>JAEQBH010004914.1:0-426281 GCA_016808115.1 Tetrastigma voinierianum | reverse complement strand
GGTCATTTTACTCAAGTATGGGTCTCATGATATGAGACACACAGGTTTCCACAGGTTGACGGTGGTCAACGGGACCCCCGGGTTTTAGGGTGTCACAAAGCCACAACCCGGCTTTCTTCTAAAGCAGCCTCTATGATGAGTCGTCTCCTCGTGCGCTCCCTGTACCTGAAATAATATAATTCCCTCGACAGGGTGAGCTAGTGCCCAGTAGTGGAATCACCCTAAATGGGTTACTCTCCACCTAAGTGCATATGCAATGCTCCAATGAAAACACACATTCAAGTAAATGCGTGATCCTACTTGAATGTCTACATGACCAACTCATACCCCGAGTCCTCACCGACTCCCTCACACTTGCCTAAGCCCTGTATGAGAAACACTATTTTCAAAACAAGATATTTGTTTTTATTTGTGGACAACCCTCCAATACAAGTAGTGGACCGACTCCGATGATCTTTTTGGTGGACAACCCTCCGATGTATATCAATTGGGCCAACTCCGACGATTGATATTTTATATGGACTACCCTCCGATATTGTAATGGACACACTCCGATAATTATTATTATTAGTCAACCCTCCAAAACCACTCTCTCAAGAATCACTTCATGCACTCACTCCTATTGTTCTAGGGTGCCCCAATGCATATGGAATGCATGATGCCAATTCTAATACAATTCATATAGCACATGCAAATATATATATCATGATATACATTTACATAATTTAATCACACAAACATGTTATGCAATTTCACAATCCATTACACCAAAAATTAGCTCACGTGGGCTAATCAACAACCACGAGCAATTCGACGGAATTACTCAACCAAACGCACATTTCACAAAAATTTATTTCGTGAACACTATTCACATTTAACAAAGAAAACCCTGGGTTATTGTTCACGCCAATTATTCAATCATCTGCTCACTTTGTGAACTGGTTCCCCATGGCCATTTCCGCCATACAAACCAACACATGATTTATAGCACAGCACAACCTAAACAACCCAAACTAGCCGTACGCCTACGGATCGCACAAATTGGTTTAAAGTAATTCTTTCTAACACCGGTCCCAAGACTGGGACCGATCAAACGGCCACTCACGACCTCCATCAACTCAAACATCATAAACACACTTAAACAAAGTGTAAAACCCAAGTAGGATGAAACCCCTACCTCACGGAGTTTGTCGAAAACTCCCAAAACCGGAGCCCACGCGTAGGCCTCGTCGCATTGAACAACTTTCCTTCTTGCTCCGAAGAATTTCGACAGTCGGATCGCCTAATATTTTAGAGAGAAGTTTGATACTCTCTCACTAGAACACCAAAGAATCGGCTACTGCATCCTCCCCTGTTTTTCCTTACACGTTTTGTCTTTCTTTTTCATATGTAGGAGACGGCACTATACGCTATTTTGTCCTATTATCATTTAAACATTTCAATAATGCCAATTATGTCCCCAAGCTTTGGATTTTAGACATTTGGCACTACCTCGGCCGTTCATTTCCATCATTTCTCTACTCATGCAACATGTGTCACATGAGTACATGTTATATGTGACTTTTGTCACATCAAACGTCGTTTTACGGCACCCGATACTCATTGCCTCGAAAAACATGCAAATTTCGACTGTCTCGGAATTCGACGAAATTCGACGTGTTAACTAGATTTTTAGAGACGACCTAACTGAAATCCCTTTCATCCGAGATCTGTAGTAATTTTGGATTTTTATCAACATGATTTTGCCCTTTTTCCGTAAAATTGGAATTTTCTGGTCTTACATATATAATTTACTTTCGTGAAATACTCTAGATTTATGTAAATTTATTTGATGAGTCGGAATCTTTTCTTTCTATATGTTTTTCCCAGCCTACTCTTTTTGTAAGGGATCCATGTGTAAAGCCATTTGAAAGTTCCTTACATGTTTTTGGAGTATGGAGCATGGAACTTGAAATACTTTCCTTTAGCTGAGATTGCATTACATGATGTCTTGAAATCCACTGAGAAGCTTTCTGAATTTTTATCCTAATAGAATGCGTAGACTTTCTCCTTTACTTTGGAAGAATTAGACTTGTAGTTGTGACGCCCCAAATCCCGGGGGTCCGTTGACTACCCGTCAACCCGCGGAAATACTAGTGAATGTCGAGTGACTTGACATCTCTCACAAAAATCGGGCAGAGTCTCCTTTGTACGGGGAGCTCTACCCATATACAACACCTATCTCAAACATCAACAATGACCACACAAGGTCTCATATACAATTATAATGAGTAAAAATGGCCACTTGGGCCCCTGCATTAATACTCACAACCAACATATCCCAACCATATATAATAGTTTCAAGAGTTAAGAAATTACTCTTATACAAACATATATTAAAATTATATAATTCTAATACATGTCATACATAATAATACCAAAGCCACAACTCTACTTTCTTTCTAAACAACCTTAGGATGAGCCGTCTCGCACGCCCTCGTACCTATAAAATGTTCCTCGACAGTGGTGAGTTATCAAGAGGAATCACCCTAAATAGGCATTTCACCTAAGTGCAATGCAATGATCCTATGTAAACACACATTCAAGCAAATTCGTGATCCTACTTGAATGTCTAAATGACCAACCCATGTCCCGAGCCCTCACCAACTCCCTCACACTTACCTAAGCCATGTATGAGAAAACATCTTATTCAAAACAAAACTTGTTGTTTTCGAAAATACACTACCGAGTTTCGGTAAAAATTATGGGACTATCTAGCGCTTAATGTGTTGAGAACCTTCCAAAACAATACATGGGCCTCCGGCGTAATTGCAGACTATCTCCCAACACCATTCTCCGAAAAATCATCCTATGAAATTCCTTTCGCAACCATGTTCATTTTTCAGAAAAATTCATGTCGTGGACAACACCTAATTTCTAGGCTATCCCGGTACATATGAAATGCATTATGCAATTTCAACATAATATACACAACCCATGCTAATATATAAACCATGTATACATATTAACATAATTTAAAGCACATAAAACATGTTATGCACATTTACCATCAATTACACCAAAAATTAGCCACATGGGCTAATTAACAAATACGAGCAATTCAATTTGGAATTTCTCAACCAAACACATTTTCTCATAAAATATTATTTTGTGAACACTATTCACATGAACAGTGAAACCCTCGGGTTACTGTTCACGACCAATCCTCCAACATCAGTTCCACTTTGTGAACCCGAAATCCATGACCATTTCCGGCCTCATACACATCAAAACACGATTTATTGTATAAAGCATGACACAAACACCCAATTCAGTCCCTACACTGCCACGGACTGCTCAATTGGGTTTCACAATTTTTCACACTTCGGTTCCAAGATTTGGGACCGATCAAACGGCCATTCAAGGCCTCAAACCAATCGAAACATCAACAAAGCACTTAAATCAAGAGTAAAACAAGTAGAATAAAACCCCTACCTCACGGAGTTTGTCAAAACTCCTTAAAACCGGTACCTACGTGTTGCCCTCGCTGCGTAGAACGACTTTCCTTCTTGCCCCGAAGAATTTCGATGGTCGGATTAGCCAGAAATCTAGAGAGAAGTCCCTTACTCTCTCACTAAAATTCAAAGAAACTAACCCACTGCATCTCCTCCTCATCCTTCACGTTTTTGCCTCTTTTGTTTGAAGGTAAGAGATGACACTATGATTAGTACCCAAATAGTGCAACTTCTGGCCTTGTTTATTGCAGGTTTTATGTGATTTCAGGCACTAATCAACTTTAATAACCCAACTGATACATTGGATCCCAGTTTTACTACTGATCATATTTTTGTAGCTATTTTTGGCGCTTTATGTGTCAAACTCCTGAGTCTCCCTAGTTCGATTCAAACAGATGAACCCGAGCCGAATTCGAAGAGGCATGATCAACTTGGTAACCTCGCGAATTTTCAGAGGAATTTTGCAGTTGCCAAGTTTGCAACCCATACTTAGTGTCATGAATTTTCGCGAACTCGCGAATTTCAAGCATAAGATGATCAAGCCCGACCAAGCTGATGGTTTTGTACAAGTTTAATTTCGTGTTTTTTTCAGTTATTTCGTGATACTTTGTATTTCCCTTGTCGAGCAACTATATAAGCTCAGCCATACTTGTAATTAAGTCAACTTTTTGTCAATCAATCAACCTTTCAAAGCCAAAAGGTTTTTCCGCTTCTCCTCTCCTTCTCGTTTTTTTTGCATTTTCCTGGCATTTTTGGGTGTCAAACACCCCTTAACATGGTGCAAGGGATGCTCTACAAAACCTCTAGGTCTTGAAGAGGAAGGTTGCCAGGGAGGTTGGTAAGGGTTGCAGGTGATCCTCTGTTTTGCACGCAGCAGTTACTTGGTATTTACGTTCAAACTTTTAAAACCAAGTTTTAAAGACATTTGACATGCTTTCGTTAGTTAATACTTGACAAGCTTTTAGGATTCCATGCATTCTTAATGGTAGATGTACCGATGTCCATTAGTTGTCATTTATGAGCGATTGGGGTAGGTTGAATGCTAGATCTCAACGGTAAGGACAGTTAATGCTCAGTAATTGCCCTGTCTAAAAAAGGAGTGATACAAAGGGTTGGTTTTATTTAGCTAAACAAAGATCCGATTTCGGAAATGACTATAGGTCGTTTTCCCTAATACGAGGATATAACCCGAGGACTCTTGGCAACCTTATCACACCTGCCGTGAATTCCAAATCTTCAAGGCCTCCTTCGTTTAAATTTTATTATGCTTTTATTTTTAGATTGCCACTATTTACCATCACTGTTTTTCACAAGATCCCATGATCCAAAGGGAAAATGCCATTTTCAATCAACTGCAACTCATTTTTCACTAAGAAAACCCATCCCTGTGTTCGACCCTAGAGCCGCTATACTGTAGTAGTTTAGCTACTGCAGTAGGAGTAATTTAGGTATAAATATTGTTGATCCGGAACCCTACTGTGGCACGAATCACACTATTTGTTATTTCGTCTTTTCCTAATTTAAAATTTCCAAAATGACGCTTATATCCCTTCTTTCCACTATTTTGACACTTGGCACTATCTCGACCGTCCATTTCCATCATTTCTATACCCATGCTAATTGCGGTGCCATGAGTACATGTTATATGTGACTTTTTTCATATCAAATATCGCTTTACAAGACCCGATACTTGCGTTCGAAACGCATAAATCCCATTGTCTCGAAATTCGACGTGTTAGCTAGATTTCACGAGACGATTCCAATAGTGAAATCCATTTTGTCATCCAAGATCTACAAAAATTTCGGATTTTTATCGAAATTACGATTTTGCCCTGTTTCAGAAAATTGGAATTTTCTCGGGTCTTACATTCTCCCCTCCTTAAAAGGAATTTCGTTTCGAAATTCTGGACAATCAAAATCACTAACACGCATATACAACGTGCACAATACCATGCATGTAAACTTGTCATTTAAATATTAAACGACTAAACCACGTACCTTCATCCCTAAACAAGAAGGGATAAGTGGCCCGCATCGTGTCCTCGCGCTCCCACGTTTGTAACACCCCGTCCCGAGAGAGTCTACAGTACATGACACTGTAGGGGTGTATAAGAGTACCAAGTGTCACACTGAAATATTTTGGAGACTAAAATAGGAAATGATAAATTGGTAAACCGGAAATTGTGGTATTAAACCAAGGGTGCAATTGTCATTTAGCAAAAAGAATATGAAAAATCAAATTAAAGTAAGATGGCCACAGAGGGAATTTCAATAAGTTACAATTTCAATATTAAAGAGATGAGGGCTAATTTCAATTAAGGCAAAAATATGAGACCAAATGTGGGAGACAAACAAAATAATTCATTTTGTCTCAAACTTTGGCTAGGGTTCCACGGTTTTGAGAAGAAGAGAGCCAAGAGGAAGAGAAGGAAGAAGAAGGAGGAGGAGAAGTCCAAAGATTAGCGTATGTTTGTCTTGAATCAAATGTCTTTTTTTGATGCTCCAGCTTTAGGTGTGAATTTCTATGGAGATTGTTCCTCCTTTGGCCTAGGTTTTGTGTAAAGGTCACACAAACCTTGATTTAGTCGCCAGTGAGAGTAAAAAACCCCAATTGATGTAAAGAAACTGGAATCAACAAATTACATGATGTAGAAGAATTGGTGGACCTTATAAAGTTCTTGGATTTTTCACCTAAGGTTTTGTGTTTTGAGGTTCCAAAGCACCAATTCAAATGTTGTGAGTTGTTTTTAGATGATTTCCCAAGTTAGTTTTTGAAGTATTATGAATTATAGAAGTTGTAGGGAGTGAATTGGCATCAAAAGTGGGAGAAATAACAAAATCTGGGCAAAATATGGAAGTTGTACTGGTACATGAACAGTGTTGTACCGGTACAACCCCACCAGAAGCAAAATTGTACTGTGATGTTCAGTTGTAAATTTAAGACAACCTGCTCTGGTTTTCCGTTTCGACCGCTTTTGCATTTTAGCCATAACTCCTATTTCTTATCCATTGATTTATGATTCAAGTGGCTACGTAAAATAGACTTCAAGGAGAACAAAACTTAAGAAGCAGGAATCGTCAAATTCTGATCCTAAGTGGCCTAAAATTCACTTAAAGTGGGGCCATGTGCAAGAAAAATTCCTGCATCAGCTTTGGACATAGAGTAGTCCAAGAGCCAACGTAGAATTTGAGTTTTTGTTCGACCGGGTGATTCCAATTGAATAGAACCCTAGCACCTTAGCTTTAAAAGAGTATGAAGAGTGTGACTAAGTCTAGAAGTAATGCTAAGTTATGCGATTAATTTGTCGTCAGATTCGTTTGAGTTGTAGGTTAAAGTAAAGGCGGATAAGTGTGGAACTATGCCTGCTACAAAAGAGGAGGTTTTAAACTCATTTTTCCAAATACTAGTATTAATATATTATTACTACAAATTGCTTTATTACTGGTACTTCATGATTTTGAATGAAACCATTTTCAAGAAGCAAAGTGAATGAGATAAAGGCGTGATGGTTTTGAGTTAAACCATTTTTCAAGTAGCAAGCATTGGTTTTAAATTGTAAAACCATAACTAAGAAAGCAAGCAAGTAAGTAAATGGTTTTGAATAATTAAACCATTTTTCAAGTAAGCAAGCAAGTAAGTAAATGGTTTTGAATAATTAAACCATTTTTCATGCAAGCAAGCAAGTAAATGGTTTTGAATACTTAAACCATTTTTCAAGTAAGCAAGCAAGTAAGCAAATGGTTTTGAATAATTAAACCATTTTTCAAGCAAGCAAGCAAGTAAATGGTTTCAAAGTGTAAAACCATTTTACAAAGAGCAAGTAAGCAAATGGTTTTGAATAATTAAACCATTTTTCAAGCAAGCAAGCAAGTAAATGGTTTCAAAGTGTAAAACCATTTTACAAAGAGCAAGCAAGCAAGCAAGCAAAGAAAGTTTGAGAAAACAAGGCCTTCCCTAGTTTTAAGCAAGCAAACTGTCAGGTATTCCGTGACGCGGTACTCTGATGTTAGGATTTACATGCATTAGTTTTGCCCGCCTAAGTAAACTAGGACATACATTATGCATTTAAAGGGACCCGGCATGCTGCAGTATATAAGGTTATGAGCTCTAACTAATTATGGTGATGGCTACACGAGGTCATAATTCCACCATATTCACCGGAAAGGTGATCACGCGGACAAAGGTCCTTCCACCTAGCACTCCGCTGAGCACGTGTCTCGTGTTCACTAGGTATGATAAGAAAAATAGTACCTCCATCGTTGATGTTTTATAAGCATGATATGCTGTTTTGAAAAAATCAATTATTTGGTTCTGGCCGCCACAGCTTCGGAGAGTTTTAAAGCAAACTGCTGAGCCCGTGCCCCGCTTAGATTTCAAACGACGGCTGAGCCAAGCTCCCGTGGGGTTTTGGCCAAAGCATGCGGTTGGTTTCGCCTCGCTTTTATGAAAAGTTTTTGAGAAACTTTAAAGCAAAGGTTTGTGAAAGGTTTTAAGAGACTTTTCAAACAAGATAAAGCAAGCAAGAAAAGAGTACAGAAGTTTTATAAACTTCTAAGCAAGCAAGAAATAAGAGTTTTACAAGCTTTTAAAGAAAAGCAAAACAAAGTTTCATAAAGTATTAAAAGTTTGGCAACTTTTTAAAAGCAAGCAAGTGAAAAAAAGAAGTGCTAAAGAAAAGTTTTGAAAACTTTTTAAAGTGCAGCAAAGGAAAGGCTTCGAAAATAATTGTAACAGAGAGTTTGCATTTTTAAGATGTTTTCCTAAAGCAAAAACCTTTTATAAAAGATACACTCACTGAGCTCGCTTTAGCCTATTATTTTGTATTTTAAAACTATTTTCTCGTGCAATGTGCACGCAAGACGAGCATAATAGGATTGGTCCCGACATTGTATAAGTGTTGCGGTGTTAATTATATCATGTAAGAACATACTTTGAATTTGTACATGGAACATATGTATGTACATAGTTAGTATGATGGGAATGTGTTGGTATGTTGGTTGCCATATTTTGGATATAGTGTAAATTGGATGTATATAGGATTTGGAATTTAGATCATGTGCTATTGTCATGTCGAAATTTTCGCCGCTAAGATTTTACCAAATCCTAAGTTTGAAAATAAAAGAAAATTTTTATAGAGGTTTAAGCAGCAATACGTGCTTCGCTTCACGTGGATTTCTAGTCGTTAGGAGGTAATGGCTGGGGATTTCAGGAGCGGCTCATGACGCCCGCCGCCTGCAGGGGTGGGGGTGTGTCAAACGCGACTCCTCCACTCTATAAGGCTGCCATAACACCTCACTAGCCTCACGGTCTTAAGGCCGCGAAACCCGATCACTATCCAAAATGCACACTCGGTCCCTCCCTCAAGGTCCCATCGTCAACCTCAATCACCCCCAACCACCACATGAGCCGATCCGAGTATACTTTCAAGTATGGAGACGTGAAATACCTCGTGGACACCTGACACGCTGGGCAAAGAAGCCAACCGCACGCGACAGCGCCACCCTCTCGAGCATCTCGAAGGCTCAATAAACCTTGGCGATAATTTCGCCATCGAATCTTAATTACCTCTCTTAGGCATCACCTTCAAGACTTGATCACCAACCTGAACTCTAAGGTCGACGTACATCCGCATAACTCTTCTTCCCGCCATCAGCCAGGAGAAGACGCCGCCGTGATCAAGCTCACCTTTCTGAGGTGTCTCTAATCGGTCGCACCGTTGATGGGAGCCTTCCCACCCCTGGCCCAACATAATCTGCGGACTGCATGGCCTCCATGGCAATGCCCGCGTTATCCGTGATACTCAGCCTGATAACCGCTGTCAAAGCACTCCACTAAGGGCAAATGCTCTTCCACTCCCATGATCCAGACGCATGCCGCGCATGTCCTCTAACACCTCGATAGTCCTTCAAACTAAATCCATCCGGCCTGCGGGTGGAAAGTTGTACCATGGTCGCAGGCCCATAGCCTTGGAAATTCTTCCAAAAAGCGTACGCCGCAAAGCTCAGGTCTCTATCCGACACTATGGATACCAGTACTCCATGTAGCCGGACGATCTCTCAGATATACAATTGGTAGAATCTCTCCAATGTGAAGGTCATCCGAACGGCTAGAAAATGTGCCAACTTCGTGAGCCGGTCCACTATCACCCATACCGCATCATGTCCCTGCGGCGCTCGCGGGCGCTGGTCACCAAATCCATCGCGGACGTGCTCCCACTTCCACTGCCCACCTCCAGCTTGAAGTAGCCCCGCCGGCTTCCGTGCTCACTCCTTAACTTGCCGACATGTGAGACATCGCCGCACAAAGTCCCTACATGTCTCTTCATCCCAGCCCAATAGCATCAAGGCGGTTTAAGATCCCGGTACATCTTTTTGTGCCACCTAGATGCACAAAGAAATCGAGCAAGAAACTCCTTGAGAATCTCTCAAATCGGTCAACTGGGAACCACTACCCGTCCTCTATACCGGCGCACTACCATCTCGCGTAAATGGCCCAACCGTCAATTGCACCGCCTCGTACTCCGCCCCCCGATGGACACTATCTCTGCCCCGCCATCGACTCGATCACTCGCCAATAGATGACGGTAGCTACTAAACTCCCTAACGTACCTTGAGCTACGCATCAGAGCCCAAACTGTCTTACGCCTCGAGACGCCATACTCCCAGAAGCTATACTAGCCAACGCCTCCTCGTGACTTCTGACTGAGCGCATCAGCCACCACATTTGCCTTGCCAAGATGGTAATGCAAAGTGAAGTCATAATCCTCTAGGAACTCCATCCATCTGCGTTGTCTCATGTTGAGGTCTCGCTGCGTGAAGATATACTTCAGACTTTTGTGGTCTGAGTACACCTCGAACTCCTCGCCATATAAGTAGTGGCGCCAAATCTTCAAGGCGAAGACTACGGCCGCCAACTCCATGTCTCGGGGTAATTCTTGCCTGCGATTCAACCGACGGAACTATAAGCTACCACTTCCTCCCTGACCGCATCAAAACATCCCAGCCGCCCTCGAGGCATCACAATATTAATCGTGTACCCTGTCTCCGGGTCCGGGACTATCAAGATGGTTGCAGTAAGTCTCCTCTTCAATCCTTGAATGCCTCCTCACATCACATCCTAATCAAACTTGACCTCCTTCCGGTCAATCTCACATAGGTGTCGCGACCCGAGAAATCCTCACCAGTCTCTCAGCACTCCACCAATCCTAAGAAACTGTGTATCTCAAAGATTGACTTCGACCTCTCCCAACTCATCACGGCCTCGACCTTCTGTCCACTGACACGCCTGATGCTGACACCACGTGTCCCAAAAATCTCACCTCAGTAAGCCAAAACTCGCACTTACTGAACTTAGCGTACAACTGATGGTCTCTCAATAACTGTAATACAATCCTCAACGCATTTTTTTTTTTCATTTAATTCTGGACCATTTTGTCCAAAATTTCTCAAACACTTGTTCTCACACTAACCCTAGTGTTCAACATCATTCTTATGCTATTCACCAAGCATACAATTTCAATCACAATTCATACAACACATGATCACACATCACTCATGTTATGTACAATAATCAACCATAAAACACAGTGCATGTAGTGTTCTAATCCTGTCTCGTGATTTCCTAGGTAATCACATACCTAAACCCTAACATCGAGCTATACCAAGCTGTGATGTTCTTACTCCTTAATGACCATGGCCTAAGCCCAAGTCCCCTAAGCCCTGTGCATCAGATACCTAAGCTCTACACTCCACCGAGCTCCTAAGGTAATCGCTTACCTTAGCTCGATAATTACGTCGTGAAGCCGTATCGAACCTTACTTATAAACACACCCACCGAGCACCTAAGGTAATCGTTTACCCTAGCTCTGATACCAAGTTGTGACGCCCCAAATCCCGGGGATCCGTTGACTACCCGTAAACCCACGGAAATACTCGTGAATGTCGGGTGACCCGACATCTCTCACAAAAATCGGGCAGAGTCTCCTTTGTACGGGAAGCCCTACCCATATACATCACCTGTCCTAAACATCAACAATGACCACACAGGGTCTCATATATAATTATAATGAGTAAAAATGGCCACTTGAGCCCCTGCATTAATACTACAACTGGAAGATATCCCAAATCCATATATAATAGTTTCAAGAGTTAAGAAATTACTTTATACAAACATATATTAAAATTATATATCTCTAATACATGTCATACATAATAATACCAAAGCCACAACCCTAGCTTCTTCTAAAAACAACCTCTAGATGAGCCGGTCTCCCTCGCATGCCCCCGCACTGCAAAAATGTTCCTCGACAAGGTGAGCTATCGCCCCAAGAGTGGAACTCTCACCCAGCCGGGTTACTCCCCACCTAAGTGCAATGCAATGATCATATGTAAACACACATTCAAGCAAATTCGTGATCCTACTTGAATGTCTAAATGACCAACCCATGTCCCGAGCCCTCACCGACTCCCTCACACTTGCCTAAGCCATGTATGAGAAAACATCTTATTCAAAACAAAGCTTGTTGTTTTTGAAAATACACTACCGAGTTTCGGTAAAAAATTATGGGACTACCCTCCGAGGTGAATGTGTTGGAGAACCTTCCAAAACAATACATGGGCCCCTCCGACGTGTAATTGTAGGACCATCTCCCAACACCATTCTCCGGAAAATCATCCTGTGAAATTCCTTTCGCAACCATGTTCATTTTTTAGAAAAATTCATGTCATGCACAACACCTAATTTCTAGGCTACCCCGGTGCATATGAAATGCATTATGAAATTTCAACACAATATACACAACCCATGCTAATATATAAACCATGTATACATATTAACATAATTTAAAGCACATAAAACATGTTATGCACATTCACCATCAATTACACCAAAAATTAGCTCACATGGGCTAATTAACAAATACGAGCAATTCAATTTGAATTTCTCAACCAAACACATTTTCTCATAAAATATTATTTTGTGAACACTAGTCTGTGTGAACAAAGGAAACCCTGACACGCTCACTTCGCTTAATCCTCTAACACGATTCCAAATTTTTGTGAACCCGAAATCCATGGCCATTTCTCCGGCCTCATACACATCAAAACACGATGATTGTATAAAAGCATGACACAAAACACCCAATTCAACCTACATCGCCACGGACCGCTCAATCGGGTTTCACAATTTTTCACACTTCCGCCCAAGATTCGGGATCGATCAAACATTCAAGGCCTCAAACCAACCGAAACATCAACAAAGCACTTAAATCAAGAGTAAAACAAGTAGGATAAAACCCCTACCTCACGGAGTTTGTCAAAACTCCTTAAAACCGATACCTACGCGTTGCCCTCGCTGCGTAGAACGACTTTCCTTCTTTCCCCCAAGAATTCCAACGGTCAGATTAGCCAGAAATCTAGAGAGAAGTCCCTTACTCTCTCACTAAAATTCAAAGAAACTAACCCATTGCATCTCCTCCTCATCCTTCACGTTTTTGCCTCTTTTTTTTTGAAGGTAAGAGATGACACTATTTGTTATTTCATCTTTTCCTCATTTAAAATTTCCAAAATGACACTTATATCCCTTCTTTCCACTATTTTGACACTTAGCACTATCTCGACCGTCCATTTCCATCATTTCTCTACTCATGCAACTTATGGCACATGAGTACATGTTATATGTGACTTTTTTCACATCAAATATCGTTTTACGACACCCGATACTCGGTGCCTCGAAAAACGTGCAAATCCCGACTGTCTTGAAATTCGACGAAATTCGACGTGTTGGCTAGATTTCACGAGACGATTCCAACGGTGAAATCCATTTCATCATCCGAGATCTAGAAAAATTTTAGATTTTTACCAAAATTACGATTTTATCATTTTTCTCGTAAAATTGGAATTTTCTCGTCTTACATTAGCCGATGCCACTGGAAGTTTGTTACAAAGATTGGGTGTGTGATATGTTTAGTATGTCTTAGTTTGTCTAGTTATTTCTTCTTTTTAATACCACAAACTCAAGGATTTTCCGTGCTCGAGGTCTATGTTTACCGTGCCGTTGTCAAGGTCTTTCCGAATCGCACTTGCATTTTGTGTAGGGGATTAATGATGGTCGTTGTTATATGTCAATCCTACTAAGCATCTTGAAACACATTTCTAGGTCTCTAATAATAAGTATATGTGTATATATGTTTAATTTCAAAGTGGGAAAGAAGAAATGGGCTTAAAAACTCGGAAACTAACATTGCCACTCTTAATCCACTACCAAGACCTCTATGAAACTAGAAATTAACCACCTTACCATCCGCGATTTACCGACGCCCTAGAGAAGTTTGCAAGTCCATTGGGAGGTTTCGCCATACCATACCGCGTCGAATATAATTTATTTTGCAAAGATGGGTGAATTCATAATATCCATTTTGAATTACAACTTATTGTGTTTTGTTAAAGTGCTGGATTTATGTTGGCAAGCCATATGATAAATTGTATGTGAAATTTTTTCTTAAGTTGTGTTTGATAAGAAAATTCACAACTGGGAAGAGGCATTCACTTTGAACCCTTGGTTGTTCATTTGCTCGAGAATCCCGGTTCAAGAGGATGAAACCCTTTGAACAGATGGACCTAAAATACACATAAAAAATATTAGAGTAAAACTCGTCAATTTTCTTTTGTTCTTATTTCGATTATTATTATCATTAGCAGTATTAGTTTTGCCAATGAGGCCTAGCCTGATTAAGGGCCATATCGGTACAGGGTGAGGGGACCAGTTCAAGTTCCAATGGGGACAAAATTGCGTACTTATCAAAAAATTAGTTGTATTAGTGTTAATATATAGTTAATTTCCCTTTTCTTTTTTATTTGTGTAGACATTTGGAGAAGCAAAACGGCCTTCTTATGGATGCTTATAGATCAATGTTAGATGAATTGCATAAACTTCAGGTAGTTCAAGTTTAATTATTTTTGTCTTTCTAGAAATGACTCATGATAAGTATACGTTTGGAATAACTTTGAAGAAAACACTCAACAAGATAATCGAAATACTCAAAATAAATTTCTTCGACATGGATTCTAACCATAGTTTTAAAAGGTGCTCTTAAGGGCGTTGAGGTTCAAGCACAACCACTACCTAGTTATATCGTCTATCTTAAGTTTAATCATAGTTTTAATAAACACTTTATTCTTGAAATTTCATGAAATTTATATAATTTTATTACTTTTTATTGGATTTTATTTTTTAAACATTAGAATCTTAAACTTTATTAATACAATCATATTTGGAATCAAATTTATAACATTGATTTTTTCAGATTCTCTAGTCTGCCTAGTGGACTAGTTTGTTTTTGTTTCAGCCCTTTTTTGTATAGGCTTTGGTCCCCCTCTCTCCATAGCTTCTTTAAGATGAATATATTTGCTCTGTTATCCATAAAAATAAAAAATAAAATTTGTAACATTGATGTGCATCCAAAGTCACATTTCACTTCACTTAGACACGCTCCTTGTGTTGTGCCTTGCACTTAAGCTATGAGAGACATTTGTGCTTGGGTGCACCTTGTGCCTATTAAAACTATGATTCTAACAATGGTTTAGGTTTGAAAATTTTAGGAGGAAGAATGGATAAGAAAGTAGAGTTTTTGAGAAATTCCTTAGTGTAATTGCTCGGGGTCTACTTACTATACTAAAAAGTCGATTAACTGACATTCACTCATTTAGCAACAATACGTTAGCCATTTCTATACATGGCATGCTATTTCTTGTTTACGATGATGCAATCAATAAGGTCATTATCTAGGTCTCTCCTTGATAATAATTGAAATCAATTGGTGGCGTAGTGTGAAGATGAATCGTATGAGAATATTAAGTGTGAACTTAGACATGCAAGCCATATTTGCGTTTCTAAAAAAGATAATTTGTCATAAATAAAAATATAATGATGATATGTTGTCGTTTCTTATTATCCATATTATATATATATATATATATATATATATATATTGTCGCTTTGCTCAGTTCTAGTAATTTGAATAGTCCTTTCTAAAATTTCATGTGTTATGATATGTATGTAGAAGAAGAAATGCTCATGCACAAGTTCTATGAATTAACAAAACAAGCTGAGCATCAAAATATAGAGGTATGTTTCTTAGCTTTTTTTTTCCTTTCCTTAGTATCGTTTGGAATCTGAAAAGTACTAAGAAAAGAAAATAAAGAAGAAAAGTGGAAGGAAAATAAAAAATGGATTTTGTGACGCCCCATTTCCCGGGGGTCCGTTGACAACCCGTCAAACCGCGAAATATTCGTGGATGTCGGGTAACCCGACACCACTCATGAAATCGAGTAGAGTCTCCTTTGTACGGGGAGCTCTACCCAAAATACAACATGTCCCAACCTATCCCAATATTTTACAAAGACCACACCGGGTCCATATACAATTAAAATGAGTAAAAATGGCCACGTGGGCCCATACATCAATATTCACTAGCATTACATCAACTATATACCAATAGTTAAAGAGTTATTACAATACTCTTAGTCAAAACATATATCAAAATTTAAAGTTTTAATACATGTTCTACAAAACGAATACCAAAGCCATAACCCGACTTTCTTCTAAAACGCGGCCTCTAGTGAGCGCCGTCCTCCTGTACACTCCCTGTACCTGAAATAGTGATCTCGACAAGGTGAGCAAAGCCCAGTAGTGATAATTTCCCACGTGCGTTACTCCCTACCTAAGTGCACATGTCATGGCAAACAATCACACTCAAGTAAATACATGTCCCCATTCTGAATGTCTACATGCTCAATCCATGTCTCGAGTCATCACGACTTCACACATGCCTTAAGCCAAATGCGAGTAAAAATACGCTTTCAAAACAAAACTTTTGTTCTCTAAAACTTACTACCTGAGTTTCTAAGTAAATTTATTGATAACCCTCCAAGGCGTAATCCGTTGATAACCTCCAAACACCCATAGCCCTCCGACGTGAATTGTTGGACAATCTCCCAACACAATTCTCCAAAAAATCTTCCGTCGAAATTCCTTTCACAAACATTTTTCCTTTTTATTTTTTTTCATGTCATGCACTCACTCCTAATATTCTAGGGTGCCCCAGTGCATATGGAATACATTATGCCAATTCCAACAACTCATGCTAATATATAAAACATGTATATACTAACATAATTAACTCACATAAATCATGTTATTCAATTTGCAACCATTAACACCAAAACTAGCTCACATGGGTTAATTAACCAATCAAGTAATTCATTTTGGAATCACCCAAACACGCAAAACGCCACAACAATACACGTGAATATGAAACCCTAAGGTCTAAGACTATTCATCAGAACGCCTGGCCCCAAGAGGGGTGTGTACGTATGTAACCGTAGGGTCGCATATGTACCAAGAGCTCTTAATTATTTGAGTGTCATAGTAGTATTTTCAAAGTTGTTTTTATGATGAAATTATAAAGTTTTCAAAGCATTGTGGCACTTTTGCAATTAAGGAAAATGGAGGGTGAGTTACAAATTATGGAATTTCAAAAGAATAATAATAAATTGCCATAATGGTTCAGTAGTTTAGAAAATTCTCTAGATCTTAGATGATGAAACGGACTGCGCCTAAGTAAATTCGTCTCACGAAATCTAGTGACCTGTAAAGTTTCATCGAATTTGGCACACCAATATTTTACCATTTTCTAGGGTGATATTCGTCAATGACTTTTCAGTGGACTCCAGGATTTTAATAAAAACTTAAGTCAGAAATGGCTTCGAAAGTTAAAGTTCATTAAAATAATTGAACTAAAAGAAATAAAATTTCGACGTAATGGATTCGAATGAGGCAATATAAGTTACGTATCCAAAATAATAATAATAATAATAATAATAATAGTAATTAAAAAAAATCAAAAAGCAATAAAAGTCAAACGACAGGGGAACGAATGGAGGCAGTGTGCGAGAATGTGAGAGAAAGATATTTTTATTTATTTTTTATCTTTGTTTCTTTTCAAATTTATGGAAATCAGATCGTAGATTTTTGTCGGAGTAGAAGGCAAAGTTGGTCTACGCGACGAGCCACGTATGGGGTACCAAAAGTTTCAGCATTTCGCAAACCCAAAAGATAGGAATTTTTCCTACTTGGTGCAATTTTTAGCCTAAATGTTATGTAATGGCTTGAATTTTCTTTAGAGGCCATGAGATGTCAGAATTTCAGTCCCAAAATTTTGATTGAGTTTAGATTTTTTAGAATTTTTGGACTATTTTTTGACAAATTGGCCGACTTCGGGACCTGCTTTTGGATAGTTCAGTTGAATTTCTAGATTTCATTCAAAAACAAACTGATATAATTTTAAATGTTTTTGGGTGTTTTTGGGTGTTTTTAGACTCTATGGAAAGTCTCTTGAGTCTAGAAGCTAGACATATGCCTATGAATAGCATTTGGGGCCCACATATTTTCTAAAAAATTTAATTGTAGCACCAAGTGTGCAAATTGCTTGGTTGTGCTGACGTGTGTGGTCTAATACATCGAATGTGTAGGGTAATAGCGGAGGCGGAGAATTTGTCGTGTCTAATATTATAAAGGAAGGTGAGTGTCCCCAAACCTATTTTTTCAATACTAGTGTCTTATTTATAAATCGCTTTACATCGGTATGTTATGGTTTTAAAGTATTAAACCATATTTCAAGCAAGCAATTGTTAAAGTATTAAACCATATTTCAAAGCAAGCAAAATTATGTTTTATAAAACAGCCTTACGCTTAACTAGATTACGGGGTGATCGTAGACCAAGGTCTTTCCACCATATTTACCGGGAAAAGGTGATGTGGGCCAAGGCCTTCCACCTAGTGATGTGACCTTGTCCCTTCCACCTACATCTGAAGCCCTGCCCCGTGTTTACTAGGTACAAAGAAGCAAGAAAGGCCTTTAGTGGTTGATCTTGATTTATAAGCATTTTACACAATTTTAAAATCAACCACTAGTAAGCAAGCATTTTATGAAAAGTTTTTAGAAACTTTTAAAGCAATAGCCTGTGCTCCCTCTGCTTATGAAAAGTTCTTATAAACTTTTAAAGCAAAGCAAGCAAGCAATTTTTGAAAAGTTTTAGAACTTTTAAAGCAAGCAAACAAGCATTTTATGAAAAGTTTTTAAAACTTTTACAGCAAAAGCAAGCAAGCATTTTCTGAAAAGTTTTAGAAACTTTTAAAGCAAGCAAGCAAGGCTAGTATGAAAAGTTTTAGGAAACTTCTTTAAAGCAAGCAAGCATAGTATGAAAAGTTTTTAGAAACTTCTAAAAGCAAGCAAACAAGTAATTTGCAGAAAAGTTTTAGAAACTTTTAAAGCAAAGTAAGCAAGAAGTTATGAAGTTTTATAAACTTTATGAGTCACAGCAAGGCTTCTCGGAAATACCTCGTAAAATATAGTTTTACTCGCTTTGAGATATTTTCGTAAAAGCAAGCATTTTATAAAGCATACACTCACTGGCCTGCTTAGCTCATTATTTTCCCTCGTTTTGAAACTATTTGCAGTACAGTACGCCTACTGAGCATTTTAGTTTTCTCTTGACTTCTAGTATAAGTGTTGTATTAAATAACTTGTGTAAGGAAATACTTTGAATTTGTACAGTTGAGCATATGTATGTACATAGTTTTGTTTTGTGAAAATGGATGAGCCTAAGGCTCTTTGAAAGATTGTGTTGGTTACCATATTTTGAAAAGTGTAAACTGTATATACAGGTTTTGGGATATGTCTTGTATGCAGCTGTTTTGCTACCGAAATTTTATAAAATCACAAGTTTAGAAAAGAAAATTTTACATGGTTTTCAAGAAGTTAAATACTTCGCTTCGTCATAGGATTCTCTAGTTGTCGGGAAGTAACTACTGGGGTTTCTGTAGGTCTGCACACCCGCCACTAGTAGAGGTGTGGGTGATTGCCAGACATCATAGCCCGGTTATACGATAACCTAAGGCTTAAGGAGAAATGATACCAACACAAGTTGGTAACAGAGCCCGTTCTTACGAAACTTGTGTTATTAAACATTGTAGTTTTCGTATACACTATTTTACACTACTGGCAACCATGCATTTTCAAACTCAAAGTACATACATATGAGGTGTTTCAAAGTATTAAACAGTTGATTTTTTTGCAAATATAGCACTATGTCAGGCAGAGGACGTCAAGGTCGTCCTAAGAGAGTCATTCCAGAGGCTTTCGAGGGTCCTGCAGTACCTGAGAGAGATGAGCACGTAGTTGGTTCCACTATCGCCTCCATGAATCAGCCTCCACAAGAAGTCAGCAGACCATTCGCCACTCAAGGGGAGCTTATGCAGATCAGATACGGCAGAGCAGGTGGCACAGATTGTCGTATAGTGGCCAAACGACTCACATCAGTCAGTAGCCTCTCCACCACACCTAGAGAGGTTCAAGAACTTAGGAGGTCGATAGAGAGAGCACAGAAGCTGGGCGCCAAGCCATATGATGGCAGTGGCGATCTAGAGGCAGCCTGGTTATGGTTGGATAGTGTAAACAATGTTTACGGAGTTATGGGCTGCACAGATGATCATAGAGTCTTGTTTTCCAGTTTTCTGATGGAAGACAAGGCTAAGGATTGGTGATGCCATGGATAGGAGGTATCCTGATGGTATATCATGGTACCTGCTTTCATCAAGAGTTTATCGACCGATTCTCTTTCCTCGGAGTCACAAGGATTCGAAGATTAAGGAGTTCTTCGGGATGGAGCAAAAGAACATGCCGACGTGAGTATGAGAAGAGGTTCTCGAGTTAAATGATGGTTCCATATATTCAAGCTGATGAAGTCCTGAAGTGCAAGCGATTTATGGCAGGATTACAAAGACCTGATCGTGAGTTCATTTGTCTCGTGGTTCCTCGTAACATACTGGGGGATTTAGCTGAGGCAAACAGGGCTGAGAAGAGTATCACTACAACTATGTATCGTATAGGCAGAAAGTAAGAGGAGGCACCAGCACCTCCCAACGCAGCCTCGGGCCGCCCAAGAAAGCTATGTGCAGCGGCACGAGGTTACGCAGGCCGAGGTGCGTGCCTGGAGTCAGTTTCTAGCCAGGATCGCTGAGGCCCCCGGGGCTGCCAGAGTGACACCTGCAGCATTCCTCCCGTCTATCATATGTGTCAGAGGCGACACCATGGGGAGTGTAGGAGATATAGTAGAGGGTGTTTCCACTGTGGCCAGGAAGGTCATTTTATTAAGGAGTGTCCTCGCCTTGATCGGGTAGACACTGCAGCGCCTAGCTACCCCCGCACCCGAGACGAGCACTCGTGAGGTCTTCAGGAGAGGTTTCTGAGCCGTACCAGTAAGAGGCAGCCGTGGTAGAGGCAAGAGGTAGTGCCCTGTGGATGCGCATTGCAGACCTATACTGTGCCGTGGTTTCTCAAGTAGACTTAGCAAGATGCGAATGCGTACCTCCGTATGTGGTTACTAGTATTATTTCTATCCTTGATCATGATGCATATACATTAGTGGACCTAGGAGCCACGCCTTCATTTGCATCCAGGCCTTTCTTAGATGGCTTCCAGATAGAGACCCAGCCATTAGAGGGTCGTATGAGAGTTTCCCTTCCCGTAGGAGATCCGTTAGTCTCATGCAGTAGCCGAGATAGTAGAGTTCGATCGGGGGGGATAGGAGTTCCTAAAGGGATTCATGCTCCTGTATATGAGGGATTTGATGGCCCTCGCATGGATTGGCTATCTTGCCATATAGAGCCACATTAGGATTGTTATAAAAAAGGAAGTAAAGTTGTAGCCTCGAAATTGGAGGTAAAGTTTGGAGGAATACGCAGAGAGTTATCTTCTAGTATGATCTCCGCCTCGTAGCGCAGCGATGCAGCGTAAGGGCGTCGTGGTTATCTACTTATGTGGTGGAGACAAGGAAGGAGGGGACTCTAGTGGATGAGATTCCAGTTGTTAGAGAGTTCCCAGATGTATTCCCGGATGATATCGTAGGATTACCTCCAGAAAGAGAGGTGGAGTTCACCATTGATTTGATCTCAGGGACTAAGCCCATTTCCATTCCTCCTATAGATGGCCCCGCAGAGTTAAGGGAGCTTAAGGCCCGCTAGAAGAATTATTAAGGGATTCATTCGGCCGAGGTGCCATTATCCCCATGGGGAGCCTAGCTTCTTCGCGGAAAAGAAAGACGGAGTTTATGTTGTGTATAGATTACAGGCAATTGAACAGAGTTACCATCCGCAATAAGTATCCACTCCCAGATCATGAGTTATTCGACTAACTCCAAGGGTCTCGAAGAGATATCTAAGATAGACTTGAGGTCGGGGTATCACGCTGAGGGTGCGTGAGAGTGATGTACCCAAGACCGCGTCTCAGACACGCTACGTGCATTACGAAGCCTCGTGATGCTGCCTGGGCTTGACTAATGCTCCTAGCAAATGCTTATGGATTTGATGAACCGGGTATTCCAGCAATATTTGTGTGACGCCCCAAATCCGGGGTGTCCGTTGACTACCCGTCAACTCGCAGAAACACTCGTGAATGTCGGGTGACCCGACATCTCCCACGAAAATCGGGTAAAGTCTCTTTTGTACTGGGAGCTCTACCCATAGTACAACACCTGTCCCAATATACACAACGACCACACAGGGTCCAAACACGAGTAAAATAACTGGCCTCTTGGGCCCCTGCATCAACACTCAACAAAATACATCCCAACTATATACAATGGTTTCAAGAGTTAATAATTTACTCTTATACAACATATATTAAAAGTTTAAAACATTCTAATACATGTATCCATTTAAAGCACCAAAGCCAATAACCCGACTTCTTAAATCGGCCTCAGATGAGCCGTCTCTCGCACTCTCCTCAGACTGTGAAAATGTTCGACAGTGGTGAGCTATCGCCAAAGAGTGGAATCACCCTAAATGGGTTACTCCCACCTAAGTGCAATGCAATGATCCTGTAAACACACATTCAAGAAAATTCGTGATCCTACTTGAATGTCTAAATGACTAACCCATTTCCCGAGTCCTCACCCGAACCCTCACACTTGCCTAAGCCATGTACGAAAACATCTTTTTCAAAACAAAACTTGTTGTTTTCGAAAATATACTATTGAAGTGTTGGTAAAAAATATGGGACTACCATTCGAGGCGAATGTGTTAGAAAACCTTCCAAAACAATACATGGGCCCCTCCGATGTGTAATTGTAGGACCATCTCCCAACACCATTCTCCCGAAAATCATCCTGTGAAATTCCTTTCGCAACCATGTTTATTTATTTTTATTTTTTTAATTCATGTCATGCACAACACCTAATTTCTAGGCTACCCCAGTGCATATGAAATGCATTATGCCATTTCAACACAATATATACAACACATGCCAATATATAAAATATGTATACATATTAACATGATTAAAGCACATAAAACATGTTATGCACATTTACCATCAATTACACCAAAAATTAGCTCACATGGGCTAATTAACAAATACGAGTAATTCAATTTGAATTGCTCAACTAAACACATTAATTCAAAAAAATATTTCATGAATACTATTCATGTGAATAGTGAAACCCTCGGTTAATTGCTCATGGCCACTATCCAATATCGTTCCACTTCTTTGCGGAATCGATAACATGGCCATTCCTACCCATGCATTACCTCAAACACAATTTGTTTCCACAAATTACAACACAAACACCTGCAATCATTTCCTTTAAAACCGTCACGGCCGTCTTAAAATGGGTCTCATAAATTCCAACATTTCGCCCAAGATTCGACCGATCAAACGGCCACTCACGGCCTCAATCAACTCAAGCATTACAAAACACTTAAATCAAGAGTAAAACAAGTAGGATAAAACCCCTACCTCACCGAGTTTGTTGAAAACTCCCAAAACCGGTGCCCACGCGTTGTCCTCGATGCGTAGAACGACTTTCCTTCTTGCTCCGAAGAAATCCGACGGTCGGATTAGCCGGGATCTTAGAGAGAAAGTGTACTTTCAATTAAAACACAACCAAATTAAGCTAATGCCGATTTCAGTTTTTCCCACGCTTTTGGTTTCTTTTCACTTGAGAAGATGACCACTATTCAAAATTTGTTTATTATCATTTACAAATTCAAAAATGCCATCCATGTCCTCCTTTGTTCGATTTAACACGTGGCACACCCGACCGTCCATTTTCGACATTTCTGGTCTGGCGTAACTATGTCACATAATGAGACGCTTATATGTGACTCTTGTCACATCAACATCGCTTTTATCAAGACCGACACTTGCCCCGAAATGTGCAAACTCACCTGCCCACCAACAAAATTCGACGCAGCTTAGCTAGATTTCAACAGATCATTCCAACAAAGGAAACTGCTTCATCATCCGAGATCTAGAAAAATTTCGGGTTTTGATCGAAATTACAATTTTACCCTTTTTCAGAAAATTGGAATTTTCTCTGGTCTTACATTCTCCCCTCCTTAAAAAGAATTTCGTCCCGAAATTCCATGCACATACGCATCCAACCACGTGCGTATGTAACCTCACACAACCCCTGCTTGGTGTGCAAACGCTGACCTTCCCAAGGTCACATTCACTGACAATCCAATGAACTGTCAACCTAGTCCATGTCCTGAATGACATCCATATACGGAGCCCTTGCCGGCTCACCACACCCAATGCACTTTCCAAAGGGTTATCCAAATCTCGAGTCACCTACCCATCACCAACTCTAAGTCTACATGATAACTTGACCGCGGTGTTTTCATCTCGAGCCACTCCCGACTCCTATCACTCAACTCTAAGTTTGCGTGATAACCTAACCGTGCCATCTCGGGGCAACATAACTTTTCTGCTGTACTGTTGTTTCTTACATCTACGTAAATTTCTTGACATCTCCACTCCAAGTCTTTACACCCACAGAAATTTTTGATATCTCCATGGCCTCTACACCCACACGTAAAATTGGATCTCCCGGCCCTTACACCCACACGTAAATCGGGATACCTCCTGCCCTACACCCACAAAGAAATTTGGGATATCTCCCCGGGTCTCTGATCTCTCTTCGAGTCTCTTACACCCTCATAGAAATTTGGGATCTCTCCTCGGGTCTCTTACACCAATATAGAAATTGATACCTCCTGCCCTTACACTAATACGAAATCGGATAGCTCCCTGGTTTCATACCATTGCAAATTTGGGATCTCCCTAGTCTCTTACACGCATACATAAATTTAAGATATCTCCCCGGGTCTCTTACACCCACACAGGACCTTTCGGATACTACCACGGGTCTCCTTCACCCACTTAGGACCTTTCACCTAAGGGAATTTAACGACCCTCTTCTTGCTTTGCCCAACACACATTAATTTCTCTTCATTTCCTTATTCGAACTATGAGTCTTCATTGGACGTAGTCCCAAAGACAAACTCAACCTACACTCACTAAGAGTGGTGAATGTCCATACCATGCACCCACATCCGACTCGACGTGATGTCTCCGTGCACCCTCACTCGACTCGATGTGATCCCCCCCTCGGGGGTCCACCATGAGCAGAATCTTAGAGATCTCTAACTCACAATCCCGACCTATCCGGTCAACTCTCACCCTACACCCTAGGGAAGAACATCCACATCTGGTTTCTCTATAGGCCTCAACCTCTAAGCCCAAGTCTATCACACAAGATGCAACAACGAATGAGTATAATGCATCCAATTTAAACGCCACTCTATTTAACAAGTGCAAGAGTAGAAACGTACTTACATATCCTACTGCTTTTGTGCTGCTCAAATCTCAGAGTACCATGAGACCTTTGCCTCCTAGGGCAATCTCATCTCATATGCCCAAGCTGTCGACAGAAATAACATATCATCCGCCCGTCGACTAAATGCCCAACTCGGCCCCGTCCCGAACTCGTGAAGCAGGTCTTCGCCTTCCCGAACTAAGGTCGATCCTCCCTCTTGCTACCAACACCCGCATCCCGAGTGCCTCGAGCATCCTCTCTATCTCTCTCTATGTCGTGGCCGCCCCAACCATGGAGTCCTCCATGTCCCCGTAGGCGAAGTCCTACTTATCCCACCTCGACCGGACAACTTCAAATTCCATTCTCGATCTCTCTCTCGACTCGGGCCATGTCCATGGCCACGTAGTCATCAGCAAAACGGGCTAGCTCCGTGAATCTAGCCACGTACTCAATCACAGTCATCGTCCCCTACTTCAACTCTAGGAACTCCTGAGCCTTTGCATGCCTCGCAGTATCCGAAAAATATTTACCCATGAACAGCTCCTGGAATTCTACCCATGTCACGCCCCAGGTTCTCGGAGGTCTTCGGCCAGCTCCACCCATACTGGGCCTCACCCTCTAGCGTTGGAAAGCAGCTAGTCTAATCCTGGTCGTGTCAGAGGTAATCTCCATAGCCTCTAACATCTTCTCGATCTGCATGAACTAATGGTCTGCCACCATCAGATCTCCTCCCCCGGTGAATGTCGGAGGATGATGCGCCCTAAACCTCTGAAGGTTACTAGGACCTCCCTGACTACCTGCTACACTAGCCTGTGCGACCATAGCTGCCTCAATACCTACAACCTCAGCAAAAGTCTATTGGTCAAACACTGGTGGTGCCTGACCAGTACCCCATGGACGCACTGTATGTCCTCGCCGACTACCATCTACATGGCGTCAGCACGTTAAATTAATGCAAGATCTCTAAGTGCATAAACATGCTCGAGACACTATTCATACATAGAAAAACATTATATATACTAAGTCTCTGCATTTATAGGAAATGCGAGACAATTAATTCCACATATCAAATCATTTTTTATCAACAAAATTTTGTTTTTGACAATTTCATTTTTATTTGATTTTTTTGTTTTATTTTTCAAAAAAATTATTTCAAAAAAAATTTTTTTTTCAAAATTTTGTGAACAAGCACTATGAACAAGAGTTCAAACAATGACTCGTAAATGCACGAGTCCAAAACAGTCAAGTGCACAAAGGTGCACCCACACTCACTCATACAAGACAAAGCCGCGCCAAAGCCGCACGCGCATGCAGCTCGATCGTGGCACCCCCAAATTGGCCGTGTCGGGCCCCTAGGCCGGCCGTGGCTCAGGCCCAACGGCTGTATCACAGGCGCGCCGTGCCGCACGCCCGGGCCGGGCCGTGTCGCGAGCCCGTCTCGATACAGCCATGCCTCAAGCTCTCTTAGTCACAATACACCATAGTACGCGATACAAAACCCGTGCCAGCCAAATTTCTACTAGTCACAATACACCGCAGTTGTGGCCAGGATACAAACCCCACCGCTTAGCCTCGCTTTTGTCACGACACACTTGGTGTATCAGGACCCAATGCCCCGCCTGGGCCAGCCCTCTTGTCACGATACACTTAACTGTATCGTGACCTTCACTCACTAGCCTAGCTGCCTAGGTTGCAATACAATTTCAGCCCACTGCACACCCTATGTTGCAATACACCTGAACCCCAGCGACTTAGTGTTGCAATACAATTCCCTAGCCACTACCGCCCCTGTCACAATACAATGGTTGTATTGTGACACACTCATAACTGTGTCCAACAAATTCTTCCAAATTTCACCATGTCACGAGATACAATAGTCGTATTAGACACACAAGAGCCCAAATCCGCTTTCTACACCATTTTTTTTTCGCTTTCACACACATTTTTTTCATTTCTTTCCAAATCATCGGAAATCACCCAAAAAAATATGTATACATTTTTCCTCCAATATACCAAAATAAATTTATAAAAATTTATTTTTCTTCAATTTTTTTTTCAATTTTACCCATTGTAAACCAAAAAAATTTTCTCCACCTCAATTTTTTTTTTCATTTAATTATGGACCATTTTGTCCAAAATTCCTCAACCTCTTGTTCTAACACTAACCCTAGTGTTCAACCTTAAAATTTATTAAAATTTTATTTTATTAACCAATAAACCAAATAAATTTATTAAAATTTATTTTATTTATTTTATTCTTCCAGTTTTACACACTATAAAACTCCCAAAAAAATTCCTATGAGCTATCCACCTAAGCACACAATTCACACAGCACATTCAACATATGATCATACAAGTCATGTTATACACACCATCACACATCAAACACAATGCATGCAGTGTTCTAATCTCGTCCCATGCTTATCTAGGTAATCACATACCTAACCCTACATCGAACCACACCAAGTGGTGATGGATACCCAAACCCGAGCTCCTAGGCATTCAGATACCTGGGCTCGATACCAAGTCACGGATACCCCAACCGGTGTCCGTTGACACCACAACCCGCGGAAACACTCGTGAATGTTGTGTGACCCGACATCTCTCATGAAAATTAGGCAGAGTCTCCTTTGTACGGGGAGCTCTACCCATAGTACAACACCTGTCCCAATATATACAACGACCACACAGGGTCCAAACGCGAGTAAAATAACTGGCCTCTTGGGCCCCTGCATCAACACTCAACAAAATATATCCCAACTATATACAATGGTTTCAAGAGTTAATAATTTACTCTTATACAACATATATTAAAAGTTTAAAACATTCTAATACATGTATCCAATTAAAGCACCAAAGCCACAACCCGGCTTTCTTCAAAATCTACTAAGATGAGCTGCCTCCCCAGCTCCCGTACTCTTGTAAAATGTTCCTCGACAGTGAGCTATCGCCCAAGAGTAGAATCACCCTAAATGGGCTTCCCACCTAAGTGCAATGCAATGATCCTATGTAAACACACATTCAAGCAAATTGATCCTACTTTGAATGTCTAAATGACTAACCCATTTCCCAGGTCCTCGACTCGACTTCACACTTGCCTAAGCCATGTATGAGAAAACATCTTTTCAAAACAAAACTTATTGTTTTCGAAAATATACTACCGGCGTGTCGGTAAAAATATGGGATCTGCTCCTCCGAGGCGAATGTACTGAGAACCTTACAAAACAATACATGGGCCCCTCCGATGTGTAATTGTAGGACCATCTCCCAACACCATTCTCCCGAAAATCATCCTGTGAAATTCCTTCCGCAACCATGTTTATTTATTTATTTATTTTTAATTCATGTCATGCACAACACCTAATTTCTATGCTACCCCAGTGCATATGAAATGCATTATGCCATTTCAACACAATATATACAACACATGCCAATATATAAAACATGTATACATATTAACATGATTAAAGCACATGTTATGTTATGCACATTCACCATCAATTACACCAAAAATTAGCTCACATGGGCTAATTAACAAATACGAGTAATTCAATTTGAATTGCTCAACCAAACACATTAATTCACAAAAATATTTCATGAACACTATTCATGTGAACAGTGAAACCCTCAGGTTACTGTTCACGGCCACTCATCCAATAGCGGTTCCACTTTGTGGAATCGGATAACATGGCCATTCCTGGCCCCATGCATTACTGTAAACACAATTTAGCCACAATTACAACACAAACACCCTAAATGGGCCCCTAAAATTGTCACGGGTCAGTTTGGGCGGGTCTCATAAATTCCAACATTTCTGTGATCAAGACTGGATCAACAAACGGCCACGACGGCCTCAATCAACCTGCAAGTAAGCATTACAAAACACTTAGATCAAGAGTAAAACAAGTAGGATAAAAAACCCCTAATTACGTAGTTTGCTGAAAACTTCCAAAACCCGTGCCCACGCCGCTGTCCTCGATGCGTAGAATCCACTTTCCTTCTTGTTTAAGAAACCGACGACGGATTAGTCGGATCTTAGAGAGAAGTGTGTACCCTTCTCTCACTAAAACACAACCAGCCGCTTACTATCGATTTCTGGTTCTTCCCCACGTTTTGGTCTCTTTTCAATTTGAGAAGATGACCACTATTCAAAAATTTGTCTTATTATCATTTACAAATTCCAAAATGCAATCTATGTCCCCTTTGTTTGGATTTTGACACGGGCACACCCGACCGTCCATTTCGACACTCTTACTACACTTATGTCACATGAGTGTTACGTTATATGTGACTTTGTCAAGAT
The DNA here is from genome assembly GCA_016808115.1 of Tetrastigma voinierianum. Lineage (NCBI taxonomy): Eukaryota > Viridiplantae > Streptophyta > Magnoliopsida > Vitales > Vitaceae > Tetrastigma > Tetrastigma voinierianum. The sequence continues at coordinate 396,767 of JAEQBH010004914.1, read as the reverse complement.
CAAATATCGCTGACGCGACCGATACTCTAAGTGGCCTCGAAACATGCAAATCCCGATCGTCTCTCGAATTCAATAAATCGACGTAGAAAGTAATAGATTTCCTCGCGGAGACGACCTAAATGTTGAAACTGCTTCATCATCCAAGATCTAGAAAATTTTAGGTTTTGACCGAAATTACGATTTACCTTTTCGAAAAATTGAATTTTCTGCCCTACACTGAGGTTCGCTATAGTTTTTATCGATGATATCCTAGTGTATTCAGGTAGTTCAGAGAAACATTCAGAGCACCTAAGGATTGTGTTGCATACCCTAAGGGAGTGGCAGTTGTATGCCAAGTTGAGCAAGTGCCAGTTTTGGCTTGACATGGTGACATTCCTAGGTCATGTGATCTCAGCTAAGGGGGTGAGTGTGGATCCCCATAAAATTGAAGTTGTGGTAAATTGGAAACCACCAAAGAATGTATCAGAGGTCAAAAGCTTCCTTGGTTTAGTAGGGTATTACAAGAAGTTTGTTGAGGGGTTCTTCAGATAGCAAATGATCACTAAGCCGCATAAGAAAATATGTCATATGATTGGGTGGATGCCTGCCAACAGAGTTTCGAGGAGTTGAAGGGTAGATTGGATTTCAAATTTTAGTTTTAGCTACTTCAATGAGAGATGGGCTCAGGGTTTACAAGGATGCCGGCAAGGCCTTGGTTGTGTTTTGGATGCGCACGATAGGTGATTGCATATGCCTCTCTAGACAATAAGAAGCATGAGAGAGAATTACCCTACACACCGACTTAGAGCTTGCAGCAAATTTCGCTTGCCCCGAAGATACGGAGGCATTACTTATATAAGGGGCTCTCAGAGATCTTTATAGATCGCAAGAGTCTTCAATATATTTTGAACCCAGAAATATTAAACCTCGAGGCAAAGAAGATGGCTTCAATTGATTAAGGACTACGATCGTACCATTACTACCATCCAGAAAAGCCACGTCAGAGCGTATGCCTTGGGAGAGTTTACCAGAGAGCTTCTTTTTGTCTCATATGAGATCAGGTTATCTTCCACTGCCAGGATCTGAGCTTAGGGTGATATTGAGGCCGAGGATTCGTGGAGCCTTGTTAGCCGTTACTTCATGTTAGACCTCTCCTAGTGGATCAGATTCAGGCAGGGCAGTTGCAAGATCCACAAATGATTAAGCTTAAGAAAGAGATAAAAAAAAAAGGAAAGAAAGCAGAGTTTCAAATCAGAGATGACGGCATGATAGTGAAAGGACAGAGAATATGTGTGCCGTAGTATATGAAATAAGAGAGACATATGGAAGAGGCGATTCATCCTGCTCATGCTATGCATCCGTGTAGTACCAAGATGTACAAGACTTTGGAAGAACATTATCGTGGAATGGGACTTAAGAAAGAGATCTAAGTTTCGGCCCCGTGATGCCTAACCTATCGCCACAGAAAAAGTCGGGCAGAGCATTAAAGGCCCATGGGGACGTATACGCATTCTCATTCCGGCATGGAAATGGGAGAAGATCACTATGGATTTTGCGGACAGTCTTCGACGGACTCGCAGGGGCGCATGATGCTATATGGGTGATAGTTGATCGACAACTAAGTCTCGCTTCATTTTCGCCGCCATCGTCGAGGATTCTTTGGAAAAAGTCGCTCCATTGTATGGATGAGATAGTGAGACTTCATGGGGTTCCAAGCACAGTTTAAATCGAGACCCTGTGTTTCACATCCGTGTTTTGGCCCGCTTGCAAACAAATTTTTAGGTATCATTTTACATCTCAAAGATAGCATTTCATCCTCGGGACGGAGCGGCCGCCAGAGAGGACCATTCAGACGTTAGAGGATATGCTGAGAGCTTATGTGATGGAATTCAAGGGGAGTTGGGATACTCATTTGGCACTGATAGAGTTCGCCTACAACAAACATCGGCCAATATAGATGGCTCCATTTGGAGGCGCCGTATGGCAAGAATGTAGACTCAGCAGGTCGGGATGAGGTTGGTGAGAGGAGACTGGTAGACCCTCAATTAGTGCATATCACTGTGAGTGAAAGTCATTCCGTGATAACTTGAAGACGCAAGAGATAGACAGAAGTTATGCGAATAACCATCGAGACTTGCAAGCTTAAGAGGTGACCAGTCTTCTTAAAGATTTCCCCCATGGAAGGTGTTTTGAGATTTGGAAAGTGAGGCAAGCTCACCCAAGATTTATGTGACCTATGAGATTTTTGAGCAAGGGCCAGAGCTTACAAGCTGAAGTTACCCTGAGTTATCAAGGATTCATGACACATTCCATGTTTCGATGTTAAGGAATTACATCCCTGATCCTTCACATGTGCTGAGAGAGCTTCCAGTGCAGCTAAAGGAGAATCTGACTTATGAGGAAACACCTATGCAAATTGTAGATCGCAAGGAACAAGTGTTTCGAGGAGGCAGATTCCTTTAGTTAAAGCCCTGTGGAGCAGACCGCGAGAGGGAAGTAGCCATTGGGAGCCGGCCGATGCGTCTCTCGCATTCCCAATTATTTTCGAATGAGGTACTTCTCTTCCTTTCCTTGATTTTTAGTTTGTTCATTTCGAGGACGAATGTTCTAAAGTGAGTGAGGATTTTTGACGCCCATTCCAAGAGGTGTACGATATGTAACCATAGTATCGCATATGCGCACAAAGGGCCTAATTATTTCGAGCGCTATAGTAGTATTTTTTGAAAGTTGTTTTTAAGGATGAAATTATAAAGCCAAAGCATTGTGGCACTTTGTAATTAAGGAAAGTGGAGGGGTGAAAGTATAAATTATGAAATTTCAAAAGAATAATAATAAATTGCCACAATGGTTCGTGAAGCTTGTGAAAATTCTCTAGATCTCGATGATCTAAACGCGACCACGCCAAGTAAATCTCGTCTCAAATCTAGTGACCCTATAAAAGTTTTTGAATTTCCGAGACAATATAATATTTTACAATTTTCTATGATAAATCGTCACACTGCTAGACAAGATTTTTACTAAAATCTGGAAGTCAAAACGGTTTGAAAGCTAAAGTTCATTTAAAATAATTGAACTGCAAGGAAATAAAATTTTTCGACAGAAACGACTCGAATGAGGCAATATATAAGTTATGTATCCAAACACACTGTTACATGTCCATTTATTTCTATCCACCACAGTGGAACTGGACGGAGGCAAGAAGTAGAATGTGAGAGAAAAAATATTTTTTTCTCTTTGTTTTTTTCTCGATTTAATAACGGACTCAGAATTTTGTCTTTATATATGTGCTGGTCACATGATGAGAGCTACATAGTACTATAAGCTAGCATTCGCAAACTTCAAAAGGTAGGAAATTTTCCTACTTGAGTTATTTTAGCCTAAATGCTATAATGGCTTGGAATTTTCTTAGAGGTCATAGATGTCGTGAAATTTCAAATTCCAAAATTTTCAGGGATTGAGTTTAGGAATTTAGGAATTTTGTGACTATTTTTAAACAAATTTCGTCGAATTTCTGGACTGCTGACAATTCGGTTGAAATTGTACTTATTCAGATACTGACATACTGCAGCTTGGGTGTTTTAGAGTCTATGAGAAAGTCCCTTGAGTCTAGAACTCCAGCATATATGCCTATGAATAGCATTCGGGGCCCACATATTTTCTCGGGGTAAATTTAATCGTAGCACCAAGTGTGTAAATTGCTTGCCAGCTGGGACGTGTGTGGTCTAATACATCAATGTGTAGGATAATAAGGAGGCGGAGAATTGTCGTACCAATATTATGGTATGGAAGGGTGAGGTTCTAAACCTATTTTTCAATACTAGCATATACAGAGAATCGTTTTACACTGGTGTTATGGTTTAAAGTATTAAACCATATTTCAAGCAAGCAATGGTTTTAAAGTATTAAATCATATTTAAGCAAGCAAAATTATGTTTTTATTAAACAAGCCTTACGCTGCTTAGCTAGATTACGGACGAGACCAAGGTCTTCCATCATGACACTTAAAAGGTGATGTGGGCCAAGGCCTCCACCTAGTGCTGATGACCTGTGTCTCTTCCAATCGACACTGAAGCCTGTGCCCCGTGTTTACTAGGTACAAAGAAGCAAGAAAGGCCTCTAGTGGTTGATCTTGTAAGACCCGAGAAATTCCAATTTCTGGAAAAAGGGCAAAATCGAAATTTCGCTTACAAAATTGTTATTTCTGCTAAAATCCCAATTTATTCTTCAGACTTTGATGACCAAACGGATTTCACCGCTGAATTGTCTCGTGAAAATCTAGCTAGCACGCCGAATTTCTTGGCCAATTCGAGACAAATGCGAGTTGGCACGTTTTTCGAGGCATCGCGTTTCGGGTGCCGTAAAACGATTTTCGATGTTACGAAAGTCACATATAACACGTACTCAGGTGCCATGAGTAGTATGAGTAGAGAAATGATGTAAATGGACGGCCGAGATAGAGCCGAATGTCAAACTCGGGAAAAGAGGATAACGGTCATTTTAGAATTTGTATTAAATGAGAATAATGCCAAAATATGTACAGGATATGTCTTTCACAGAAATATGCAAAAAACGAATTGCAAGGTGAGTGACGTGAGTTCGAAATGGTGGTTTTGCAGAGCTCACTTCTCTCTATGTTTTCGGGCCAATCCGACCGTCGTAAGTCTTCGGCAAGAAGGAGTCGTTTACGCTGAGCGCTACGCGTGGACATCGATTTGAGGAGTTTTGACAAACCTGAGGTAGGGTATCTCCTACTTGGGTTTTATTCTTCTTGCACTTTTGCGAATGTTTGAGCCGAATGAGGCCGTGAGGGGTCGCTTGATCGGTCCCAAACCTCAAAATCTAATTGATATGAATTTTGAACACTCCATTGAGCAGCCGTGGATCGCCACTGGGCTGATTGGGTTGTTAAATTTGGAAATATTTGCATTAAATCATGTATTTGCTTAGATGAGGTCGAATGGCCATGGAAATGCGGGTTCACAAAGGAACCGATGAATTGATGAGCGATGGAACCGTGAAACCTCTGTTTTACTGCTCATAGGAATAGTGACACGAAAATATATTTTTGTGTGAAAATGTGTTAGATCGAGTGATTCAAGTTAAATTAGTGTTTGATCATTAGCCTCAAGTGAGTTAATTTTGATGTATGAAAATGAGAATTTTGAGCATGACATATGATTGTGGAATTCTTGAATTTTTGTAAATATATGCATGTTTATATTTACATGTGAATTAGACTCGCATTGGAACTGCATACATGCATTCCATATGCAAAATCGAACACCCTAGGACTATAGGAGTGAGTGCATGATGAGTCTAGAGAAAATGGTTCGAGGGTTTTCTAAAATGTTAATTATCTGAGGATAGTCCATACTAAAAAATATCAATCACGTGAGAGGGCCCAATCGATATACATCTGAGGGTAGTCCACAAATAATATCAATCGTCTGAGAAGGGCCCAATTGATATACACATAGGAGGGCTGTCCAAACAAATAAACAGAAAATTCTCATACGAGGCTTAGGCGCAGGGAGGGAGTCGCGAGGACTCTGCACGGATGGTGAGTTAGACATTCGTGTGGGCAGGATCATGCATTTGCTTGAATGTGTGTTTATTTTCGAACATTGTGACCGCACTAGGTGGAGAGTAGCCCACTTAGGGCGATTCCACTACTGAGCATTAGCTCACCCTGTCGAGGGATATTATTTTACAAGTACAGGGAGCGTGCGAGGGGACGGCTCGTCTTAGAGACTGAGGTTGTGAAGAAAGCCGGGTTGTGGCTTTGATGATTTTATACATGTATTAGAATTTTAATTTTGATATATGTGTTGTATAAGAGTAAATTATTAACTCTTAGAACTATTAGACATAGTTGGTATGTTTTACAGATATTGTTATGAGTATCATGATAGCCCAAGTGGCAGCTTTACTCGTGTGATGATATATATCGGACTGCTTGTAACACCCCGAATATACCCTAGTCAAGCTGACATGTTTAGGTATTTTGTGTTTCAATTTGAATGTTTCATGAGTTAAATGCGAAACAAGGAAATTTAGATACTCGGAATTTGTACAAGACTTAAGGGCAATATTGTAAATTGTCAAAAAGGGGGCCAAAAGATATGAATTGATGAGACTATGAGGCCAAAATAGAATAAAAGGAAATTGAAATACAAATGGCCAAGAGTAGGGGGGCCAAAATGCAATTAGAGGAAACTAACCCAAAAATGGGTTTTTGATGGCCAAACAAGGCCTTAGAAAATAGGGGATTTTAAAGACCAAATTTGGTCTCAAATTGGGAAAAACCGTAGAGAAGAAAGAAAAGAAGAAGAGAAGAAGAGGAGGAAGGTGATCAAGCAAGCTAAGGTATGGAACTTTAGTTTTTTTTATGGAAACTAACCTAGATCATGGAATTGAATGGATCTATGGAACTTTAAGGCTTTGTATGATTAAGAGTTTATCTCCAAATCTAGGGTTTTGATAGAATTGCATTCTAACCTTAGATTTCTTGAATTTAGGGTTGGTAAAACCCCATATGGAACAAGATAAGTTTGGAATCCTCCTCGGGGTTGGATTCATGGTTAATTTGAGTACTGAGTTAGGGTTTAGAATAAACCCTAACTAATCATCATGGTTGGGTTGAGGATGGGTCATAACCCATGTTGGAATGATTTTGGGAGAAATACATGGAAAGGTTTTGAAAGAAGATAAGAAATGAAAGAGAAATTGAATAGAAAAGTGATTCCAAGGTGAATTGGAAATGGTTTTGATGTGTGTTTGAAGTGTAGAATTGATTTGAGTATCAAAAGTATGGAAAAAGGTGAGAAAACACACATTCTGGGCACTTTTCAGAGACTTGTACCGGTACAATTTGAACTTGTACCGGTACAACTTGTGTTCTGGTCATATTGTTGTACTTGCATAACTTGAGCTTGTACCGGTAACCTGCTCGCTTCCTAGTTTCTAATTTTCGTATTTTCGCCAACTTCCCCATTTTTTATCCGATTTGAGGATTCAAGTGGCTACGTAAAATAGACTTCAAGGAGAACCAAACTTAAAGAGAAGGTATCGTCACCCACCCCAAGTGGTCAAAAATCCACTCAGTGAGGCTATGTGCAAGCTAATTCCCGCATCGCCTTAAACATAGAGAAGTCCGATGTTTCGGACGTAATCGAGTTCCTGTTCGACCAGTGATTCCAGTTGAATAGAACCCTCTTAGTACCTTAACTTAAAGGAGTACAAAGATCTAGTGTCAACATCGAGACAAGGCACTGGAAAATAAATATTCAAACTGTCCGGTAAAATCTAAGAATTGACTACTTGGCATGAAAATGCCATAACCCAGTTTAGATGATCCGATTGAGTGATTCCACTAAGAAAGTAGATTCATTGAGGGACAAGAATACATGAAGGATGTGTGGATAGGCATCATATCGTATAAGTATCTGAAATTCCATATGGAATAGGTATGAACCCTGAAAATGAACATGAAAAGCAATATATCATGAACACATAATGTGATTAAGATAAAGATAAGTCCCAAACAGATATGACAATGATATCTACCTGGTGACCAAAAGAATGAATGAGTGGACATCCTGTTGGTGCTTTGGCACTCCTGTTGGTGCTTCCTAAGACTCCCGTTGGTGCTACTAAGACTCCCGTCGCTGCGTATTAGCCACGTTTTGATCGGGTGTTCTAAGACTCCCGCTGCGCTACTAAGACTCCTCACAAGGTGAGCAAGCACGTTTTGATCGTGTCTCAAGACCCGCTGGTGCTACTTCAAGACTCCCCGTTGCGTGAGCAAGCACGCCTTGATTAGTTCAAGACTCCCGCCGGGTGCGCTACTAAGACTCCGTTTTGTATTGTACCTTCGTACTTATCATCAAGGTCCTACCCATTTCTTATGATCGGTCTAGTAGTCGATAGACATATGATAAGACTCGACAAAGAATAAGTATAAAGATCTAAATGTACCCTCAGATCCTGTCTCGTAGCACTCCACGTACCTGCCTCTCGATTAAGTTCCGTAGTACCTACGTACTCAGATTTCAATAAGTTCCGTAGCACCTACGTACCCCGCATCCTCAAGCTCCGTAGCACCTACCCGGCAATTCCCGTATCCGAAAAATGTTCAGAGTACCCCACGGGTACCCCCGTATTTAATTGGTCTCCTGCCTTGTATCAATAAGTCCCGTAGTACCCTATGGGCAATTCCCTGCTCTCAGATAAGTTATGTAGTACCTACTTACCCAAAGATTCGAATAAGTTCCGCTTCGATTAACCCCGTGATTAAAAATGTTCCTGTAGTACCCACGCACTCGCATTTGATTGCCCCGCCATGTCTCGATTTAGGTCCATAGTACCCATGGTACTCCCGTATCTGAATGTTCCGCTCGATTAAGTCCCTGTCTCGCTGGGTTCCTCGTGAGTACCTACGGTACTCCCGTATCTCGATTAAGCCCTCAGAAAGTACCCATAGTACTGCAGATTTCATCAAGTTCCGTAGTGCCCAGGGGTACTCCCGCATCCGATGATCCGATAAGCTCTGTAGTACCCACGGTACTCCCGTATTTGATTAAGTTCCGTAGTACCTACGGCAATTCCCAGATCCGATAATCTATACATGATAAGTCCCCGTATCCGACAAGTCCTCAGATCCGAATAAGTCCCGTAGTACTCTACGGGCACTCCTGTATCCGGTGAAGCCTTGCATCTAAATATGTCCTCGTCTTCGATCTAGTTCAATAGTACCTACTTCGTACTCAGATCCGAAAGTGTCTCATTCCAGATTCCTGACAAGCTCCCCAGAGTACCTACGGTACTCAGATTTGATTAAGTTCTCAGAGTACCTACGTACTTTGTATCGCAAATAAGTACAAGTTATGTATACCCACGTGCACTCTCTGTGATCCGTGAAATAAGTATATATCTGCTCGATTCAGACTGCCCCGATTAATGTCCATACCTGATATATCTCGCACACGCCCTGATCTAACCCTGTATGTGATACGATTATGATTAGTTCTGACTTATTGTACCTACGAGTACCTCTGTATATGTTTTGAATGTACCTACGGGTACATCTGTATATGTGCTTCGAGAAGTACCTACGGTACCTCCTCAGATTTGCTCAGAAGACCGCTGCACTTTGCACACGTAACATCCTCCTCGTAGTACCCGCCGGCACTTTTGTATACCAAGAAACTCAGAACTCCTATGGAGATCCTAATGCTATAGTTCAAGAGTACCTACAGTACTCCCGTGATCAAGAACACCAAAGATAAGTCCAAGAGTACCCCATGGGTACTCTCGTATCAATAAAATAAGTATAAGTTCTTTAAAATAAGTATAAATCCAATCGTACCTACGGGTACTTCCGTATAATGAATCTGCAGATCCGCACTAATAAAGACTAATATCCTAGATTGTATAAGTCTGATCCGACCTTGTCACGTGCTATGATCCCGATCTCGCTCGACTTATCGTGACCTACTGTACTTCGTGAAAGAATAAGATCCGAAATACAAGAATCGCTCTCAGAATACAAGTATGAGATCCGTAAGACAAGAATAAGTCCCGCATTAGCCAAACTATAAGTTCCGTGAAGATAAATATAAGTTCCGTAATATACACGTAAGATCCGAACACATGTATAAGTTCAGAACACACGTACAAGATCCAAATACCAAGATAAGTTCCGTAAGACCAAGATAAGTTCTTAAGACAAGTATATACTCTGTGAATACATGTATAAAATCTGAAATGCATGTGGTAAGTTCTGAAGTATTTGAAGTAAACCAAATAATTGTGATATGTCTGTGAATACTGTGATAAGATCCAAATACCGTAATAAACTCGTGAGTACAAATAGAAGATCCGTAAGACAAGGATAAACTCCGTAGTACCTACGGGTACTCCCGTATAAGTATAGGTATACGTTAACCTAGTTCTTGTTGGGATATGATACCAACACAAGTTGGTATCAGAACAGACATTTGATCAAGTAGTACTTACTGCACTCCGCATAAGATTAAGTCTCAACCATATCGCTCCGCCGTAAAGTCCAAAGATAATGCCCGTATCTCGTGATACCTACAGTACCTCCTAACAGCGTGTAAACTCAGAGGATAAGTATAAGTTCGGTGAACTCCTAAGGGGAGATAGGAGATAGATATAAATACCAATACGTGTATAAGTACTTCGTATACTAATAAGTTCCAAAGAATTCCTACTTCGAGTCCTCAATGAACTATGTCCGTGATAAGAATAAGTTCCTCAGATAAGCATAAGTTGGTGTAACTCATGAGATCTGAACCAAGAGGGCATAGATAGGAGTATGAGTATTACGATAAGTACTGGCCTAAGTATGTGCATAATGCTCAGCACCGTTTATAAGAATTTGAATAAGTATAAATATAGATCCTATGGGAGACATAAGCATTATGTTAAAAAAACCACAAAGAAAACTACGAGTTATGTAAAGAGATGAATCGATGCCTTGCCATTGCATATGTCTAAGTTTGCTCGAATATGATCCGAATTCGTTATATACATTTGGATTATATAATTCATGATGATTTGATATCTGCTTCTGCTATAAGTTGATCATGATTCGCTTCAAATGCATGTGCATCAAGATAGTTATATGAGGTGCTTCCTAATTAAGCGTAAAGCTTAGCACGGTTTTTAATCCGTGTAGGTACGTGGGAGAAGACATCGCAAACATCCGCATAACCGGGCCACAACACACTTCAGGTGGCCCACTACATGTAGGTTCCGCACTCTGATTTGTAAATGTAAAAGTAAGTTTTATTTTGTAATGGACCGCTTATATGTATATAATATTTGATTCAAGTATAGGATGTGGGCCATATACCTACAGGTACCAAAGCCAATAAAAATAATAATAATAAAATCGGGTAAAGAGTCCCAGCCCTGAAGTCTCGCGACTCCCTCGAATCCCTGGCTCTGATCCGATTAACCCAAGTCGAACTGGATCTCGAGGGCGTGACAGTTTGGGATGTATATGCGGTGTATCAGATAGGCATAGTCGTACAAAGGAGACTCGCCCGATTGCGGAAAAATGCCTGGCCGCTCCGACATTCACGAGTATTCCGCGTCGATCTGATAGTCAACCCGACCCCTGCCTGGGGCCACGCCTTGGCATCGAGCTTAGGTATACTACTACCTAGGGCTTCGAGGGCATTCGCTTAGCCATAGTCTTTGAGGTATAAGGAATCATCACCACTAGGTGTGGTTCGATGCTATGTAGGTATGATTACCTAGGAAAATCACTTCCGGACAAAATCCAGACACTGCATGCATGTGTTGGTGTGTTCTGCGGTGATTGATTTGTGTAGTGTGCTTGCATGCTTAGTTGTGCATAACATGAATTGTTAGGTGTTATGTGATTGAAATTATATGATTGATATGCTTGGTTGATAGCATAGGATGAAGAGCGGAAAGTTTTGGAATTTTTACAGTGTACAAAACTGGAACAAAGAAAAGAAAATGAAAAAAAAAAAATGATGATGAAAATTATTTTCTAAGGTTCCACCAATTGGAAAACTGAAGAAAATTGAAGAAAATAAATTTTCATAAATTTATTTGGAGATTCCGGAAAAAAAATGTGTGTATATTTTTATGTTTTTCCAAAGAGCTTTTGGGAAGAAATGAAAAAAAAAGAGTGAAAACGAAAAAAATGTGTAGAACCCGAACAAGGCTATTGCCCATTTGAGCAGGAGGTCGGGTGCCGGGCCGCACGGCACGCAGGGCCGGCGAAAGGGCGTGCGCCGGGGCGCTGGGCGCTGTCAAGCCGGACGCCGGGAGCCAGGCGCGGGCGCTGGCCAGGGGTGCTAGCGCAGGGGGCGCTGCACGCGGCTGGGCGGCGCAGCCAGCGCCGGGCACGCTGGGTGCATAGGATGCGCGCTGCACGCAGGAGCGGGGCCGCACCGCCGCTGGCCAACAGCCGCGGCACTTGGTGCACTCACTCGTTTCGACCCGGGCTTTGATTCAAGATCGCTCGAAGTTATGTTAGACAATCGCTCATTTAACCTCGGTTCATGAACACTGTTCATCACAAAACATTTTGGAAAAAAAAAAATTTATGTAATTAAATTAAATTAAAATCAAATCAAATCAAATTAGACAAAGTTTTCGAAAAATAAAATTTTCAAAAATGAAATTTTCGAAAATAAAATTTTGCTGAGCAATATTTTAAATACAAATCGATTGCCTCAGATGCCCGTGAAATGCAAGTGACAATGTATACACCGATGGCGTGTATGATTAGTGGCTCGGCCGTGTTTATGCCTTGGAGATATCAGACATATTGACTCCGCCATGTTGATTATGCAGATGGCTAGTAGAGTGACGAGGACGCAGAGGGCGCCCACTGCACCGGGGTCAAGCACCACCCGTTGTTTGATCAGGAGGCTTTACCGAGGTCGCAGGTGAGCCTGCGTACCGGCTCGGCTATCTCGCTAGCCGGTATAGCAGTAGACAGAAGATCCTAGTAACCCCAGAGGTTTGTGCATGCATCATCCTCCGACATTCACAGGGGAGGAGATCCCGATGGTGGCGCACTATCGGGTTTATGCAGATCGAAAGGTGTTAGAGGCCATGAAGACAATTCTCCCGACACGACAGATTAGACTAGCTGCGTTCCAGCTAGAGAGTGAGGCCCAAGTATGGTGGAAATGGGCAAGGACCTCGAGACCTTAGAGGAGGAGCCTTTGTATGTGAGTTCTCCCTAGGACTAGGGGCGAGACTTAGTGGATGATATGTCGAGGTTGTGAGTCGATCTCGGACTCTACTCAGCGGGATCCTATGGATCATGGACATGTCGTAGTTCGATGTCATCCTACGGATGGATCGGGCCGACAAAATTATGTGGTCGCATCGATTGTGAGCGTAGGAGGTTACCGCCACACGTGCAGGATCTGCATTTGTGGTATGTTGTGTGTGGGGAAGTATGACATTTCGCCCCATACTGCACGAGTCCGTGTGTCGAGATGTCAGCTAACTGGGTTATTAGCGAGCCTACCCAGAGAACGAGGAGAGACCAGACTTAGATCTACCTCGAGTAGTTTGAAAGTATGTGGATGTTTTTCCGGACAAGCTACCGGGATTACCCCCACAGAGGGTTGTAGACTTCGGTATCGAATTACAACCTGATATTTCACCCATCTCTATGACTCCGCATAGGATGGCACCGGGCCAAGTGGCAAAACTCGTAGTCCAAATACAGGAGTTATTAATATAGCTCATTAGATCGCACTTCACCATGGGCGCTCCGATTTGCTGCAAAGAAGAAGGATAAGACTCGACCGTGTATTGAGTGCATGCACAGCTTAAACATGGTTACGATCAAGAATCGGTACCCATTACCGAGGATTGACGATTTGTTTGATCAGTTGAGAGGAGCGCGAGTCTACTCCAAGATAGACCTTCGCACTAGTTACCATCAGCTGAGGGTTAGGGATACAGATATCCCTAAGACAAATAAGGAAGACATGTTATAAAATTTTGAGCTACTGTGATGCCTGGATTGACGATCGCACCGCCATTAAATATTCATGGATCTCATGCATGGTATTCCACCCCTATCTAGATCGCTTGTCATAGTCTTCGTGGATGACATTCGATCTACTCCTACCAGAGCGGAGCATATATCATTTCGAGATCAGACATGCTTGTCGGGAGACCATCACCGATAAGGTTCAAGTATGCGTAGTTTTAGCTAGCTGAAGTGAGATTCTCGGGACACGTGTGTCGGCATCAGCGCGGTCGCGACCTAGAGAAGGTTGAGGCCGCTGATGAGCTTAGGAGGAGACCGAATTGTCACCTCGACAATGAAGTTCTTGGATCGGGTCAAGTACTACAAGAGATCTGAGAATCGGGCCGTTGTCCAGTCTGAGGTGTGGATTGTAGGACTTCGCCACGGATTACACTCATGGCCTGGACTACTCGACCATAGAGAGAGATCAAGGGTGCTCAGAGCACTAAGGATGCGAGTGTTAGTGTCAAGAGGGAGGATCAGCTTTCTTCTCCCTGTGAAGAGGCAAACCCTCGGCTTCACACGAAGCCAGCACTGTGGCCAGGATTTGGCATGTGAGACTCGACTCCATTCCTGAGACAAAGGATCCCCAGACTCGGGGACAAAGACATCCCAGCTAGCCGTAACGTAAGAGTATACGTGGTTCATTCCTCCACACCCTAGTGGTTCATTCTCGGACATGTGGTTTCTGCTGATGGCATTTATGTGGATCCCCAGAAGGTAGAAGCGGTGGCAAACTGGGAGCAACCAACTACGGTGATAGAAGTGCAGTTTGCAGATTAAGTGTGTATTACCTAGATTCATAGAAGGGTTCTCAGAGCAGCAGCCACTTCACGTGTTTGACTAGAAAGGAGTTAAATTCGAGTAGACCTGACAAGTGCAGAAGGCTTCCAAACACCGAAGGAAAAGTTGACGCCACTGCTTGACACACTGTGAGGGCAACGAGGGGTTCGAGGTTTACAACATGATTCATACCAAGGTTTAGGGCTACGTGTTGATGCAACATAAGAGTCGTAGCGATGCTTCCAGACACTGAAGAACACGAAATAAATTATCCTACTCATGACTTGGAACTTATCGTGTAATTTTCGTATTAAAGACTTGGAGGCATTACTTCAGACGCGACTTGCCAGATATTTATCACCATAAGAGCCTTTAAATATTTGTTTACCCGTATGAGTTAAACTTAAGGCAAAGGAGGTGGATGGAATTACTTAAGGATTATGATCGGCACTATCGACTACCATCCAAGTATGCGACAATGGGCGGATGCTCAGTGGTGGTTCATGCCTGGCTTATATGCATAATACTGGAATCCCATTGATGGTCAAGTTGCGAGTTGGGTGTTTGAGTCAGATGAAGGTTTCAGAGCACTTTTTACAGCTTCCAACTACGATCGATACTTGTAGATCAAATTCGAGGCACAACTAGAAGACCCCTATTTGATGAGCATGAGAAAGCAAAAAGCTCGAGGAAGGAATGGATTTTGCTATTAGAGACGATGGGAGCCTTTGGTGATTGGTTCTAGACTTTGTGTTCCAAAGAATCGAAGAGTTAAAAAGGCAGACATTGGGAAGCCTGGTTAGTTCCGCTTATGATATGCACCCCTTAGTACCCAAGATGTACCGCATGACCAAGGAATATTATTGGTATCGGGATGAAAAGAGAAGCTACCGAGTATATCCAAGTGTTTCATCCACACCAAGTGAAGGCAGAGAGACAAAAGCCTCAATCCCTCACAGCAGCCTTACCCATCCCGTAATGGAAATGGGAGCTCATCGACGGACTTTGTATTCAAACCCTCCCACAGCCGTGAGGTATGATCATGGATGGTAGAAGTTGACTCGACTCACCAAGTCCGTGCATTCCTACCCATTCGTGAGAGAGTTTCTCCTCGTGAACTAGCGGGACTCTTTATGAACCATATGTTGAGTTTGTACGGGTGTCAGTTGTCAATCGCTGATAAAGATCCACATCCACTCGAGGTTTCGAAGAAAATATGAAGGAACTAGGTGTCAAGTTGAATTTGAGTACCGCACCCTCGCATCGATGTAATCCGAGAGGACTATTCGCACCTTAGAGGATATGTTGAGGTCATGCGCACGCAATCCAATATTGAATAGAATATCACCTGCAGAATTCATATAACAACACTATCACACAAGCATTGAATGTCACCGTGATGAGGCATTGTACGGAAATACTGTCGTGACTCCATTATGTTGGAATGAGATCGCGAAAGGAAATTACTAGGCCCGAGATTGTGCAAACGACGCGGACAAGGTTACGTTATACGTGCCAGTTGAAAGCAAAATGTGATGTGAAAGACATGCGACAAGGAGAAAGATTCCTTGAGTTTGAGGTCAAGATCGAGTATTCTTAAAGCTCTCCTTGAAGGGCGTGGTACGCTGTGGGAAGCGAGGAGCTAAGTCCCCGCTACATTGGACCTTTGATATTGTTGAGAGATAGGTCCAAAGGGCTTATAGGATTAGACTGCCTTCTATATTCTCAGTCCATAATGTTTTCCACATCTCCATGCTACACAAGTATATCCTAGATCCCTCACATGTGTTGGAGACACCAGAGATCGAGCTGAGGGATGACTTATCCTATGAGGAGCAACCAGTACAGATTCTAGGTAGGGAAGAGAAGGAGCTTCGCAACAAGACAATATCCTTAGTGAAGGTTCTGTGGAGAAACCACCTAGTCGAGGAGGCGACTTCTGGATGAGGGACTTCAAATGCTGAGCCAGCACTTCATCTTCCATGACATAGGTACGAATTTCATGGACGAAATTTTTCTTTAAGGGGGGTAGGTTGTAACGACCCGTACCAAATAATACAAGTTTTAACACGCGGACTGCTTGACTAAGTTTGACAAAGTTTGACCAAGTTTGACTAATATTTAAAGTGGAATCTGCTGACTCTTTTCGAGATGAATAGTTTGAAATGACTAAGGCACCATTTCATAGGCCTCGTCGATACGAGTTCATAGTCTGGCCAACGCCAAAATCCGACTTACTTCCGATAAAAGTTATGGCTCAGAAGTTGAACAAGAAGATTTCATCGTTGTCCAAGTCTCTGTCTGGGGTTTTTAATCGAAACGACCAGGGCCCTATATAAACATAGATTTGCGTTCCAAATGAAACCCTAGCCCCAAAACACCCATCTTGAGCTCCAAAACCCTAGGAAAAACGCCCCAAGATCTTGAACACTGAACTGGGTCGTTTTGACCCATTTGCGAGCCGTAGGGATTTGGACCGTGGGAGGCATCACCGGCCACCCCCCTGCTACACGCGCCGACCAGGGAGGAGCGCCACCGATCGCCACACCGCCTGGGCTTCACGGCCCAACCGTCGGTCGAACGCGCCCCGATCGCGCCGGGATGACACGCATGGCGGCCGCCACGGTCGGTCACCGATTTTGATTTTTCGGGCCACTTCGCTTCCACCGCTACCTCCCTCCCACCATTTTTGGACCTTCTGAACTCATTCTCGTGGTCCTTTTTCGCAGATTCCTCACCGTTTGAAAGATACGACAAAGACAAGTTCTGGGCCGACCTGGCTGACTGGTTTTTCCTACCACCATAAAGAACTCGTTGACCAAGGTAATGGTACTGATGAGTTCCTGGTCTCTTGGGCTTTCCATTGATATGTGGTTTGTGAATTTTGGACAACGTTTGGTTAGTTTTCCATTTTTTGGGGCATTCCGGGTAACTACCGAGAAGGTTGGACTGAAATTGAGTACCAATTGGTCAAGTTAGGCAAAATTGGAGATGGATTAGTGAAATTGGATGTTTTTATGAATTATTTGACGATTCAATTTCGAGAAATTAGCTCCCGGGTGAAAAGCCCCAATTTTGAGTACCGAGTCTATAGGGCACACTGTGTAATTGGGCCTGTCGGGGTCCAATTTAGCGGGTTTCATAGATCTAAAAATTATTCTAAGGCCTTCGGGGCATCCCAATGTCGTTAGTTCAATTATTGGAGCCTAAGTGGCATTTTATTTATATTACAGGCACTCACGCTGAAAGCCGGAGATTATCTCGGGAAACAGATCGAGCGCTCGTAGTCGGTGAGTGGTTTATATGTTTTTAAATGCTTTGGGGTATTATTATGATATATATAATTATCGTTGATTATCTTATAAATATATCATTCAATCAATTGGTTGGTTATGTATAAATAGAATGATATGTTTCCATATAAACAAGTTATCATTTCATGTGAATTTTGTCAACATTTTAACTATTTGGAAGTTTTACTGAGTTCGTGGATGAGTCTACGATATTTTAAATGTGGTTTGAGGTTTTAAACCACCTTAAAAAATTATTGTTTTAAGAAATGGATTTTGAGATTTTGTGGAATGATTATAATACGGTAATGTTGGGAAAGTACATGTGAGTAAGAAAACGATTATATATTATTAGTTGTCTCTGGATATCGGGTTTACTCGGCTGGCTTATTAATGCCACGCTGACAATGGCTAATCTTGCGTTATTAGTTGCCACGTGATGGTCGGTTTCACCAAGGTTTGTATTAGTTCACACGCGATGGTCGTGGTTTAATCAAGGTTTATTAGTTGCCACGTGATGGTCGGGTGCAACCGAAGGTTTATTAGTTGCCACGGTGTCGTGAGGTCGGGTTTACCGACGGTTTATGATGGGTATATGGTACGGTATACTGTTGATTTCTGAATAAGGTATAACCATTTTAATATTTATGGTTATGGTACATTTCATGGTTATTTTTACGACATGATGGCTATACATGCTTTATGCTTGATTTTTACGTTAGAACAATCTCGCATTATAGTTTTTAATAGCGTCATGTCGGTTAGATTTTTGAGCATGAATTGTGATTGTCGGGTTTTGATAAAGTCGGGCTTTGTGAAATGTTTTTTAAACAGGAACCTTACAAAAGAGTGGACGCGAGGTCCCAGAGAAGAAATGTTCGAAAATGCGATTTTCCTTTATAATTACACTAATGAGATTTATTATCTCACATTTATTGTTTTAAATATGTTCCCTAGGTCCAGGCAGATCGTAGGGCCTACCTCGCGCCAAATTCTACACCGCTCTGTCTGCTACAGCTGTCGTACTCTATCTCATCTATCTGTCTTTGTTTATTGGACTTATTTATCTTCATTGTACCCCTAAATTCGCAAATACTCTTAGAATGCTCTGATATTAGTATTGAACTCATATGAGCCCTTATTATGTATGTTAGGTTGGCACCTACATTAATACAGTCGGTCGTGGAATTGCTTGTTGTGATTTTTTCATATAATCGAGGTATCATGGTACCGCATATAAGCTTTATTTCTTTTCTAAAGCGTCCCATCATAGACTCCCTATGGATTGTACAAACTAACTTCACTAGGAGGACCACCCGGGAATCGAAGGGTTTCCGGTCGGTCCCGCCAAAAGGGCTTAAATAACAAAGGAGGAAAATGTAAATGTTTATGAAAAAATATATATATATATATATATATATATATATATATATATTAATGTTTACCAATGTATATGTTTCACATCTATGTTATAAATGTTCAAATGAAAAAAAAGAAATGTGGTTTTCTTTGACTTTAAATTATGTTGAGAAAATATGAAATGATTATGGTTTCCATAGTTTTATAAAGCATAAGTGACAAAATATAAATGATTATGGTTTCCATAGTTTTATAAAAAGATTTATGGTTTCCATATGAAATGAAATGTTTGGTGAATTTATATTTTATATATACATGTTATATGAAATGTTTGAATTCATGGTTACCCTATGTTACAAAAATAAATTTAAAGGAAAGTCGACTAAAAAGATTTTTTACGCCGCATTGCATACTTTAAAAGCGGTTAGGATTTTTTTATAGAGGGAAGGGAAGAGTTGATGCATACAAGGCGCACGTGAAAAGTACGAAAAGTTTACCAACACATAATGTGATGTATTCCATAGTGCAATGTTATTTAAAAAGAAAAGCACGTATTTATCGGAGGTTCTTTGGGCTATCGGTGATCGTAAGATCAAGCTTCGTAGGTTCTTTTATGGGCCAACTGGAGCACTCAGATGGCACGATTTCTCGAAGGTCTTTTTCGCCAATTTAAGTGATCGTGAAGACTGCTTTCTGAGGTTCTTTTCATGGATCAACGGTAAGAATAGTATGCGGGGTTCCATTGATATGACTTGATTCAAAAGGAAAAGAAAGTATATTGAAAAGATATGTTGATACAATTGTTTACACATTGTATTTGATCTATATGGAAAAGAAAGTAAAGCAAATGTTTATGGAAAGGATATGTTTATACAATTGTTTTACACATTGTATTTGAACTATATGGAAAAGAAAGTAAAGTAAATGTTTATGGAAATGAGATCTCTATACAATTGTTTTACACATAGTATTTGAACTATATCTGGAAACATTATTTTCCTATGAACTGTACTCTCACCGAGCCTCAGCCACCCTTTTCCAAATGCTTTATAAATGTTTTCAGGGGCAGACTCCACGGCAGCTCGAACATCCTCCGGTCGCTGATTAATTCCCGCCTCACGTGACAACCACCTTTTGACAACGTATAGTTTTGTTGTAACAACTACTTGTGCACCTTATTTTGTGTAATGTATATAGGTTTTAAAAGATTGTTTATATACTCCATAGTGTTCTGTAAAAATGATTTTTAAAGTTTGATTTGAAATTGGTCAGGGTAGACTCATGTCCTATCATGGATGTGGATTAAATTAAATTGTTTTATTACAAAAAGGTGGGCGGACATAACCAAAACAGAGGAAACTCGCCCGATTTTCAAGGGTTTAATGTTTAAAAAAAAAAATTTGTCCCACCATGTTTCATAAGATTTTAATGGAAAACGAATCAGATAAATGTGGGTTCGTCTCCACTAGGATTCACTTAAAAAGGTTTAAAAGAAATGAAAGGTTTTTTTTCAAATCCATAGGAGTGCCGGAGGGTCCCCCCTACTTAGGAAAAGGAAACTCAAGGTCCCTTCAGAAACATGGCTAACGCCTCTCGAATATCCCTAACCATTCACATGGCTCTAGCCAAAGACAACACAAGAGAGTACACTCTCACTTTGGAGTTGCCTAACTCCAATTAAATCGGTGCGTCCACGCTGCAGCTCCCCAGCCGCAGAGATCGACTTTGCTTTCTTGTCTGCCGAGAACCGACGGTCCGAACGCCGGGAAATTTAGAGAGAAGTCACTCTTTCTCTCTCTAGAAATCTGATTTCCCACCTTACTGCACGTTCTCTTCTCAAAATGGAGAATAAAACTATTTCATTTTTGTCTTATACACTTAAACTTTTCAATAATGCCATCCATGTCCCTTTAAGTTTTGGATTTTGACACTTGGCTTAATCTAAGTCATTCATTTCCATCTCACTAATCATGCAACATGTTTCAAATGGGTACATGTAGTAGGTGACTTTTGTCACATCACATGTCTCTCAAAAACCGTTTTATGGCACCCGCCACCCGGTGCCTCGAAAAACGTGAAATTCCGATTGTTTCGGAATTGGATGAAATTCGATGTAGTAGCTAGATTTCTCGAGATGATTCCAAGGTGAAGTTCGTTTTGTCATCTGAGATCTAGAAAAATTTTGGGTTTTGACCGAAATTACCATTTTACCCTTTTTCAGAAAATTAGAATTTTATCTGGTTTTACAATTTAAACTTAATAAATTAATTTTATATATTTTTTCAAAACTCATTTTATTTGTTACTCTCTTAAGGACTAAGAAATTTAAAAATATGTAAAATTTTGAGGAATGTTGATTGTATTTTATATTTTCCATCAGTGTGGAATCGAATATGAGAAAATAATTTTCCTTAGCAATTTTTTTCATTTCCCTATTACTTTCCGGGTTCCAAACAGATCCTTGGTGTTTGCTTTGATTGTTTTAATTTTGAGTAAAGTTCATTCATTTAGTCACAAAGTTTTATTTGGCTAATCCTTTTTTTTTTCGTGCTCCTTTGGAGAGTGATGACAATAACAGCACTTAAAATGAAAAGAAAACATGAGAGTAAAGCGACTGAGTATAGTTTGTGAGCAAATGAAAGAAAATGTTGTTTGTGCCCCCGTCCCATCGTGATTTACAATTTTTATCCCCATTCTCCATTCATTAGATGATGAGGGTATCTATACCTTACTCAAATACTTTTATTCTAATTCAGAAATGAATTGTTCTAGAAAATCATGAATATTAAAAATATTTTTTCGTATAATAGTAATAAGAATTATTGTGATGTGATCTTTATTAAAGCTTAATAAAATAAAGCAAAAAAGAAAAGATTAAAATCCCACTTGTTTTTACCTTTAGTGTTTTTTTATATAAATGAATATATATTTTATTTATATATTATATATTTAATTCGGGTATTCAGGTCGGTGATTGGTAGGATATACTCAAACTTGTCCATATCCCCGACCCGAAAATCTTTCAAACTCGAGTCACCAATATTTAATTGGGTCTAAATAAATTCTTCATACCCTCCACATTTGATCTGAAAACAATTCTTCATCGGGTTTAGAGAAAATTGTCATCCCTTGTGCTTTTCATGAATAGCGCAAAATTTAGATGAGGTTAGGTTTGGCATACTTTTTTTTATTGTTCCGTTTGAAACTTGGAAAATACTAAGGAAAGAAAAAAAGTGCTAAAGAAATGGTTTTCTCATGTTTTGTTTCACTGTGGAAAATATAAAAAAACTGTTCATCATGCATAGTTGTTGTAGAGTGTTCATCAAGTTAAAATGCATTATGTATGGGGATCCTAGTGGGGGAAGAAACGATCAAGTATTAAAAAAAAAAAGAAAAAGAAAAAGAAAATCAAATCTAATAAAAATTCTTAAAATTTTTACATATTTTTAAGTTTTTAGTCTTTTTTATAATGGAGATATACAAATAAAATGAATTTAAATAAATATATATAATTAATTTATTAAATTTAAATCTATTATATAAAGATTTAGGCTCCATTTGGAACCCAGAAAGTATTAGGGAAAGGGAAAAAAAAGCTAAGAAAAATAATTTTTCATGTTTGGTTCCATGGTGGAAAATATAAAAAAAAATCAAAATTTTACATATTTTTAAATTTCTTAGTCTTTATGTAATAGAGGTATACAAATAAAATAAGTTTGAAAAAACATATAGAATTAATTTATTAAGTTTAAACCTATTTTATATTTTGCTCTAAAAAAAAATTTATTCCACTTTTCCTCACTATTTTCTTTTCTTAATACTTTTCGGGTTTCAAACCAAGCGGATTTTTTTTTCCTGTCATGCTTGCCTTAGTTGTAAAACCCGAGAAAATTCTAATTTTTAGAGGGATAAGTGGATAAGGAAATCATATGAACCAATAGTAGGTTGACATGTGGCAAGAGAAAAGACAATTCTCTTGACCCATGCTTGACCAACCGCTGAATAGGGGAACAAACCGAAAAGAGAGAGAAAGAGAGGATTTTGGGAGAGAGAGACTTCTAACTTTCTAAAATTCCCATGATCGGATCATTAACCCAGCGAGCCCAAGAGACAAAGTTGCTCCCCACAGCAAGATGTGACGCCCCAAACCCGGGGTGTCCGTTGACTACCCGTCAACCCGCGGAATTCTACATGTCTCACGTCATGAGACCCATACCTGTGCAAAAATGGCCACTTGAGCTTACACATCCTACTCATAAAATGTATATTTTATACAAAAATGATTTATTTACAATTGTTTTTAATTACAATTTATACAAAACTGGGTCTCTTGCCCAGAATTTTACAAAATACAAGATAAGGCCAACTTGGCCATTTCTTCGTTTCCTAAGGCCCTGGATGCCCCATCCCCGCGCGTCAGACTAAAGTGGGGTCCCACGACGGGTGAGCAGCCTAGTAGTGAATCTCCCTACTCTGGGTTACTTCCCCACCCAAGTGCAATGCAATGGCACACAAACATTCAACACATGCTAATATATCACTCATGCATATATTAACAAATTAGCTCTATAAATCATGTTATTCTATTTACAAATCAATAACATAAATTAGTTCACATGGGCTGGTGGAACCGTACCATCTTGAATCGCAACAAAATTCACAACCAAGATGTTATTTTCTGTTAAATAACACAACATAACACACAAATCACAAACAGTCCGTGGACTCCGTCCAAACCACTCCGGTGGGATTTATTCACCTGGCCCAAATCACAGAACAAATCACTAGCCATCCAAAGCCCAACAAATCCCCATCCATTACATGGCCCTTAAACAAAAAGTAAAGCAAGTAGGAGAAAAACCCCTACCTTTCCGGAGTTGGTCGAAACCCCTCGAAACTGGTACCCACATGTAGTCCTTGCCATGGGGAGCAACTTAGCTTCTTGTCTCGCCAGAAACCGACGGTCCGATCGCAGGGAATTTTAGAGAGAAGGTAGACACTCTCTCTCTAAAATCTCTCTCTCTCTTTCCGTTGGTCTCTCCCCCTCTTTTCCTCTCCCCAAACCAATTGGGAGACTTGGTCAAGAGGACTTGTCCTCTCATGCCAAGTGTCAAGCTTCCATTGGCTCATGGGATTACACCTTATCCTTATCCATCTACCTTGAGATTTTCAATCTAATTCAAGACGACGCTACGCTGCCTCAAGTGAGCCCCACTCGAGCTCACCGTCCGACTTGTTCACCGATTGACACGCTGCGCCTCTCGCCACTCACAAGGTGCCACGTGTCCAAGACTCTTACGTGCCTCGAAAACGTGAAATCTCGACCGGCCCCTGACCGACGAAATTCGACATGGTAGTTAGATTTCCTGCTGAGACTATCTCCAATCTGCGGAAGTCCGCTTCATCATCCCAGATCTAGAAAAATCTTCGGATTTTGACCGAAATTACCATTTTATCCTCCCAGAAATTTCTGATTTTCCTGTCTCACACAAGAGCTACGATGGACACCGCGCTTTGAGGAGTTTCAACAAACTTCTAAAGTAGGGCTTTCTCCTACTTGATTTAACTTTATCAAGAACCATACAAATTGGTTGAGTGTTTCAAATGGAAAGGCCATGTGTTTTTGCCTCCCTAAAGTGACCGAAGTTAAAATTTTAGTAATTTCGCATGCCCCAGCTTTTGGTTGAGACGCTCGTGGTCTTATTTGTGTGTTGTGATGCTTTGATAGTACCAATGAACTGTCGGATTTTTATTGGCCCATGTGAGCCGATTTTGGTGTTATTTCTATGAAAGAATAACATGTTGTTGTGTGTTAAATTTTGTTAATATAGGCATGCTTGATATATTAACATTATGGTGATTGTGGATAAATTTGGTTAGTATATGCATGCTTAATATATTAACATGAATTGTTGTGAAATGGCATATTGCATTTCATATGCACTAGGATAACCTAGAGTAATAGGTGTGAGTGCATGACATGAAAAACGTGGTTGCTAAATGGATTTCACAGGAAGATTTTCCGAAGAATTGCCTTGGAGAATTGTCCAACAGTTCATCTCGGAGGAAGACCTATGGATCAAGCTTCGTAGAGTTACCCAAAGAATTCACCTCGGAGGGTTGTCCAATAGATTTTACCGAAATTCAGTATTATGTTTTCAAGAACAAAAACCTTTTGTTTTGAAAACAATGTTTTCTCACACTTGACTTAGGCATGCGTGAGGGAGTCGGTGAGGACTTGAGACATGGATTGCAAGTATGTAGACATTCGAGTAGGAACGCACCACTTGAATGTGTGTGTTTTTCCATCGCATGAGCACTTAGGTGGGAAGTAACCCATGTAGGAGATTATCACTACTGGGCATTGCTCACCCTGTCGAGGGAAAATTATTTCAGGTACAATGAGTGTTAGGGAAGACGGCGCTCATTAGAGGCCGTTTTTGAAAAGAAAGACGACATGTGGCTTTGATTACGTTTTTGTAAAACATGTATGAAATATTACAATTGAAACATGTTTGTATTAAGAGTGATGTAACAACTCTTGAAACTATTGTAATATAGTTGATATATTTTGCGAGTATGATGTAGCCAATGTGGTCATTTTTACTCATGTATGGGTCTCAAAGATAAGGAGACACACTGTGTTTTCCGCAAGTTGACGGTGGTCAACAAGACCCCTAGAAATAAGGCTACATTGGTTCTGAATGCTAGAGTGCATTTTTTTTTCACAATTGTGGTCAACCGTTGTTATACACTATGAATCTATTTCATCGGTGGTTAAACAAGTTTTAAAACTTGTTCCCCGCGCCCACCCCCCCCCCCTCCCCCCAAACATTGTGTTTGGGGCCAAACGAACAAACATCCCTTACGGACAAAATGGAACGGAACCCCACACCGGAGTCAAAAATCGGCTCTGATACCGTTTGTAGTGACCTTGCTCAACCATGTAGATATTGTCCGCTTCAGACCTATCGGCTTTAAAACGCGTCAACTAGGTTGAGAGGAGCTGATACTTATATAGTATCAGGAACTTTCTTCCCTATCTTATATGGGATGTGACATTTATGATTTCAACATCTAAGCTAAATTCAAATGTAGTTTCGATAATTTTCTATAATTTATATATATATATATATATATATATATATATATATAAAATCATTTTCCTTACCATTTTTCTTTCCTTTTTATTTCCCAAGAACCAAACACAACCATATAAGACCCAATCCAACCCTGCGTCGTTTTCCAAAATGCAACCCTAATTTCATTAATCACTTTTTATCAATGTTTTAAAAATCGGATCAGTGACAGAACCGAAAAAGTTACTAGTTCATAGTTTAAGGGCCAAATCACCGAAGCAACCATTGAACCAGATTAAATCATGATCGAAAATGTCATCGACGGTCCAACCGACCCATATTCGATGTGGTTTTTAAAACATTGGTTTTTTTTATATAGATTTTACTTGATAAAAAGATTGGTCATCACCACATATGAAATACACAGCCCTTTCAATATAGCAATCACTAAAATAGTGTCTGCCTTCCACATCCTATAATGTATCTTGTAATCCCAGAAAACCACAACTATAAATAGCATATTTATCACCATATATTCTTACTAGTGCTGTTGGTTTAATTGGCCATTTCGAAAATTTTCCCAGGTTAAAATCATTCTGAAAAAAAAAAAAACAAATATATCATGATTTTTGAAAATGCCATGTTTTCTATTTCTAAAAAATACAAAATAGGAAACAATATTTTATTACCAAACAAACTATTAATTATTCTTCAAATTTTTTTGTACTAAAAGTATATATAAAGATGAAGCTAATTACACTCACAAACTATTAATCTACATATCATGATTTTTGGAAATACTATGTTTTCTATTTATAAAAAATACAAAATACCAAACGTGTTTCTTTCTTTTTTATTTTTGGAAACATTATTTCCAAACAAACTAATAATTATTCTTCAAATTTTTTTGTTCTAAAAATATTATATAAACATAAAACCAATTAGACTCACAAACTATTAATCTAGATATCATGATTTTTGGAAATACTATGTTTTCTATTTATAAAAGGGTGATTTGATAAAATGACCTTTTCAAAACCCAATTTATGAAATATGACCCTTCTTTAATTTTTGGCATAATTTTGACAAAAATATCATCCTTATTTTCTTGCAAAAATAACTCTTTTTTTTAAGAGATAATGTAAATACATTAAATAGAGAATGACATTTTTGTCCAAAATAGTTACTTATAAAAAAAAAGTCCAAAATAGGTTATTTTTCAAGAAAAAAAAAATAGGAAAGGTTATTGGATGTATTTTAGACAAATATTTCTTTATCAAACGTGTTTTTTTTTTTAAAAACATTATTTCCAAACAAACTATTAATTATTCTTCAAATTTTTTTGTAAAGAAAAATCCAATTAGACTCACAAATTATATGGTTGATTTATATTATTTCCAAAATCACTAAACTTTACCACAAAGAAATGAAAAAGACTGTCAAGGCCCTATTCTGTTGCTGTTTTTGAAAACTATTCTACAAAACAATTTTTTTGAAAACACAAAAAAAAAACCATTTTTTGTGTTTTATAAAAATAGGGGGCTTCAATGTTCCTTGTGTTTTTCAAAACACAAAAAATTGGAAACCAAACATATTTTCAGTGTTCTCCAAGTTTTAAAAAAACATGAACCAAACAACTCCAAATTTTCTTTATCTCGAAGCTGATATCCTTAGCAACAAAATTATCCGCCAATGAAGTGAAAGTAGCACTTTCTGTAAGACCCGGGAAAAACCTAGAAATTTGAATTTTTGCTAGGAAGGGCAAAATGGTAATTTTATCGGAATTATTTCTAGATCTCGGATGATGAAACAGATCTCACCGTTGAATAGCCCCGCAAAAATCTAGTCATCCAGCGACCTCATGAATTCCGAGACAGTCGGATTTTCACGAATTTCTAGGCAACAGGAGTCTAGTGGACCCCGAAAACGAGATTTTTAGAAAAATCATGAAAAATGTAAAATATTTAAAGAATGTTTATTTAAGATAGATGGAACTGAAACCGGGATTAAATAAATTGTTTCGGGGCGAGAACATAACCGAAGAAGTATGACACGTGGCGTGACGTGAGCCACGTGTCCATATTATAAATAGCCTAAAATATCTAACATGCCAAAGAGATCTCATTTTGGTCTAAGAGAAAACCGTGATATATATATATATATATATATATATATATATATATCTAACATGCCAAAGAGATCTCATTTTGGTCTAAGAGAAAACCGTGATATATATATATATATATATAGAGAGAGAGAGAGAGAGAGAGAGAGAGGGGTGAAAGCAAACCTTTCTCCTGCGGATTTCACAGTGGTTTTGTCAATGAACTTGGATGTGCCGAGAGTTAGCCGCCTCTACGCGACGAGAGTTACGCGTGGGTATTGAAATCACAAGATTTCGTCAAGGTCCAAGGTTCGAGTTTTCACGAAAACTAAGAAAAATGCGATGTCCCCGGAAATCACACTAATTGAGGTAGGGTTTTTATCCTACTCGGATTTAATTTTTATCTAAGGGCATGTGTGTGTGTCAAAGTGGAGAATGATGTCCAGATTTTTTTTCCTTCTACCCATGACTGTGTTTTGGCCATAACTTAGCCATCCCTCATCCGAATTGAGTGATTCCAATTTCAGGGTAAACTAGACTTATAGGAGAACATATTTCCTTGAAATAGGTTTATACAAATTCTGACCCCTTTAAACTCACAATTGCATTCCAAAGGGAGCTATGTTCAGACAATTTTTGGTTATGTTTGAAAACTGAGTAATCCCGATTGTTTAGGACATATCTTGAGTTTCGGTTTGGGTGATTCTAGTTGGAGAAGAACCCTAAAACCGTGATCTTCAAATGAGTGGCAAGAACCAATGTCAAATTATGGATTAAGACCCCGAACGGTATCACAAACTGCTTTCCAGCAGGCAGAGTAAACTCGACTAGTTTTGAAATGAAAATGCCATAACTTCTTCGCCTAACTCCGCTTTAGGTGTTCTTAGACTCTGTGGGAAGCCTGCGAGCCGAGATATTGTAGCCTCGTGGAAGGCAGCGGTGTGACGCCCAAAACCCAGGGGTCCGTTGACTACCCGTCAACCCGCGGAATATTTCAGAAATGCTCGGGGTGACCCGACATTTTTCACGAAAATCGGGCAGAGTCTCCTTTGTACGGGGAGCTCTACCCAAATACAATACCTGCATATACCTGTCCCAAACAGTGCAATATATATCCAATGTATCCAATCACATGAGTAATACGGCCACTTGGCCTATAAACAATACTCATAACAATATACCAACTATGTCCAATAGTTACAAGAGTTAATAAATTACTCTTATACAACATATATCAAACCTATAGAGTTCTAATACATGTTAAAATCATCAAAGCCACAACCCGGCTTTCTTCTAATCCTCAGTCTCTAGGACGAGCCATCCCCTCGCACGCTCCCTGTACCGTAACAAGATCCCTTGACAGTGGTGAGCTAACGTCGTAGTGGAATCACTCTAAGTGGGCTACTTCTCCACCTATGCAAGGTACCGTCTAAATAAACACTCATTCAAGCAAATGCATGATCCTACTTGAATGTCTAACTTATCATCTCGTACTCGAGTCCTCACCGACTCCCTCACACTCGCCTAAGCCTCGTATGAGAATTATTATGTTTATTTGTTTTTTGGACAACCCTCCGATGTGTATATATCAATTGGGCCTTCTCCGACGATTGATATTATTTGTGGACTACCCTCCGATGTATATCAATTGGGCCTCTCCGACGATTGATATTTTTAGCAAGGACTAATTCTCCATAATTAACATTTTTAGACAACCCTCTCAACCATTTTCTGGGACTCACCTCTACACCTCACTCCTATGGTCCTGGGGATGTTCCAAAGGCATATGGAATGCGTATGCTAATTCCAATACAGTCTAATGTAAATATATAAACATGCATATATTTACAAAATATCCAATCACACAATCATGTCATGTAATTATACATTTCATTACATCAAAATTAGCTCATGTGGGCTAATGATCAAACACGAGCAATTCGACTCGAATCACTCGACCAAACACATTTTCACAAAAATTATTTTCAGAAACACATTCATGTGAACAAAGAAAACCCCATCGCTCAATTTACCAACATCAAATCATCGGTTCACTTCATGAACCCGCATTTCACTTCGTGAACCCGCATTTCACGGCCATTTCCGGTCTCATACCAATCAACACATGATTCACCATGTAAAAGCACAATTTAATCTAAACCAAATTGTGGGTCACCACTACGCATCTACTGGGATTTCAAAAATCACATCAATCTCGGTCCTAAGTTTCGATCGATCAAACGGCCCTCACTCTACCAAACCAATCGAAACATTGAAAAACACTTAAATAAAGTGTAAAACCCAAGTAGGGAGAAACCCCTACCTCACAGAGTTTGTCAAAAACTCCTAAAACCGATGTCCACGCGTAGCCTGCTCCGCGTAGAACAGCTTTCCTTCTTGGCCTGAAGACTTTCGACAGACGGATTTACCGGAAACCTAGAGAGAAGTCAGAGACTCTCTCTCTAAAAACTCCATTTTTCCATTCTGCAACCCCCTGCCCGTTTTTCCCTCTTTTTGGTCTTGTTCAAGTTGAAGGAGACGGGTATTATGCAACTTTTGTCTTATTCTCATTTAAGACAAATTCTAAAATGATCATTATGTCCTTCTTTTCCCGCTGACATTCTACACTATTTCGCCGCCCATTTTCATCACTTACTCATACCACTTATGGCACATGAGTACGTGTTATATGACTTTTTTTCACATCGGACATCGCT
Source organism: Tetrastigma voinierianum (assembly GCA_016808115.1). Lineage (NCBI taxonomy): Eukaryota > Viridiplantae > Streptophyta > Magnoliopsida > Vitales > Vitaceae > Tetrastigma > Tetrastigma voinierianum. Next base: position 365,895 of record JAEQBH010004914.1, on the reverse strand, counting down.
TTACTAAGACCAATTGGGCGTATGCTCGAAAAACGTGTCAACTCCGACTGTCTCGGAATTCGACAAAATTTGACGTGCTAGCTAGATTTCGCGAGACAATTCCAACGGTAAAGTCCGTTTTGCCATCAAAGATCTAGAAAATAAATTCAGAATTTTTAACCGAAATAACAATTTTGTAATCGAAATTACGATTTTGCCATTTTTCCAGAAATTGGAATTTCTCCGGCTTCATAGCAGGTTCACAACCTTGTCAAATCTATGTTTTTCACCAAGTGTGTGTTATTTGTTGTGTCGATGTGAATAGTCGGTTTTGACATGACCATTGCATGGCATGTCAGAGGCTATCAGATTGGGATGAATTGGTCACGAGTTAGCCTAAGGAAGGCTATATGACATTACTTGTTTAGTCAAAGTGTATTGATGAATGCTAATATGCATGATACTACGATATCTATAAAGATTGGCATGAAATGTATGAAACTTATATGCTTGCGATATATGTTGCATGGTACTTGACATGAAGTACGATTGATTAGAATGTTATATGTAGTGTGCATCATACATGTAACATGAGAATTTGCAGTGACATTAGCATTGCATATGCACAGGGACATCATTATGTTGGGTGTGTGTGCATGGGTGGGGTCATCCATCATCATTGTTAGATGAATGGGTAGTGAGTCAGCAGATTTCGACGACATGTCCAATAAATGTCAGACTCATGAAACGTGAAAAGAAATATAAATAATGTGTGTCAATATGCAAGGGACAGCTTAACCCCTCAGAAAAGCCCGGAATATGGGTGTAAGAGACCAAAATCCGAAAAGTTCTATATGGGTAAGAGACTCCGAGGTGTGAGCGAAAGTTCTCACGCCCAAAGAAGACACACTGGCCATGGTTATCGCTACGACTTCGAGTCAGGTGGATAGAGCTCTGGATTAACTCGGGATTAGTTGCCCATTGTCACTTGTAATGGGTACTGGTGAGTCGGTAAGGGCTTGGTACATGTGTGTCATTGGTACTACCAGTGACGATTGTCACACTTGGTATAGGCACGTGAGTAGTCATGAGTGACTCCGATACGGGTTTAAGACATTCCATGCATGACATACGACATTCATGTAGACATTTTCACTCTTTGGATGTGTGGGTTGGTCTGACTACTGTATGAGCACTTAGGTGGGGGAGTAACCCCTTGTAGGAGATTATCACTACTAGGCTTTGCTCACTCCACTGGACCCCCTTCGTGCACACTGTGTCAAGTGTGCTATCGACCAAGATTCGAGACCGCACATACGAAGAAAGTCGATGTGGCTGGGACTATATTTTGTATATGCATATTAGAACAAGCGCTTAATATATCATTTTGTAAGGGCCTCACCCCGAAGCTTCACCCTATCAGGTAGGGACCGATCAGGCATGTCCTCGCTTGCTCGTGAGAGTTAACTCAGCATCAGTGGCAGCCCGGGCATCTCCTCACTCACCAACCGAGCTACTAGTTCAGCTGGTAGAGTGCTCCCATTTCAATATGTCCCTGGGTTGGCGGTGAAAGTAACACCATTTCCAACTGTCTCCCCTTTGTCTTCAAGCTTTCACGGAGCAAAGTTATCTTTATAACTTTTGTAGTGGGGGACCTACCCCCACGTCAGCATACACAGTAAGGGCCCCACCCCACGGCCCACTCAGGCAGGGGTGGTCCCTGCGAGGCTATAGGGCGTGTGCACCGCGCTTTTCTTCGCCTCCGTGAGGCTCGAACCAGACCAAGGGACGTATTGTGAAGTAGGGCATCAAAGCTGTGCAGGCTGTGGCTGGGTTGGTGGCAACTCCCCATTCAATATCCCTTTGATCTTGGTCGGCTCTCACGAGCCGCCTATAACGTGAGTGAGACCACCTCGTCAGTGAGCCGAGGCTGAGCTCACCAGCCTGTAGAGTGTATAATTGAACTCTTGTAAACATATCAATACATAGTTGCATGTATAGTATTCAGGGTATGGTTGAATGGGGCTGAGTGGTCGCTCTGACTCATGAATGACTCGGTGTGGTATATTGAGCCCGGATGGGTCATGTGATGTATTGTTATCTGGCGAGGTTATATTTTTTGGATAAGAGAGCTTCCATATAGAGGGCTACGTAGATTTTTATCAAATTATGGATCCCGATAAATGGGACATGATGGTGTGGGTTTCCGCAGGTTGACGGGTTGTCAACGCGACCCTCGAGATAGGGGTGTCACACTTTCATGTGTTTCACTATGGTCATTCCACCTAATTATTGTTGCCTTAGCACCATTTCCTTCGAGAAAGATGTAGGCTTGTCAATGGGAATATTTACTTTCTCCCTGCACATTTATTATACTTTTCAATTATATAAAAGTGAAAAAAAAACAAAGTAATATGAGATCAATGAATGAAAATAATGATGGTAAATTATAAAGAACGAACCGATAAACTCCCGAAGAAACTTTGATTTGAATCCACATATTATTGTTCGAAGGAAAGACATCGATAGCATCTTGAATCTTTCTAAAGTTTGCTTCGCTCGATTGAGATACAGTGATAGTCTTCGAGATATCAACTTTTGATGAAAAATATTTCTCGTTTGACTTAAATTGTGTTGCTCTTGAACCTTCAAAGATGATGGTGGACAAGGCAAAAAGGAGAAGAAATAGAGGGAAATGCATTTTGATTTATTACTCTTTTTTTTTTCTTTTTTTTGTTGTCTTAATTGATTTATGAAAAAATGAAAGACCAAGATAACAATTTATAGATAAGAGTTCCCTCACTTTATTTTGAATTGATTAATATTTTATTGCCAATTAAGGTAAAAGATTTGTTATTTGGATGATACATATTAATTAATTAGCAATTAAAAAAAAAAGGTAACTATAAATTGTGATATGTGATAATAATTTATTTAATTTTCCCTTATTTAATAACATTTTCTTTTGCTGCCCAACTCTCCAACTTTAACTCTTATAATATTTAAAAATAAATTCCATTAAGGAATTTGTGAATGGCCAATGAGATCCAACTGTTTTTTGTTTACCTCAGTGTATTTTTTTAGTTACTTTTCCTTTCTATTTTCTTTCCATTACATTTTTCTCGAAATTTTTTTCAAGAATCAAACATAACCTTGATGTTTATTTACCTTTTATCGGCTTATTTAATTTTCTAAGTCTATGAAGTCATTTCCTATTATGTCATTTCTTTCAAGTTGATTTTGATATTTTTTTAAATTTGTCAGATGTTAAGAATCAAGAGTCCAATTTATCCAGTTGATGAAATGAGCAGTGCAGTGTGATGGTCTGCTAAAACAAGAGTTCAGCTCGGCTCTTGTTCAGTGCCATTTATGTACGAATCACCAGAGGCTCAATTGAAAATTATTCTTTAAACTATAAGCATTTTGGAATGCCATAAACTGTAGCACATGTACTTAACAACCGCAGTGTATTCCCAACTCAGAATCTTGTAAAAGATTAGGGGCATCTACCTGAACTAATATACTGCCTGGATTACTAACCTGACTGACTAGTGTTGTGTTTTGGTTGCAGGATGAGGGTGGGAAGCATATCCTGATTTCTGTGTTTTAGTTGCATTGCAGAAACCTCCTTTTGAAAATACATCGATCTCCTGTTAGTTATGAAGAAATAGGTGAAACCATGTTGGCAACCTTTATAACTTTATATCGTTTGAGGCCTATGGCTAAATTTCCAAAGGGAGGGAGGGAGTGCATCGTTTTAGGTCTAATGCATAACTAAGTCCAATAAATGGGATGTATTCTTCAGGTGAAACAAATAGCTTGCCAAGTTGGATATCTTTGGTAGAAAAGATTACGCATTTATATGCTATTTGGATGAGTTGAAGAAAATATGTTTGCATATCATTAAGATTGTCCATACGCTGAGGAAATGGTATCAAAGATGCGATATATATATATATATCAAGAAATCTCTTTCATCAATTTTACATTGTTCTAATGTTAGAGTGTGATCATATAAGGTAATTTGAATTTTTTAAATTTTGAATCTCCCTTAACACACCTTTCCCTGACCCTTTTGCTCTTGAAGACGTGATGGCACGGTCTCCATATAAAGAGACAACGCACATTGCAGATTTTCGCTCTCTCAAAAATACAGAGAAAATCACCATCAAATTATTTTGAGAAGGGTTTAGAAGAACCAAAATATTTACAGTTTTCCAGTGTTCCAGTTTTCTCGGTTTCTTAACAATGGCTGGAGGTATGTAAATTCTGGCATTTTGCTTCCGCATATAATTGATTGATTAGGTTGTTGATACCGCACGATTAACATTTGGTATCGGAAGCGACACTATATCTATGCCTTTATACGTGTTTGTGCAAATTTTATATTCTTGAAAATTTGCAATGCAGTGTTGATTTTCCAGAATGCTAGATATTTTGGGTTTAACATTTTACTTGGTTTTAATACATTAAAACTATTTCATAATAATTTTGATGTGTTTTGTGTTTTTTAAATGATATCAAACTACATGGGAAATTCATGCTTTTGTTTCGGATGAAGGTCATCAATGGCAGTTCTCATGGTAGTACGAAGAAGATGACTTAAAGCTGGTTTTACGGGTAGCAAAGCCCAGGGGTTTCACGAATTTGAAAGGTTGAAGACAACCTGGAATTTGTTTTGGGCCATAGTTACGGGAGTGTGATTTGGCCTTACGGTTGGGCTTTGGCCTTAATTTAATTTAGACTACTTGAATTTGGGCACGGCTATATGGAATGGGGAATTTGAGGACCCTCGAGAATATATGTGGGCGGCCCGAGGGGCTCTTATGGTGGGCTTGGGCTTGGCCTTACTTAATATGAATTAGGGCTTAAATTTGAAATTTGGGCTTGGCCGCATGTATTGAGGCTCTTATGTGGATTGGGCTTGGGCTTAATATTCGCCAAAACGATAAATTTGGACCTTAAATAAAATAAAAGAGGAATGGATTCCACGAGTTTCGACAACCCAAGTGACCATCACATGTGCGCATAAATTAACCTACCACCAAGCTAAGGTGTTAATTTGTTACTCCTTTTACATTAGTTTCTTTTATAGAGATTTATGAAATTTGGATATATAGAATATAGGAATTAAATTTCCTATATATATTAAATTTATTGTCATTGTGATTATTTGTATGTGTATAGTTTTACATACAAAATTAATTAAATGATGTCTTATTTAATATAAATTGCTTAAAGTTTTTGCAATAATGTTAGAATATGAGAATTAAATTTCTATATATTAAATTTATGTCATTGTGATTATTTGTATGTGTATAGTTTTACATACAAAATTAATTAAATGATAATCTTATTGTTTAAATTTCTTAAAGTTTTTGCAATAATGTTCAATGATCAATATAATTTAATTAATTAGGGAATAGCCACGGCATCCTTAATTAGTTAAAATTATATATTAGTTTTAAGATCACATTTTGAATTACATTAATTGTAATTAATCATGGATTGTGATAATCTCATCCACGGGGAATTTTATTACATTTGTATGATTAAGTGGATGAATATCAAATCATATTTTCTAATTTACCTGGGGATTGAGGAAAAGGAACATGGTTTGAAGTAGTCTTGTCATCAATTAATTAAACCTAATTGAGTAAGACTTTAGCCCACATGCAGGTTTTATGTCACTAGGTTTATGTTTTTTAAAGCATGATTTACATTGGTAAAACATAGCATTGTATCTTTGCCTCAATATTTGATTATTAAGCATGTGTATTTAATATTTGCGGTTATTCGACACACGAATATTTCTGATTTAAATGTGATATTCCGGTGTAAGGGGTGATAACTATAAGGCCTTGGAAGGAAAGAGTTCTTACGCATTTGGGATGGATGGATATTATTTATCTTTATAAGGAAGAGGAACCTTATCCCGTGTGAAACCAACATCTTGAAGCTATATGTCTTTATGATAAGTGGGAGAGATCCAATCGCCTCTCCGTGATGTTAATAAAGACTAAGATATCTGCTTTAGTATTCGGTAGTTCGTCGAGCAAATTACTAAAGTCAAACCACTTGAAAGCCATCGATGAAGCGGAGTTTGAAACTTACGACAAAGCACAGTACCTTAATTATCTGATTTTCATCCGCGACTCAGCGGGACCGAAGCGTCGCGTGATCATATCATGCGCATAGGGATAGCGGCCCAACTTTAGACATTAGAAGTTACCATGTCGGACACTTTCCTTGTTCATTATATATTGAACATACCCTTTGATATCTGATCCCTTCAAAATCTCTTACGACACCAGGATAAATGGTCAATTAATGGTGTTGACCATGTGTGCCGCAGAAGAGTTAATGATGGAAGAGGCGAAACGGGTTAACTTGACCACCTTTGGAAAGAGAAAGGATCAAGGCTAAAAAGAAAGGGAAAGATTCTATCGATCGAGGCGTAAGAAGGAGTCAAAGTGTTTTTACGTAAAAAGAAGGACACATGAAGGCCTTTCGAAATTTAAGATACGGCTTGATAAGAAAGGTACTTTCGATTTTTCTTTGTATGTTATGAATCTAATATGGTTAATGTTAATCATAACACATGGTGGATTGATTAAGTTCTACAATCCATGTTTCAAATACCTTCACAGGGTATGCATTCTAAGGAAGCCGTGGAAGTGAACAATGCATCTATTCGAGCTGACAAGATGAGTTCACGTGTGGAAGCTATTGGCACTTGCAGCCTTGTATTAGCAGTGTTCATTTTAGAATTGGAAAATACATTTTATGTTCCAAGTTTCTCTAGGAATTTAATTTCAATTTCAAGACTTGTACCTTTTAGGGTTTTCCTTTAGCTTTCGGTCACGGTTTCGGTTATCAATAAATCTAAAGTTGTGGTTATGGTACATTGTCGATGGTCTTTTCCATATCGAGTTACAAAATGATATTACTTATAATTCTATGCATGTTACCTTTGGATTAAAAAATGTGTGTTATGAATGAGGAATCCTCTATGTTATGGCACCGGAGATTAGGACACATCTCCATTGAAAGAATAACGGAATTGGTTAATGATGGGTACTTATTGCTTTGGATTTTGCTGATTTTGAGACTTGTGTGAATTGCATTAAGAGCAAGCAAACCAACGAGTCCCAAAGGGTGCGAGGAGCCACAAACCTATTAGAGATTATACATACTGACATTTGTTGTCCTGACATGGATGCAAATAGTCTGAAATACTTTATCACCTTCATAGATGATTATTCACGATATATGTATCTCTACTTACTTAATTCAAAGGATGAAGCTTTAGACGCCTTTAAAGTTTGTAAGGCTGAAGTACATAATCAATGCGGAAAACATATTAAGATCGTGAGATCAGATAGAGGTTGAGAGTACTATGGTAAATACACAGAGAATGGACAAGCTCATGGTGCATTTGCAAAATTTCTTCAAGAAAATTGGATTGTTGCCCAGTACACTATGCCTGGTTCTCCAGATCAGAATGGTGTGGTAGAAAGAAGAAACCGAACTTTAATGGACATGGTAAGGAGTATGAGGAGTAATACAAAACTACCTCAATTCTTGTGGACTGAAACTCTAAAGACGGCTGTGTATATATTCTGCATCGAGTTCAGCGAGGGCAGTCTCTAAGGCGCGTTTTGAGGTCATTGAGGTTGGAAACCGAGTTTAGTGACATATCTTGCGCCGTTTGGGGTGCCCGTCTGAAATGGAATTTATAACCCACAAGAAAGCTAGACCCAGACCATCGGTGGGTATTTCATTGGATTGGATATCTTTGAAGGTCAAGGAGTATAGATTTTATTAATCCATCTCACACGGCTGATGGGATTGTGGAATCAAGAAATCACGAAATTTCTTGAGAATGGCTTAATCGATTAAGGGATGATCGGTTTCGGGACATTGTTTTGAGAAGGATCATTATGAAGGTCGACCTGCAGTTTAGTGATAGATTGATTGTCATTCACACCCTCGTCTGGCCAGAGTGTGAGAACTGACCATTTCCTGGAATTCCACATATTGCTAATATTGATCCTGTGGATCAAGTTGCAAATGAAGAAATTCCAGAAATTGTTGAACAACCAATTGAGCAACAAGTTGATCAACAAATTCCTCGAAGAATGATGAAGCAACATTAAGATGATCTACAGAGTTAGAAATCAGCAATTTCCTAATGATTATATAGTGTATTCTGAGAATTGGACTATAACATTGGGTAGAAAATGATCGAGAAAACGTTTTCACAAGCCATGAGTTCTGGGAATCTAACTCATGGTACAATGCCATGAAAGAAGAAATAGATTCTATGGCATCTAGCAGTTTGGGATCTACCGTTGAGTTGCACGATGGTGTAAAGCCATTGAATGCAAAATGGGTCTTTAAAAAACAAGAAAGACTGTTGTAAGGCTGACATTGAGAGACATAAAGGCGGACTTCGTTGCCCAAAGTTCAAATCAAAGGGAAGGAATCGACTACACGGAGACCTTTTCTCCTGTATGTAAGAAAGATTCTTTTCGAATAATCATGGCATTAGTTGCCCATTTTGACTTTGATTTACAAATGGATGTGAAAACGGCATTCCTTAATGGTAATCTAGAGAGGAAGAGGTTTATGAAATGACACGAAGGATTCTCCTCTAGTGAAGGTGAGCATTTAGTTTGCAAGCTTAAGAAATCCATATGGATTAAAGCGAAGCATCCGCTTGATGGTATTTGAAATTCCATGAAGTCATTACTTCATTCGGTTTTGAAAAGAAAATATCATGGATCAATGTATATCGGAAAATATGCGAAGTAAGATTTGTTTTCTTGTGTTATATGTGGATGATATTCTGCTTGCAACCAATGATAAGGGTTTTGTTATATGAGGGGAAACAATTTCTCTCAAAGAACTTTGATATGAAGGATATGGGTGAGGCATCTTATGTCATTGGCATTAAGATCCATAGGGAAAGATCTCGAGGCATTTTGGGTTTGTCTCAAGAGACCTATATCAATAAAGTTTTAGAGAGATTTAACATGAAAAGAGTGTTCACCCGAGTGTAGCACCCCATTTTTGAAGGGTGGCTTGATTCGATTTGAATCGGTGCCCAAATGATTTTGACGGGGAACACATGAAGAACATTATATACGCCCATTTATTTGGAAGCCTAATGTATGCTCAAATGCATGCAGGACGACATTGCATTTGTTGTTGGAGTATTAGGAAGATATCGAGTAATCGGTGTTGACCACTTTGGAGAGATTTGCAAAGAAGGTGATGGGAGATACCTTCGAGACAAAGGATTACATGCTTATGTATGAAGCGAACATATAATTTGGAGGTGATTGGCTACTCCGATCACGGACTTTCTTTATGTTTGTGTTGATTCTCGAAAATCAGCGTCACGGTTATATTTTCAGAAGCTAGCTGATGGGCGTGTCTTGGAGAAGTCTGAAAGCAGACCTTGGTGCCACTTCCGCTATAGGCCCCGAGTTCGTAATCTTTGTTTTGAGGCTAGCTCGCATGGTGTATGGTTAAAGAGTTTCATATCACGGGCTTAAATTGTGGATTCTATATCTAGACGTGAAGTTGTCTTGTGATAGCTTTCGATAGAATGTTATGGCTAAGAACAATAAGAGCGGAAGTCGAGTAAGCATATCGACATTAAGTATAGCCGTAAGAGGCAGTGTTAGAGAAATGAAAGTGGTCATTGAACACATTAGAGTTGATGATTAGATCCTTTAACTAAGGCATGCCACCTAAGTATTTTAAGGATCATGTAGTGATACAAATGGGACTTGGTCACGATGTAATTTTAATTGTACGTACATTCATTATTTTAAATAAAACTCTTATTCGATTACGATATTTCTTATATGGTTTGTACATTTAAGTTATTATTATTAATTTGAGAGAAATATCATTAAGTTTGGACCTTGGACAAACATATGGTTTATTCATTAAGTTTAAGGGTTTGTGTTGAGAACTTGATATATTTATAATGCATGGAAGATACTGCTCGCATGAGAGGACCTATCGCCGTGATTTATATATTAGTTTGCTCTTGATAGGTGTTGAACTATATGGATCGAGTGGGAGAATGTTAAGTGATCCATATGAACATTGAATTTTTAAATTTGGATACTCCCGCTAACACCTTTCCCGACCCTTGCAACTCTTCGAGAAGACACAGTGATGGCTTGATGCCATATAAAGAAGAACCTTTGCACATTTTGGGTCCTAGCCTACTCGAAATCTGGAGAAAATCACCATCAAATTATTTTGAGAAGGGTTTTAGAAGAACGAAATATTTGCGATTTTTCCGGTGTTCCGAGTTTTCGGTTTCTTAACAATGGATTTGGAGGTATGTAAGTGCGGCATTTGTATATATAATTGATTGATTAGGTTGTTCAATCACCTTTTGATTAACATCTAAAGCGACATAATCCTATATAATGATGGAGACGAGAATTCATGCAGCGTGGTAACCCAGTTGCACGCGAGTGCGGGTGATTGTGGAAGTTATCATCAAGATCAAGTATTATTGATGATGTATCAAACTAAACTATGATTTTGGTTGGCGTTATTGTATCATGCTATATTGGTCCAAGATGGAAAATCATATTTAGAAATTAATTTGTGGGAGGAATAGAGAGAGGATTTCACCTTTTTCTTCCTCGGTCTTTCCTTTTCTGTTCTTTGTTTATGATGTCATTCTCTGCTCATAGATAAATTGAGAAAAGAAAAGCCACTAAAATTGCCCCGGAAGCGCAACTTTCCTCCAATCGGATGAAGGAGAGATCAAGCTGTCGGTGATCCCGATGGCCCCAGCACCCGAAATAATCTGAGTAAATGTGCTTCACATTTTGTGAAGGAAAAACTACAATGGAAGCATGGATCTAGCAATATGATTAAACATGCAAGCGTATCTAAGGAATTTAATGTCATACGAAATTTACCTATGTAGATTTGCGGTCGAGTCAACTGGGCTTCTAGATCGACCACCAACCGGCAATCTACACCGTCGGATCCTACGACAGCGACACGCGACAGCTGATGCAGAGTCGATCTACGAGATCGGCCAATGCGCGCGGGTCAGTCTTCGGATCTATCCTCGGGGTGGTATGGATGTGTGTGGGCCTGATAGTCAGACGTGAAGCGAATCTTAGAACACTTAAGAAAAAACAAAGAATAGAAATATTCTTTCTTTTCTCTTGTTCTGTATTCTCAAAATATGTATGAAAAATATTTTTTTTATGTATATCGTGTCTCAAAGAGAAAACCTTAAAACCCATTCCATCAAGGAATAACTGTTCATATAATAAATTATATTTATTATAAATAACCGTTCTTATAATAAATTATATTTATTATAAATTTGAGAATACTAAGTGGGACCCAAGAGCACATAATTGCTAACAATCTCCCACTTGCTCTTGAGTACAAACTTGAGCATAAGCCCAAAACCATGTAACTCAACTTTTGTGTTCTATAGTTCCATTACTGATATGAGCTCCGCCACTTTCCCTGAGCTAGCCTGGGGATCCAACGGCTATTATTAATTAAGGCTCCCCAATTGAAAAGCAATTATCTAATCCGTGCCACTCCCACCAAAGGCCCGCAGTTGAACTCCAAAATTAATAAGATATATGTTATTAATTCTCCTCCATTGTGTAACATCGATAATTAATTGATTATATTTTTCGCCATCAATTAATTATTTTAATCTCTTGATTTAACTCTAATGGATCAAATGCACCGCCGTTGACTTCATTACATCCAAGTACCGAACATATCAAGAGGATATTTCATACAATTTCCATTTTGTTTATTTCATAATACCGGTAATTAAACAATCACGCTCCCAAATCATTCAGTATCGGGCTCGTAAAATAGGCCCCACATATCGACAATTCAAAGACCGATAATTATTCAATTACCTATTTAAAATAAACTCAGGATTGAGAGAAAAGTAATAATCAAATATCACTTGAGATTTAATTCCTTTCACAAAAATTTAACTTTAATTAAATCTCACTTTGATCCTATCAATGCAAACATAATCTGCACCAATATTTTATAATAACCAAGACAAAGGTTTATTTCAGAATATTGCAAATTAAATAAAGCGCCCAACTTTATTCAACAATCGGTGGATCTTATTCATTAATTATGAGAACTTATGATCATGTCTTCCATGGACGTATCCATATGACCATATATACTCGCATAATTAATCCTCGACCTTAATACGAAAAATACAAAGTACAAGGTGAAAATAATACCTCATTGAAATTTTATTAACACAGAAAATAATACAATAATTTTATTTGTCTTGCTACAAAGCTCAAATAAAAAAACTCCCACTAGTCCTAAAATAAGTCCGTAATCTCCTAACACCCATAGAATCTACATGTCTTTCAAAAAACTCAATGTGCAGCCTTCTGCGGAACGGTCCGCAGTTTTCCTCCGACGCCTATTTTGGTAACCACCGTGGTCTCCCCGCTCAATGATGTCTCGGATCATGGTACTTCCTCTCAATGTGTTTTTGTTTTGTGATACCTGGGTTCTTTGACTCAGGTTACGGCCCCACCGTTGTCACAAGAAAGGGTACGGGGCCGACCGCACCGGGTATCACCCAAGATCCATAATGAACTTTCTCGCACCAATACGTACTTCTTAGCTGCCTCGTGGCAAAGAACATATTCAGCTTCTGTAGGAATTTGCCACACACGCCTGTTTAATAATTCCTCCAACGCATGTACCCACCATAGTGTAAACACATGTACCGTGAGGTAGATTTCCCTGAAATAATATCCTCGAAGTTCAGTCCGTGAAACCAATGGTTTCTAAACTCCCACCGGAATATACTAGCATATAATCTCTTGTTCCTCCTTAGATACTTAAGTATATGCTTTACTCGCAATCCAGTTCTTCACGGATCGCATTGATACCGGCCATTAGAACTCCCACCATATCGTATATCTCGCTCTGTACATAACATGGCATACATGAGACTACCTACAGCCGAGGCATAAGGTATCCTACTCATACGTTCTTTCTGCTCAGGAGTTTTTGGTGATTGCTCCTTAGAAAGATGAATTCCATGTCTAAAGGGTAAGGATCCCCTTTTGAATTTTCCATGTTAAACCTGACAAGAATTTTATCAATATAAAGAGGCTTGAGATAAGGCTAACAACTTATTCTTCCTGGGCCTCAGATAAGTTTGATTCCAAGAATATAGCTGGCTTCTCCTAAGTCTTTCATATCAAACCGCTTATGTAACCACCTTTACACTGACAACACTTGTTTGTCGCTTCCGATAACAATATGTCATCTACGTAAAGGAAGAAAAACTGCATACGTGCTTGGATTCTTTTGAAAACCTGAGTTCATGGGGCTTTTCTCAAAACCAAAGTAATGGCACGATCAAACTGATGTTCCATGATCTGAATGCTTGTAAGTCCGTAAATGGACCTTTGCAACTTGTACCATGTGTTCTTTGCCTTTGGCTTTGAACCCATACGGTTCTTTGCGTGTAGATGTCCTCATTTAAATTGCCATTTAAAAGTTGTTTTGACATCCATCACGCCAAATCTACCATGTCGAGACTAAGCGACTCTGACTAAAAGAATCGGGATAGATTTGAAAAGCATAGCTCTTGGCGAAAAAGTTTCTTCATAATCTATCCCCTCTTTTGGGTATAGCCTTTGCCACCAATCTAACTGAAGGTTCCACCTTCCCCATCGATCCTCTTTTTCTCTTGTAAATCCACTTACACCCTATTGGTTTACCTTTGGGTGCCTCTGAACCCGGTGAATTGGAATACATAGATTCCATTTCACGGTCAGTAGCCTTTAGCCACTCTGTGCATCCATCTTCCGGTGCTTCTTTGTAATTTATGGGATCATCTTCCTTTGTCAATAGCAATAACTTGGTAAGACTAGCCTAACAAGACATATCTCGCGAGCTTCGCATTACTCTATCACTCTGTGAAGCTCACTTGGTTGTGGTTCATTGTTGAGCTGTAAAGGTACTAGTTCCTCTTGTCTTGGCTCTTAAGTTCACAGTTCCTGTATTGGATCTTGTTCCCTTTGGTTCCCACACAATGCTTGTTCACCTTAAATTTTGTTCCCCTCTTTGAACATGCATAGGAATCGGTGGCCTTGACGAAGACAACGGTAGTTCGGTTGTTCAGTGAGTCAAGCTCCTCGGGGTATTTTACTCTTGGGTTTGAAATTGCTTATATAGTCTTCCTCCAAGAAAAGTTGCGTGAGTACTCACAATAACCTTTTATCCGAAGGACTATAAAATAGTCCACCTCGTTCCTTTAGAATTGCTTGACAAACATGCAAACCTACATGCCTTGATTCCAACTTATTTGGATCCTTTCTTAAGACATGTGCGAGCACCTGTATTCGGATATGGCAAACTAGGCTTGCGCCCTTTCCACAATTATTGGGTGTCTCAAGGAACCGTTTAGAAGGAACTAAATTCGAGAAGATACATTGCCGGTTTCTATGGCATATCCCAACTTGATATAGGTGAGATGAATAACTAAGCATTGACCTCACCATATCTGAAGAGTTCTATTTCTTAACACTCATACTTCTGTTTCTGGGAGTGTTCCGAGGTCTTCGATAGTTGTGAAACTATCCCTCTTGAGTCAAGTAAGACTTAAACTCGGATAGGTATTCACCGCCTCGGTCGGGCAAGAAGCTCTTTGATATGGAGTCTGGTGGCACTACGCCTCGATATATACTCTCGAATTTAGTGAAAGTTTCGGACTTTTGGGCGCGTGGGTAAATATCCGCATATCTTGAGTAGTCATCTGTAAAGGTGACAAAATACTCATACCCCTCCTCACGGCTTGGACATTTATTGGTCCTTCCCATGGTATGCACAATTCCAGTAGTTTGAGAAGTTCTTGCGATATCCTTTGGCTTTAAAGGGCCTTTTAGATCATTTACCTTCAAACAAGATTACATCTTGGTATAGGTTCAAAGTCTAGGGAAGTTAAGATCCCTTTGCAAACCATGAATCCTATTAGGATTAATATGACCCTGTCATGAAATGCCAAAGGTCGTTTCATTTGAGCTTTCCTTTTCTTGGCTAGGTGATCATGCTTATCAACAATTTGTTAATTAAAACATCATAGGACATAGGACAAATGTAAAGACCATCTATCAAATCACGGGTACAAATAAGCGAAGTTGAACTTCTTATTGTAATAAAGGAATTAAATTCCCTTCATTAAACCTTGTTTAAATAAACAACTACTTGAAATTAAATTCCCTTTTTAAAATCGTACATATAAGCAGTCCTACTAAACATAAAGTCCTATCATTATTGAAAAATAATTCTACTTGTCCTAATGCTTTAACGAAGACATGTTCTCCATTTCAAACTTAAAAACCTCTTTGATTCTGTCAACCAAATAGTTTATGAACCAACGCAAAGTAGCAGACATGGTTAGTGGCTCTGAATCAATGATCCATTTATCATTATAATTCTCCACTAAACAACTAACCACATTAAATTACCCATTACCTTGCTTTTGGCAATCAGAACGTGCTTCCGGTAATATACATCGCGCTTGAAGCACTTGCTGACTTCTTCATGGCGGTGGTTTGATGGCGGTACTGACCATACGCTTTGTTCTTTATTCTTTTTCCCACCCTTAGGTTTCCTTTGGGCTTGAAAGTAGAACCCTCGATCATATGAACGCGGTGACTTTCGAAACCCTTCGGCACTTTCAAATTCATGCGTAACTCTGTAGGAGTTAGATCCATCTTGTTCATATTATAATTAACTTTAAGGCGAGTAAGCGATCGGTAGGGATTCAAATATGAAATCGATTTGGGACCTTTGCTCCATCTTCATCCCCGACCGCCCGGCTTGATTGAGATGTGACATCATTTTCGACAATGATCCCTCCACTTCCCCAGTCATTCTAGTGTTCATTATAGCCCTAGCTATGACTGCCTTAAGAACTTGTTGATTGTGCAAACATCTTATCGAGAGTGCGGATCATTTACGCTCAGCTCGATATGAGATATCTGTCCTTTCAAATGACTAGCAACAACGGCAGAATATGGTAGCGGCGATATATTTACGCTTGTCCCGGTCATGGTCTTTTCATTTGGTCGGTCATTTCTTCTTGGGCTCATTGGGCTTTGGTGTGGATTAGGACAAACTTAGGTTTTCAAAATCGAGAACAATGTACGGGTTAGTTTTTCCATTCACTATAATTATTTCCATCCATAGGCTTTTGACTCAAAATCTCATTCTTGAGTGGGTTAAATGATGCCCATTTACGAAAAAATACACACTAGTATTAAATGTCTTACAATAAACATAATTTTTTAAAAAAATAGTAAATCCCAAAAAACTATTTTAAATTTATTGTAAACAATTATTTAGTTTCCATTATAAACACTAAGTTGGGCAAGATATTTTATAACAAACTAAGTTTGATCATGAAATGATTATTATCTGCTAAGTTGGTTCCGAAGTAGAAGTCGCTGGCCAGACTTCTTAATCACGTACATGCTTAGACGAGCTTTCTGAATGTCTGAAATCGTTTCAACAATTGTTTCAAAACTTTGGGCGCTTAATAAAATATCGTAGCACAAGTTGGGAGGTAATAATTAAATTAAGTTTGAATGTTTTTTAACACATTGTTTTAATTTCAAAATTATCTTTATCCAGATTACTGACGTTGGGCGATCAATCTTATTAAAATTTGAAACTTAATTGAGGTCTAATCAATAAAATCAACCATGTTTTATCCGTTGGGGCATCACATGATCATTTTATTATTAGACCCCTGATGGAAACCCATAGGTTTAAAATTAATTAAATTAATTAAAACCTTCACCATTCAATATTTTAAATAATAGGGATTTTCTAAAAATTATTTCAAAAAAATAAAATAATTTTCCATAATAATTATTAAACTAGATTGTGGAATCATAATAAGTTATTATGCACATGTAATTATCATTGATGCAAATTTATGGCACCACCTATTCTATATGGCATGTTATCATAAAACATGTTAAAAAGCATATAATTTAAACCATTCACAAAGCATTAAAATTAAATAACCCTAATCCATGGTTTTTCCTAAAAAATTAAAAATAGACTAAACTACAAAATATCCTAGGTTCTTGGGCCCAATTATTTTGAATTTACAAGGCATAGGCCAAAACTAAAATAAATTAAAACCTAAAACCTAACATGTTCTAATTTGAAGGGTAGTAGGTCCCGCCGTCCGCCCAAATCAAAAAACCGGCCCGGAGGAAGAACCACCACGCACGGCGAGCCGGCCGCCCGAGTAGGCGCCTGGCGACTCCGCACGGCCCCTACGCGCCCAGACTATCAATGATGAGGACCACGCGTGAAACTTCTGGCGCGTGTAGGCGCGTGCGGCGTTTCTCGGGCGCGCCGTCCGCGTCAGCCAGCGTCTCTCTGCTCTAGCGTTGCGGTGGTCACGTTACGAGATGGTGTCGGATCTTCTCCGGCTTTCCAAACCGTAGAAGATTGTGCAGTTACGATTTGAAACTTAAAATTACAACTATTTTTAATAAACGCTAAATATTAAATAAAACCGGGGCTTGATCTTTATGACCCGACCTCACATTTACCAAACCCAAAAATTAATACAATCAAAAATCTACCACCATGGATCTAAGGCAAAACCATTAAATAATACATCCATTCGCGAACAAAATCATAAAATTAGCAGATCTAATCATGCGTCCCGGCAACCGATAGAACTGGAGTGCGTATCACAAATCAACATCAAAATTACATGTTATTGAATACGCGAATCTGGCATGTCTGTCGTAGCGTGCTCACGATACCAATTGAAGGAAAAACACGGTGGAAGCATGGATCATGATATGATTAAGCGTCACATTTGTATCTAAAATTCGATATTAAATAAAATTACTATGTAGATTTGCGGATCAGTGACTAGACTTCTAATTGACGCATGAAATGATACGTCGGTCACGGCGGCGGCACGCAGCCAGCGATGCGAGTCGATCTCTGGTCGGCAATGCACTTGCCGTCCGATCTTCGGATCTATCCTCGAAATTGGTATGGTGTGTGGGCGCTGATGAATCGAGCCGTAGAAGAATGCTAGAGCAGCTTAGAGAAAAAACGAGAGAATAAAGTCAATGCTGTTTCTCTATTACGTGATAATATGTATGAAAAATATTTTTTTGTTTGTATATCAAAGTCTCAGCGCCACTTGATTCATGAGAATAGCTACATTGCATATAATAAATTATATTTATTATAAATACTTGGTCTTATAATAAATTATATTTATTATAAATTTGAGAAATCTTAAGTGGGACCCAGAGCACGTAATTGCTAACATTTTAGAATAGCGTTTTCTTTGGTAAACTCTTTAATCTTCTCTATTTCTCCTTGGCTTCTACTTTTACTATTGTCCTTTCCCTCAGGTTCTTGAAGAGCAGCCTTCATTCCTTTCTTTCTCGATTCAGGCCCTCAAAGTCTGCTAAATTCTTCTCATTCTCCTCTATCTCAGTCATGGATTCCTGGAGAGGCCTGCATCTGACTCTCCATGTTCTCATGATCTGCTAATCACAAATATGAATAAAGTGGAATTATCATCCTAAGCAAGACCCTTGTTTCTCTATGCATCGGAAGGTGAACAGACTGTTGTAGCTTCTTCCCCCAAAAGGATCTTTGAGCGCATTTCTCCTTTTCAGAGAATTGAGTTAGAACTTAGATAAGCTGACCTCTCATCTAAATAGTCAGTGAGATGGACTTTGTGAGCCTGAAGCATGGCAATTCTGGCAAGAAGTTCCTGCTTGCGAGAACCTCCTTCAGGTAATGAACCATCTGATGTGCTATAATCCTCTAATCCTAATCCCCTGTTTTTGCTGTACAGGATGGATAGAAGAGAGACTGAGGGAAGTGGGAAAAAGGAGAATATGATTTATATGCAAGGAGTATTTTGAACCACCTCTCATTGAATGCACATTATCCCTTTTCAATATGCACATTACCCTTTCAATAATAAAATATTATATAATATATATTATTTTAAATATTATATAATTTTTTCTGAGGAAAAGTATATCACAATCTGGAATGGGACAGACAGACACCGTTTCCTTTCTCTTCTTTTCTGAAATCTCATTAGAACCAACTGCCAAGAAAGATGACAAAATACTGGTCCATTTGCTTATGGGGCTATTTTTGATACTTTTTTCCTTCATTTTTAAAGAAAAGTACAAAATATATCTGCAGTTGTGTGGGACCTTTTGGGGACCCAACTAACAGCAAGATCACCATGTTGAATTGATGAATACCTATCAATATAAAAGAAAATAATATTTTTAAATTTATATATATATGATATGAATAAAAACAAAAAATAAAAATAAAAAATAAAAATAAAAGAAAGAATACATGAATTTAAGTCATTACATTTACTTTGACAGTTCTTATGTTGAATATATGTAAAGCCTTTTAATTTATTTTTAGCAGAAAATGGTCCCACCAAGAGCAGCTAGAGCACTCTAATCTAGCATGAGCAAACAACAAGAAGGAAAAAAAAATCAAGTAATGATGAACCTCGATCTTCACATTTAGGAATGCAAATCGAGTTCACCATGAAAACAAGGTCTGACAATAAGAATATCGAAACTAGGAAATTAACTATGCTTTATAAAGGATTAAAATATATAAAAAAAAAAACCAAATGCTTACAAGAACTTCAATGCTATGCAAAGGAAAAGAAAAGGAAATCTCAGAGTTGAAACACAATGTCCACAAGGACCACAAGCATATAAAGAAGATAGAATAACTAACAACCCAACAACACTGCTCCAAGTATCAACCAAGACGACCTATAACCTTCTTGTAAGTATACCATTTTGAGATCCAAAGATACACAAGGAAGTTGAGCGGGCTAAGAATGGCCAACAACCAATAGAAATAGTCCAGATGCCCATAATACCGGGAGCAAACGAACGATGGACTTGAGCTCTTCAACTTGGGTAACCATGCAGAGTTTCCATGGGCTAATCAAGCCCTGTACATGGTCACCTTCAACCTCTATAGCAGCCTTGTCAAAAAATCTGAAATTTGATCATTTTACATCAGCATTCCAATTAAACTATCAAGAATCGAAGGTATTTATATCAATCAGAGACTGCATAGAACTAAAGCTGTCAAAGAAAAAAGCAAAACAAATGTTTACCAACTCCTATATATATAATATCGTAGTTTTTGAGAAAAATGATACTACCTGATGAATTTCATCTGGTTTTAACTAAGAAGTACTGTTCATGGAATTTTAACTCAAATAACTCCAAAAGTAACATCTAGTATTATTCCCACACACCTTAATGTTTTGCTGTGTTCAAGTTTGCAGCTTCGCTAATATTACTTTCTACATCTGTAGTCTCATAAAGGAGAGTCTTGTCGTCAGGAACTTTTACATGAGATTTCCTCATGGATGCAACCAGAACCTCGAAAATTCGAATTATGGGACTCCCTCCATGTTTTTGAAACCGGTATAACCTGCTTCCTGAAAAGAAAGACCCAAATGCAATGAACATAGCGAAAGCCATAGGATCCTAAACCCCAACCCCAACCCACAATCATTTGTATCAGACCAAAGAGCAGGGAAGCTACAAGTGCTCATGTTAATGGAAAGAGCAAAACCAATTGAAGAAGAGCCTTTTTCTTCCTCTCAGCATCATCGTTTGCATCAAAATTGATCAGCACCAAAGGATGAGACGCACAGCTTGATTCCACCAGTTCCAAGAGCAATTAAGTAGAGTGCTAGAAAGCATACTACAACTTGTGATTTAGTTGGGTCACAACCAATTTCATCACATGATGGATTTAGTCCTTCAATAGAAGCAGTCATGGTTAACAACATCATTCCCTACAACAGAAACAAATATTAACATTCTTTGTTGCAGATGACAAATAATAGCATTATATAGTTAAGCTATCCTATTAAGCTAATTTCTATGCACTTTAATGTACACAATTCAAGATTTTCTTACACAACAAAGAGCAAGATAATTTGTCTTTTTTATAGGTAGATTTTTTTTTTTTTTTGGTCCTTATTGGACTTGAACATGGAACCCCCATAACCCGTTCTATCCTTCATCATTTGAGCGAGGCCTCAAGGGCAAGAAAGAGCAAGATACTTATAAGCTGTAAAATAAACTTACAACGCAATAAACGATTGAGAAAATGGAAATTATCCAATATCTGTTGGATATAGTGAATGAAATGAATGACATTCACTAAATAATTCATTGTTCAGAATTCTTTGAATTTCAGTTATATGAAATGATTGACATTCAATGGAGAAATTAATGATATTCAATGAATGAAATTAATGACATTCATTGAACAATTAATTTCGGAATTCTAAGGGTTTGGGAAGGCAAAGGTTTGGCGTTAAAGGTCGTCTCAGCATATAAAGGTCATCGAGGGTGCCTTAAGAGAATATATAGAGTCTCGAGTTTTCCGCCCGCCCCGTCCTTTTAGCCATTGATAGTGCAAACACATCATCGGTCGTCGGGTGGCGGCAAAGTGCTTTTGTCTACCATTACGACACCGGTTTTATCCTTGAGGCAGAGCGCCTTGGGAGTCTGGCGTCGGCGGAGAGGTGAATTTGTCTTAAGGAAGTTGTGAATCTCACAAGACTCGGTTGTTTCTCAGAGAAGCGATTATATTACCATCGATTGCTATTGATTTATTTCATTTTGGTTTTTCTTGAATAACCATTATTTTGCAGCATTATGCGTATGTTGCTTGGCATGTTCATACAATTGGTTTATGCATTCCCAGGTTTCTACAACAAGGAGACAATTTTTCTAACAATATCTGTCGAAATATGCATCATCCAAGAATGCTCCTATTAATGGAGTAATATGGCAAGTCTCAGACCAATTTGTGACATTGTTTGACGTTAACATATCCACAGTTGTGAAACGGAAAATCAAGATTTTGGATAGGAGTAAAGCATTAATTTCGGTTAAAATCGAATTTTCTAGATCTCGGATAATGACGGACTTCTCAGTTAAATTCGATCTCATGAGGAAATTTAGCTTCTACGTCGAATTCGTTAGATTCCGAGGTGGTCGGGTTTCACGTTTTTCGAGACGTGGGGTGTCGGATGACACGTGCGAATAAGGGGTGCATGGCACCCTAGGAATGTGACACTTGGCAAGGCCATGTGGTCCGCAGATAGATGGCTCACAGATTAGCCATGTGGAAAGAAACTTCTGGCTCATATTAAGTAGTGTGTGGTGATGTCGAAAAATGGATTTAAGAAATAAGAAAAGAAAAATGGAAAAGTGATAGCCACACTTTTGGAAAGAGGAAATGGGGAGGAAATTTCCTCCTTTGACCGGATGTGTGGTGGCTCCAAAAAGGGTGAGAAAATGACCAAAAAGGAAAAGAAAAGCAAAAAGGAGAGAAAAGAAAGGAAAGAATCCGTAGAGAGAAAAGGGAGGAAAAGGATAAAGGAGGAAAAGGAAAATGAGGATTTTCCCGGGTTTCGGGCGGTCAACGTTTGACAGTTCGAGTACTAAAGTTGAATTGCGAAGTGGGATCTACGATGTGGACAGCACGAGAAGTTGGAGTTCGACAAGCTCGAAAGGTAGGATATTTTCTCTTTGGTTTTACTTTGCTTTAAAGAACTTTTATAATGGTAGGGGTTGCTTATGGGAGGCCATGTAAATTAGTTCCAAGCTTTGGGATTAAAGGGTATGGATTTCATGACCGGTTTCACACAGTCACCGACTGTGGGAGTTATGGTTTGAACTAGAAATTGAAAGTTTCTAGGTGTCATGGTTGTTTGATGTGATGATAAGGTTGGAACGAAAATGGTTTCCAGGGTTTGCTACAAGGGACCGTGAGGTACCTTTGTTGAATGGTCCCAAGTTGGAGACCTAATTGTGTGTTATTGCTTGAATGACATGCGGTGTGGAAATGTTATGTTGATGCATATATTTGATGTAGTAACATGGTTTGCATGGAAGTGGAATTATATGTATAAGTATAAATGTTCCATAGTTTGCAAATGTTTCATGTAGTGCTCATTCATGCACATGCCAACATGAGGAAAATGCATTGGCATCATGCATTTCATATGCAGTCATCGCGTCGGTCGAGGTGTGGAGTGCGGGAAGGTTTATTCAGGTGTTGGTGAATGGGTCGTGAACTCGGGGGGAAAAATGGGACAAAGTCAAGGTAGAGGTCGCGAGTGGGTAAATGATCAAAATGATGAGTGCATGTTTTAGGCGGGAGCAAGTTGGGTGGAGTCCCCACAGGGGTGAAAGTCCCGAATGTTATTCACGGTTAGACATGAATCCGTGATGTAAGTTCGTGAAAATATTGAAAGGCGTGCGGCGATCCTACGGTGTAAACGTCGTGGCCCAAAATAAAGGAAAAGAACTGATAAATAAATTGGAGGGTTGTCGATGGTTAGTCATGGTATAATTACAAGATGACTTGTTTTAGTCACACTTGGCAGTCCAAGTGTGAGGGAGTCGATTGGGACTCAGGTGGTGAGCATGAGGGGTCGCATCTCATGCATGATATAGATATTTCATATAATAGTGAATAATTGTATGGAACGTGATTGCTTGTTTATATATGCCATTGCATATGCATTTTAGGTGGGGAGTAACCTTGTGGGAAGCTTTCTCTTGGGCTTTGCTCACCGTCATTAGGACTTGCTTCGAGTACGAGACTATCCGGGAGCGGCTCGATAGAGGTAGTTTTTGAGAAGAAAGCCGAAATGTAGAAACTTTGAGTAAATATTTTGGCAAATATGTATAACTCTTTTTGTAGACAATGGAAACTATAAGAATATAGTTGATTATTTTGGTCTTATGAGTATGGATGTATAGGCCTCATGTGGCTATTTTACTCATGTGTATGTCTCGTGCTTGCGAGACGTATAGATTCCGGAAGTAGGTTAGCGGGTGATCGACGGACGCCGAGGTTTGAGGCTTCTGCTTGGTTGAAGTGACGTGTTGGAGGTAGTTAACCAGATTAGTACTCATCCCATAGTATGCCAACCTCTCACAACATTCGTTCCTTGGAAAAATTGTTGATTGGACCATATGATGTATACAAATTTATGACGTTATCACCTAAGGAGTATTATCTAATCCCCGGCAAAACGGCGCCATAAAACTTGTTGACGACATCAATTAATTGTTATGGATCAAAACACACAGTGAGTGCCGACATTGCAAAAAGATTATTATGCAGTCCTCGATAATAAAAGCCATTAAACTTCGAGTGTGGGTTTCTTTAGCTATGGTGTTGATTAAAAGATGTTCATAAAGAGTAAACCATTTTCTTTGTGGGTTTGATCCAGGTATCTTGCAAGTGCACCGAATCGAACAAGTAGTAAGTGGATTTAAGTCGGATCTCCGATCCACGAGAGATCTCAAGAATTTTCAATCAACTACCCCAACTACTTAAGCTGCATACTATTTGGACGATGTCTGATATTAAGGATTTTGCTTTGGCTTTGAAAAGAATGATGTAAAGAAAAATGAATGATAACAAATGAATTGAATGTTGAAATATTAAAATAGCAAATTTAGGTGAGCAGTTATTTCTAAAACATTGAATAATCGGCTATTGTGGAAGAATCAATTCCTCTGATGCATCTTTGTAACTTTTGCTTTACTAATTTCTGATTTTTAAAACTATTCCAAAAGTTAATATAGTGTGACTGGATCTCTCCAAACCACACAGTTCATCATACTTTTATAGCTGTTTCTCTCTCGAACCTGGGTGGGAATAACTACTTTTCATCCTATTAGCCTTGTGCAGGTATTTTCTTTCTCAATACTTCATTACCCGCTAACATGGGTACCAAACAGAGCTCATAAATATAGTCATTGCGAGAGGTTTGCCTTGTCTTGTTTCCTCATCACTCAAAATTAGAGCGACTTACTCTTTCCTTGATTAGATCCTTGCTAACACGGGATCGAATTCACTATTCGAATTAGAGTGAACTCTCTGCATACGTAAATTAATAACTCACTCAACTCATTCTTGGTTACAAGTGAGAAGAGGATGTATTGATTTAAGTATCCATAGCACGATGAATCAGCAATACTCGAGGTTCAAATACCTTCCAGTATTCCTTACTCTCGGGAATGCCTTCTGTGTCACTGAAGGGGTCTCTGGAAATCGGAGAAATTTAAAACAATCTCGATTATGGAGTGCAGGCGACATTGGGATCAATTCAAAAACAAGCAAAACCGGTAAGTTTAATATGCGAAGTTGACCATAATGAATAAAAATGCTGCCCCGGGAAGATAATTTCGAACAATATCGTCAATTCAATGGAAATTTGGGTTTCTAAATTGCGAGATTATACCATACGATGGCTTGATGATCAAAGAAAACCAGCGTAAATCGAAGGCTTGGGTGTTAATCCAAAATTTATGCGGAATTCAAACAACCGAGATAGTAATTACAAGAAATATAAATGCATTGACTAAATCCTTTACTTAGCTAACGTTAGAATCCAAATTAGAGCAAATACAAAACTAATCTAATCTAAAATAAAATGGAAAGAAAACGAAAATAAAGAAAAGAAAAGAAAAGAAAAGAAAATAAAAATCACGGGGAGCCTTGACGCCCGGATCTCTCTTCCGAGTCGCGAAGCTGCGTTTCTTTTGAGTAGCGACGCCGTATTTATAGGGTTAGTTGGGCCTAATTTCGATCACATTTCTTTACCCCAGACTGTTAAACGCCTGGTAGGCCCGTGCGCGCAACATCGAGCTCTTGTCGCGACCTCTGTTCTTGTCGCAGTCCTTGTTGCAGGAGCCTCTATGTGGTTGCGACATGTCTTAAGTGAAAATGGTGTCGCGATAGCTTGATCTTGTCGTGACCTCTTCTCATTGAAACTCATGTCGCGACTGCGGCGTCGCGACATACGGTCCATGCGGTGATGTCGCGGCCGATGCGAGTGTTGTCGCGACTTCCATTCGATTACAATTGTTGCCATGACTCCCATTTAGATACGATTGTTGTCGACAACTTTCTCGCTAACGAAATGATGTCATGGCCCATACATTTGTAGTGTTGATAATGTGACGCTACATCCGAATCTTCGCGACATTGTTTCTTCTTCTTCAATTCTTGGTTGTTTAACTTTGAGTTTCTTTCCTCCCGACTCATTTTTGTTTTCAGTGCAAGATTCATTTGCATTGGAGTTTCAACGATGTAGCTTTGGAATACGCATTTGATTCTTCCAGCCGGCTGCCAACATTTGGTCCTTTATCCTTATGCGTCGTTCTTATTTGCCACCGCCCCACGTCCCATTATACTCGATTCAGCTGCGCACATTCTCCTTTTCTTCTTGTTACCTTTCTTTTGGATTTTCTGGCTGCCACGTAAATTTGGTGAAGTTTGTTCGATTCTGTATATAAATCAATCTTTTATGTAAAGTGTCGAGAAAAATGGTGAAAATAGATGACTTTTAAGCTCGTAAAACTCCCCAAACTTAAAAATTTTGCTTGTCCCCAGCTGAAAAGAAAAGATTTGCTTGTCCTCAGCAAAGGACATTTACATTCTATTTGCGATTGTAATTTAATTGAGACTATAATTGCATTCTTTTTTACGTATTATTCCAGCTTCTGAAGTCGAGATCAAGATTAGTTTATACTCAATCAAGTGTACATAACGAAATTGTTGAATTTGTTTAATAACGATGAGTCAATTGATCTGCAAAGAAGTAGTTGATTCCTTTCTCATTTCCTTAATGGTCAAATTAACCTTAGAGGATGTTCAGCATTTGATCTTTTCACGATTTTCAAATTCATAGGCTTGTTGTTTCATATTGATCTCGATAATTTAGGGTTATTACAACCTTGATCGATCGGAGTCTTTTGGGCTTATATTGAAGCTTAGGTAGGAGTAGGATGGATGGATTTTAGGTTAAGATTACCAATACTCCTTTTTCCTTTTCACTCACATCTTTGCCCTTTTCTTCTTGTAGTTTCTTGAATAAACTCCTGACTTCCTTGTTTGGGATACCACGGTGATTTTTCTTCTATTCGAGCTTGTATGTTTACATTTCTCATTCAAATTCAAGCGGGAATTTTCTTTTCTATCGCCATTCAGGAATAATGCAATGTTTTGTCTTCTTAGGCTTTCTAACACTCTTAGCGAACTTTGGGTTAGTAACTCCCATACTAGATGACATTAGGGTACTAGGTGTTGAAACACCCCAGAACAATTGTTCGAAGAGTCGAGCCACAAAACAAAACCTATTCCCTTGAGCTTTCTTTTCCACTGTATTTTCTGATGTAGATCTTTTTTCTCATTCCCTTTTTCTATGTTTTCTCTTTGAGTTCCTCAAAAATTTATGCTCCCCCAAACTTTATTTCTTCCTATCTCCTTGAATTCTTTGGTAATCACAGGTTCTTTGAAGGATTGATTCCTTAGGATGGGTTGGGGTCTTTATTGGCTGATTTTGAAAATAAAACATTTTGGCTCAATTTGGAACTAAAGTATATGCATCAACATATAAGTAGGGATGGCTAGAATGGCTCAAACTTTTCCAAGGATAGCTGCATCATTTCTTATTGGTTGTATCGCTAGGATTCGCCTTGATCAATAATCTAACAAGTTAAATTTGGGTTGATTCTTGTGACTAACCACCGAGGATTTTCTTGACTCAAATCGGTGGATGAGAATTTAGATGATGTTATTTCCAACGGGTTCCTTGACTCCAGCATTAATACCACAAACTAAAAAAAATTGTTTTGTTCCTTGATTGTATAACCTTCCTTATCACGAAACATTAGCAAAATTCAAACTAAATCACAATTTATGCTTGATTAAATTTACTTTGTCATTGCTCTTGTGCATTGTGCTTTTGCTTCATCTTTAAATCTAATCAATCACCTCATTGGCTGTATTATGATATATAGGTATTTTATTCTTGAGCTAAATTCTCTTTGTTATTCTTAACAATCAAAGCGAGTAAACACATGGTTTAAGAAATTCAAACATCAAACAAATTTCTGGTTTTATTCATCTGAATTTGCAGCGGTGAGAACAAAGGATGAGAATGAAGGAGGTTATAAATCAATGGAAAGGTCTATTTTCTTTTAATTTAGAGGTAAAAATGTCTGGGATCCGGATCAAGGAGTATGGTAGGGTCAGTGGAAATTTCATTTCCTTTCTCTTTCTTTCTTTTGATCTCTTTTACGTCTTCTCTTCCAGGACCAATTCGTTTGTGAGATCCACCTTGTCATTCAGTTCATGTTGTCTCATTTCTAGTTTGTTCATGTTGTTCTCCATTGAAGTCATGACTTCCAAAAATTTGGCTAGATTGTTGTTGATCAAGTCAGTTTACTTTCTAGCCAAATTTCTTCTATATGCATCATTATCATCTAGCACTTTATCTCGATCCACCATCTTCTTCTCAAAGTCTTTATCAATGACATATAAAAGGGCAAATCCTTTGATATGCTCCTTTGTCCTTGCTTCTTGTTACGCATCCCTTTCTTTAATAAGTTTCAAGGTTGAGAATCTCGATCAAAGCGGTTGTTGTAGAATGCTTCATGACTGAGTTCAACTTCTTGTTGAATCTCTATCTCTCTCTTCCATTTCTTTAAGATTTTTTCTTCTTTATACTCGAGAATCATCTTTTCAATTTGCTCCTCTCTTTTGACATTTCTTAACATTTCTTTCCTTTCTCATCAATTCTGCTTCAAACATTTCTTCTCTTCTCTGTAGTTCCTCCTCCCACTGCTGATCTCTTCTTTTTAATTCTGTCTCATATGTTTCCTCTCTAAATTGCTGCTGGATTCTCCATGTCTCTTCTCTTTCTTCCATATTCTTCTGCATAGCAATTAGCATCCCCATTATCTCATTATTTCCTTGGGCTCCCCTGGAACTTTCTCCAGGTTCTCTAAAATCTCTATCTCTCATTGGTGGAGCGGCCGGGGTGTGGTGAGAATCTATCGGACTCGACATACCTTCCATCCTCTTGTAAACTGAAGTGTGCCTTGAGCATGTCTGCAGGATTTGTTTTCTTGATTTCAATCATCCGGTTGCCCCTCTTCTTGCACAGCATTCTCTCTTCCATCACTGGATTCTGCTTCTATTACTCCTTCTTTTTAGGTTTCTTGGCCCTTTGCTTACCAGTTAGGTTAATGGTGAAGCATTGGAGCGTCTTCTTACACTTGATTCCTTTCACACCCGACCTTTAAACATAACACGGGTGATGGTTGTTGGGTGTGGAATCAAGCCTCTTCTGTTTCCTTCATGATACTTCATAATTGAATTCTCAATTATAGCCCCGACCCATTTACCTTGTAGCCACTTGGTATAGCATGAGAGAAGCGCTTCTTGTTCTCTCACTTTGTGCACACATGCTAGTGGGAATCAAGCGAAGCCAAGAAATAAAAAAACCACACCTTCGCTTCCTGCATCGGATCTCCTCTGGTAATAATCTTCTTTTTTCACCTTGACACATTTCCCCATTTCACTTTTTCATCGGTCGACCCTCAAGACTGTATCTTCTCCCTATTAGGTTTGTCTGCTAACCTTTTGTATTTTGATCCATGCTTTTGGCCCTCCATGCCATATATTGCATTTATGTTCTCGGCTCCATATGGAACCCAGACCCCTCTGACGAAAACAGAGTTATCCTTTCTTCCAACAAGATTGGAGTAGAATTCTGACAGATGCTTTGCATACCAGTTTTTATAATGTTTGCAAATTTCCCCATTATCGTTACTCTATCAATTCTTTGACGGGGAGATGGGCGACTAAATCCCCTTTCCCTACGAATCCCCTTCCACATAGTGCTTTTTCGAGAGACGGAATAAGCTTCTCTAACGAACTCATCTTCTTCTTCTCTGGATTCTTGTTGCCTCTCCTTTCTCTTTTTCTTCTGTTGCCTTGCAACTGGTAGAACTTCTGGTTGTTCCGAAGGCATGTTCTCCTTTGTATCCTCCCGATGAACCTCTTCTGTAGGTTCCAGATGAACCTCCTCCTCTGGTTGAGCATGCTCTTCCATGATTTCATTCAGATTCGGGATGAGGTTGACGGTTCGACCATTAGGAATTTGAGAGGTTTTGTATGAAAGTTACGGTCTAGGGTTTCGAGATTTGAAAATCGGAGAGAATACGAAGATGAAAAGTTGTATTACCGCTTCAGGAGGAGATGATAATGAAGGATATTCTCCAGAGTTGAAATTCAATCGTTATTGATGGCTATTTATTATCTAAAGCTTAAATTAGCTTATCGCGACCTTGATGTAAGTTTGAAGATTTGTGTCTTTAATCTTTATTTTTAGAGGCAAAGCGCGCGGTAGCAAATTTCCTTCTTTATCCGACAACTTATTGTTTGTCGCGACCCGGCGTGTTTCTGGAGGACAAGTCATGTCGAACGACCTGGGTGTTCCATTTAAGATGTCGCGACAACTTAACTCTTTTGAAGGAATTGATCTTGTCGCGACATAAGTGTTTTGTCGCGACCTAGTCTACATTTGCCTTAAATTTAAGGAACAGAGAGCTTTTCATTCTTTATCAGTTCTCAAATTCTCAGTATCAACTAAATCAATTCCGCGACAATGCGAACATATTCTATTCACTTTTCACGAGAATTTGTATAGGAAAGAATGCTCCCCTTTTTTTCAAAAGCTCCTTCACGTGAATTCTTTGGAGTTGTCTGGGGTGTCTCTTCTCTCCTTCCTTTGCATTTTTTTACTGCGTTCTGCAACATTTACAGAAAGGATTTAATTAAACAAAAATTAACTTCCATATTACTAACTAATCACTATAAAAACTATAGAAAACAAAATCAAGGTGAATTCTAAAAGAAATATTCGCAGTCTAAAAGTAAAAACAGAAATTAAAGTCTCTATGGGTTGCCTCAGCCATTTTGCTTTCGATTTGAGTCCTTAGGCGGACTTATTTGTTTTGATTTTCTTTTCTCTCAATGAACCGGTTGCAGCTCTTCTTTCTTTCTTCCACGCTGATAATGCTTCAGTCTTTGTTCATTCACTTTAAATTCCTCCCACGGCATCGGTGTTATTCTTTTGCTCAAGAAAGTAGTGCTTGACACCGCATGTATGGTCCACTCCACCTTGATTTAATTTTCTGAAACAATCTTGTCTGGGTTAAATAACAAAACTCGATCCCTTCTCGGAATTCTTTCCTAAGAATCCTTTGATCATGTCATTTCTTTGTCTTATCTTTGTAGATCTTAAGCATTATCATAGGCTTCATTTCTCGGTTCTTCGGTTCGACTTTAGTTGAAGCAATCTATAACTTCCTTTGCCATTTTGAAATCGAAATTGACTTTGATGGCCCACATATTGCCTTGTATTCTAATTCAAAAGGGAGGTGACATAGCTTGCCCAATACCAATCTATATGGGGACATCCCGATGGAGTTGAATACGATCTGTGGAAGCTGAAGTCGTCATCAAGTTTGGAAGACCCGATCCTTCTGCTTGAACTTACAGTCTTTTCGAGGATCCTTTTAATCTCCTATTGGAAATTTATTGCTTGCCCATTAGTCACGGGGATGATAAGCTAGGCTCATTATGTTTGATCCCATATGCAGGCTTTGCAAAATTTTGTTTTGCGAAGTGGCTTCCCCATCGGCGAGTATTAGTTAGGTGTTCAATCTGCTCGATATGTTCTTTTCGGGAAGCTCACAAGCGTATTAACATCATTTCCAGGCAAGCTATGGCTTCCACCCATTTAGAAACATAATCACTTGCTAGCGGTATATACATATTTCAAATGATTGTGGAAAAGGTCCCGTAAATCTATCCCCGTACATCAAAAATTTGCACCTGTATGCCTCGTAGGGGCATTTCATTTCTTCTTTGATATTTCAATCTTTTGGCATCTATCACATAATTTGACCCATTCGGTCACAGTCTGAAAATTGTTGGCCAATAAAATCCTGATTAGAGTATCTTTTGAGCTATTCTTTCTCTAGAAAAGTACTTTGCGTATGAGTGCATGGCATTCGTTCATAGTGCGCTTTGTTCACCCTGGCACACATCTTCTTATAATCATATCGGCTACCCCTCTTAGAAGCAAAGTGGGTCGTCGGATATAATACTGTTTGTCGATCCTGAGCTTTCTTTTCTATTGTTGTTTGAATTACGGAAGGCCTCCTGACTAAGTAATTCACAATATCAGCATACATGGCATTTGGAATGACAATTGAAATAGTTGCTCATCTGGGAAATTCTCTCTTAGTCTTATCTCCTCCTCTTATGCTTGATTTCTTTCTATTCTTGACAAGTGATCATTTATCGTATCCATCCTTTTTATCAGCAATCTCGGATCAAACTCTTTTGATAGTAGCACCCAGTATCGATCTTGGCTTAAGCTTCCTTTTTTGACATAAGATATTTGATGGGCTGCATAGTGCATTGTGAACTATAACATGGGATCCCAGTCTTATGCTTTGAATTTCTACGCGAAGCAAACACTATGGCTAGCATCTCCTTCGATTTGTGAATAGTTTTCTTGTGCTTCATTGAGTTACGCTAGCATAGTATAGCAACACGAATATTTCCTTTCTTTGCCCCAATCATTTATTGCGAAGTCACGCATCACACATTACTTGAATCCACGGTCATTCACGAGTGCGGCCATGATAGGTGCTTGAACCAATCTAGTCTTGATTTCTAACTTCAAGGCGACTGCGGGAATCATCGAAATTAAACTTGTGTCTTTCTCCGGTAATTTGCATAGTGGTCGGCTATCGCCAGAAATCTTTGATGGTCCTCCTATAAAATCCGGCATGTCCCCGAGAGCTCCTTATGCCTTTTCTTGTTGTGGGAGGTGCCTAAAGTTTGATAATAAATCTTGGATTGGTCCACTTCTAGCCTTAGCGTTTATGACCAAGAATTATTACGCTTTTGTCACCATGAAATGGCATTTTTCCCAATTCAATGCTATTTGTTGTCCTTGCATCTTTGGAGAATCTTTGTTTCAGTTGCTCGGACATTGTTCAAAAGCGGACCCATACCTTTGTGAAGTCATCCATAAATCTCCATGACTTCCTGTGTCGGGAACATCGACATCATAAATCTACGGAAAAATGGCAGGGCATTGCATAACCCAAATGGCATCATAAAGCAAAAGGTACCATAGGGGCATGTAAATGTAGTCTTTCTTAGTCCTGGGTGCAATTGCAATGCAGTTGTAACTTTGAATATCCATCCGAAAACAAAAAATGATGTTTTGTCACCTTTAAGCTTGTCTATGCGATCAATGAAAGGTAAGGGAAAATGATCTTTCCTGGTTGCTGTGTTCAGCTTCCTGTAATCAATGCATATTCTCCATCCTGTCACTGTTCTTGTTGGAATCAATTCATTTCTGTCATTGCGGATTACAGTAAATCCACCTTTCTTTGGAACTACATGGACTGGGCTAACCCAAGGACTGTCTGAAATTGCATATATAAAACCAGCATTTAACCATTTGAGCACCTCCTTCCTGACTACCTCCTTCATGACTGGATTCAATCTCCTTTCTATATCTAAATTCTTCAAACTTCTGATTAAATTGAAGTCAGTTGTCTCTTCTCCAACTACGCGTGAGAGTGCTGCATATCGATTAAATTTGCTGCAGTTACAAGAATGGCCTTCCCACGACAACGAGAGGGACTTGTGAATCTTCTCCATATCAGTATGATGAAGTCATTTGGAAAAATAAGGCCTACCACCTTGGCCCGGCCCATCTTCTATGATTCGCCCGGGTTTTGGGGTTCTATCATGCCATTTGGAGGGTGGCCAGTGGTAGGGTAATCTCCCCCCGAACTTAGCTTCTTGGCAACAAAATAAGGCATTAAATTTATCTTGGCTTTGAGTCACGGAGAGCTTTACCGGAACTCAAACTCTCCAATAGTGCGAGGAATGTTAAAGCTCCTGGATCCTTCATCTTTTAAGTAAGCCTCTCTTGATCACGTGCAAATTTACGATCAAATTCTAATTCCTTCTTGACAATCTTATCTTTTTCTTTCGATTATGTCTTTGAAAAAATTTTGCATAAAGTGGCATACGGTAACCATATGTGAAAGGCATGTTGATTTCCGAAGCCTGCGAAAGGTCTTCAGAACCTGGCCCCGTTCCTCATTTTTGATTTATGACCTCTTGTGGAAATGGGATTTGTAGTGGTTGATGCAGGTCTTCTTCTTCTTTGCCTTCTTCTCTGACAATTCCTTCTTTCTTTTTCCCTTCCAGGTGTTTCGACAATTTAAGGCCTTCTTCTCCACAGTTGCTTTCATCTTTTCTGTCTTCTTCTCTAAGTCTTTCCCATACATTTTTCTGACCATCACCGATCTTTTGGATTCTTCTTGTATCTTGGGAAAAGCATCTTTCATCTTATTTTCAAGGTTTAGGGCCGGTTGCCTATCACGTGTCTCCGGAGTTCTTAAGATAAGCATTAGTGGTCTTCGAAAAATTTGAAATTGGCATTTGAGGCTTCGATTACGCAAACTTTTGTTCATGGAGGTTCTTGACTTCTTGTTGTCCCCGTGGTGCGGCAATTGATCTTCAAATGGTGGAGCTCTCCTCGACCCGATATTCATTTACGCTTCCTCCTCCCTTCTTCTTCTTTATTTGAATATGGTAGGCTGCGATATCTCATGCGAGGATCTTTGTTCATGCCTTTGGCCTTGTGAGGCCCTCAGTATATGAAAAATTTTCATGGTTCCTCGGTCTTTGGATAGTAGTGTCTTTGTGAGGTTAGGATTTGGTTTAGTGATAACTTCTTGGCTCTCAGTACTTAACCTCCTCGAGGCATCATAAAAGCAGTTCTTCGGTGGGTACCTCTCGGCACTTCCTCTCCAATAGTTCCCTCTCATTTGCTCCTATTTCATGAAACGATTAATGCATCTTCCTCTCTTGCTTGTCCATTCTATGCATGATGGCATCACAGCTTTGCCTCCACCAGGTGTCATCTTGCTTTCGGCTCCATGACCTCTTCCTGCGCAATTACTCTTGAAAACTCGCGGAGCTTTCATGTGCATTCTTAGATCCTCGTCGAGATATCTTGCCTCTTGGCACTTTTGCGTTTGAATGCTCCACTGACATGAAGCATCAATAATGCCTTTAGATGTATCATTCAAGGCATGATACACTATGTCCATCTAAGGTCTTCAAATTCTATCCCATGCATTGGACACTTTGATAACCTTTGAATCATCTTAAACTCGTAAGAAACTTTCCTTCCCTTCTTTGGAGACACAATTATCTCCCACTCCTTATCTAGGTGGTGAAGATTGGAAAGAATCTGCAAGTAGGCTTATCCTGAGCTCCTCCCAGTATCAACGAACCATGGTAGAGATTCATAACATGTATTCTTTGTATATCTCGAGAGAAAATGGGAATAAATGCAATTTTATGACCTCTTGGTCTCGCCCCATTCGACTTCATAGTGTTTGCCATTCGAAGCCTTCCCGGATGCTCATTTGGGTCTTACGTAAGGATGACGATGGCCCATTGTTCTTTGAACCATTGTGATCGATCTTGTGAGTTCAAAATTATTGGCATCAAGCGTAAGGGTATGCGATTCACGAGTATTCATCATGAATAATTGGTCTCGAAGTCCTCCGTTATCGATGATTGGAGGCCTTAAAATTCTTCGATACCGTTGTCATGATCACAGTGCGGCCTTTCATCCCGCCGCCGTGCAGTTTCGACCTTTCTTCTTTCTCAAGCCACGGTGTTCTTTCTAGTTCGATGTCTGTTGGGAATCGGTCGATGTTACATTTCCTATGCATTAAGAAGTTTTCTGAAATCAAAACACACTTACATTAATAGGATTAGTCGAACCGACAAATGTTTTCCAATATGACATTAAAGTTAGTGGCTAAAAATATCCACTTGCTTTGAAAAACTATTTTTGTTCTTTTTCTTTTAAATGTCCAAATTAGCATTTCCTTCTTTCATCAGAATATTGATCTACTAAATTCTTTTGATCTAAACATGTATATAAAAACATTGTTTGGTTGCATATAGTGTATACAAATTTATGACGTTATCACCTAAAGGAGTATTATCCCGGCAAACGGCGCCATAAAACTGTTGACGACATCAATTAATTTATATGGATCAAAACACCTATTCAAATTTATGACTTATTACTTAAGGATTATTATCTAGTCCTCGTGTCAAAACCATTAAGCTTAGTGTAGGTTTCTTTAGCTATGGTGTTGATTAAGATATTTCATAAGAGTAAGCCATTTTCTTTGTGGTTTGATCCGGTATTTTCTGAGTGCCTGGTCGAACAAGTAGTAAGTGGTTAAGTCAGAATATAAATCCCACAGAGGTCGAAAATTTTTCAATCAGCTACCCCCGACTGCACTTAAGCGCTCTGTACTATTTGGGCGATAATACGATGGGATTTTTGCTTTGGCACGAAAGAATGATGTAAAGAAAATGAATGAATAAATGAATTGAATGTTGAAATATTAAAATAGCAATTTAGATTGAGTGATTATTTCTAAAGGAAACATTGAATAATCGGCTATTGTGAAGAATCGATTCTACGATGCATCTTGTAACTTTGCTTCTGAACTCTTGATTTTAAAAGTAGTCAGGATTAATATAGTGTGACTAGATCTCTCAAACCACAGTTCATCATCGCACCTTACTTGTTTCTCTCGAACACGAGAGGGTGAGATAACTGCACAAATCTAGTAGCCTTGTTACGGGTATTTTTCTTTCTCAATACTTCATACCCATAACATGGAATTTGCAAACAGAGCTCCTTAAATATAGTCATTGCAGAGGTTTGCCTTTATCAAGTTCCTCATCCTCAAAATTAGAAACGACTTACTCTTTCATGATTAGATCCTTGCTAACCTGGGATGAATTCACTAATCGAATTGAGGGTAAACTCTTGCATACTTAAATTAATAACTCACTCCAACTCATTCTTGGTTACAAGTGAGGAAGAGGATGTATTGATTTAAGTATCCATAACACATTAGATCGGCAATACTCGGGTTCAAAATACCTTCGAAATTGTTCCTTACTCTCGGGGAATGCCTTCTCTGTGTCACTCGAGGCCTCACAGGAAATCGAGCTAAAACAATCTCGTTGTAGGTACGAGGAGGCCGACATTGGGATCAATTCCAAGAAAGCAAACAAAACCGATGAGATGATTTAACTCTATACGAGTTCGGCCATAATGAATAAAATCTTTGAGGAAGAGATAGATTTCGACAATAAGCGTCAATTCAATGGAAATTTGGGTTTCCTAAATTCTTGATTATACCATCGTGGCTTCTTGATCAAGAAAACCTGTATCGCTCAGCAGGTGTTAAATCCAAAACTTATGCGAATTCAAGCAATAGAATAGTAATTTTAAGAAATATAAATCTGCATTAAATTTAAATCGCTCACGGCTAACATTCGAATCCAAATTAGAGCGGAAATACAAACTAATCTAATCTAAAATAAAATGGAAAGAAAGCGAAAATAAAAAGAAAAGAAAAGAAAGAACAATAAAAATCCCCAAGGGAGCCTTGATGACTCCAGTCTCTCACTTCCAGTCTTGGAAGGCGTATTTCTTTAGTATGACTTCATTATTTATAGGGTTACGAGTTTTCTGGGGCCCTAATTTGATGCATTTCTTTTTGGACTTTATTTAGCTGGCCTAGTAGACTGATACTGTCGCGACATCGAGCTCTTGATGACCTCTGTTATCGATTGCGATCCTTTGACGAGGCCTCTATGTGGTTGCGACATGTCTTAAGTGAAAATGTATCGCTGGCAAGCAGTCTTATCGCGACCTC
This sequence comes from Tetrastigma voinierianum, assembly GCA_016808115.1. NCBI lineage: Eukaryota > Viridiplantae > Streptophyta > Magnoliopsida > Vitales > Vitaceae > Tetrastigma > Tetrastigma voinierianum. The sequence goes on along the minus strand of JAEQBH010004914.1, from coordinate 328,075 downwards.
TTCTCATTTGAAACTCATGTCGCTGACGACTGCGGCGTCGCGACAGCCACGGTCCATGCGGTGATGTGCGACGGTGCAATGTTGTCGCGACTTCCATTCAGTACAATTGTTGTCGCGACTCCCATTTAGTACAATTGTTGTCGCGACAACTTTCTCCTTGCAAAATGATGTCGCGACTGCTTCTGTTGTAGTGTTGATGTCGCGACTGCATCCAGATGTCGCGACATTGTTTCTTCTTCTTCTTGATTCTGTTTGTTTAACTTTGAGTTTCTTTCACTCGGCTCATTTTGTTTTCAATTACAAGATTCATTTGCGGCGGAGTTTCAACGTGTAACACGAATCACATTTGATTCACGGCGCGAAGCTTATGTAACATTTGATCTTTCATCCTTATCGTATTCTTCTTTCTGCTTTGTCCATTATGTGATTCACTCTTTTTCCATTCATACTTTTCTTGCAATTTACGCTTTCTTTTGGATTTCTTCTTTGCCACGGAAATTTGGTGATTTATTCAGTTCTGTATATAAATAAGTCTTTATGTAAATTAATCAGAAAAATGGAGCGAAAATAGATGACTTTTAAGCTCAAATCAAAAATATATTAGATTAAACATAGTCCTTCGGAAGAAATTTGGAAATGGACATAAGCAAAAACTATTACAAATAAACCACTAGTAAATGAAAATCATGCATAATGTTACTAGAGTAAAGATATATATATATATATATATATATATATAATGAGAACCATTACACAAATAAATAAAGTGGAATTATAAAAGTAATCTAAATGGAATTGATTAATTGAATTTGATTAACTGGAAAAGGTAGCCCCATCCTCATTTTTTTATAAGTCATGGCCCATGAGAATTTGTGGTCCCCTTATATTTGTTTTAATAATTATAATAATGAATAATCCATAAAATATTAACACCCTACATCTAAGTGAGATTGTTGAGGTCTCATAGTTTAACCAATGATCTGAGTTGAGATAATGAAAATACGGAGTTGTGTTATGTGGTAGACTATCGTCCTTGTGGTCCCTCGGAGATTGAGTACAGTGTAGTATGGCTTAAAGCATATTTTGTGTGTGTCTGAGCACCTTTCGGCCACGCCTCCACGATCAGATAAAAGAAATTATTTGCTTTTGTTGGAAACCTAAAAATGCTTGAATATCTACGTCTCTCGTATTAGGTAATGTTGTGGCTATTAACTCATCTCTACTCTTCACATACGATATACGTATTGTCATCACTGATTTTTCTCTATTTAAACATGATTCCAAAGTCGTAGTGTTGATCATCAGCAGGAATCCCCAAGACGTATCGTCTTGATGTATCGGCTTAGTATCGGTCGATAAGTAAATTAAAAATGAACGAGCTTAAAATTATAAATTATTAAATACATGTAGTATGATTCCAATAAGAAGCCAAAATTCCATATGATTGAAATCCAAAAATTATTTTAAAAGAAGAGAAAAACAAGAGAACATGTTGATTTCTAGTTTTAAAGTGTTCTAATAACACGAAACACAAAAAAATATTGAATTTAGAAAACAAGAAGAGCTTTGAATAACACCAAAATGGTGTTCCTCGAAGTTTCAAAACGGGTTATCGAAACTGAGTTTTCAAAACATGAAGCAAACATGCCCATATATATTTATTATCAAAATGATTTATTTTTTGTCTAAGTGTGAAAAGAATCCACATATACTAAGTACATTTTTTGATTTACTTTTATTGTTTTGAAGGAAGTCCTTTATATGCTTTAAGTATACAAATGAGGAATTAATATTTAAATTGCAAGAAAGTATGCGGAATCCATGATCTTTTGTCATGCTTTGATACCATATTGTTTATAATAATTAAAAAAATGAAAGAACCATAACACTTTGATAAAATATAATGTTTGACATATAAAAAAATTCAAGTAATCATCACATACACATAATGCTTATATGAAGACAAAAATTATGATCAAATTGATATGTCTTATGGTGTTAATGTGAGCATGAGGTGAGTGTATGGGGACCAAAATTAGAAAAATTGCCGATGATATTTGCCTCTTAAAAATTTTGTGAAGAAGGTCATCTGATTTACTTAAAATTAAAAAATTATAGCGATTATATATATCACTGCTCGTGTCATTGCATCAAACACAGAAAATAACTTTGCATAGGTTTTAAGTCCAATATAAAATTATGTTATTTGATTTCTTTCATATTGTGATATGTCATTTTGAGATTTGTTTTGGGTAAAGTACCTTTTCAAAGCACTGTCAGGGGCCAAGTGAACTTTTTTCCTAAGCAATGACATTGACCCCACTTTAACCAGCACGAGGACTATCTGCAGGGAATTGCGAGAGTCAATAAAATAAACAAATAAAAAAAAGACATCCCTTTTTGTCTCTCTTGAATCAGTTTCCGATTATGGAATTAACAAATAAAAAAACATGTACTTTTTGTTCACGTGTTGATTATACATGGTTTTGAAAAATCAAATATTATCAATTCTCATGTTTTTTAAATCATTAATAAAATGAATAAAACATATAAAATATAGAAAAACAAATTCGAGAGCTTCATTGTCAATTAAAGTAGTTCTGATATATATTGCTAAATTATTTTATGGGATCAAGAGTATTTATTAAGCCCAAAATAATTGATTAACAATCAAAAGACTTAATAAACATATTACATGATATAAACTTTATTGAACAAATAAGTATATTAAATCATGAGTCTTTAGTAGTTCAATATTAAATATCTCATAAATAGTTTATAATTAATATGTATAATTATATAATTAAAATTGTAATAACTGATTATGTTTATTCCATAATTAATAAATTAATCTAATCCATTATTATTGAAATAAATCATGAAAATAAATTATAAATCAATAATTGGTTTCATTAAACTTTACCTTTTGTCTTATCTATTTGTATTTATTAATTCCAATGTGAAATGAGTTGATAAACTTAGGTGAGGCAGCATGTGATTAGATGAATGATAGACAATGGAATCAATTATTGAGATTTGATTATGGAAAAAGGCAGCCACATCCTCATTTTTTTATAAGCCATGAGAACCTGTTGTCCCCTTATTTAATAATTATAATAATGAATAATCCATATTCCATGACAGAGTCCAAAAGCCATAAAATATTAACATCCTACATCTGAGTGGGGTGTTGAGTGCATTACATCGCGTAAGTGAGTGCCAAACGAATATTGGAAATGAAGTTGTGTTATGTGATAAACTTTTATGCCTTTGTGTATGTGGATTAGTTTGAGTGTAATATGGGTTAAAAACACATTTTGAATGTCACGTAAACCCGTTCGATATCTTATAATGATGGTTCAAAGAAAAATTATTTGCTTTGTTAAAACCTAAAAATGCTTGAATATCTCTCTCTCTCTCTCATGTGCATTCGTATTGTGTTGTATGTTCTCTCATGCCATTTGATGCTTGTTATTATTATAAGTGATTTTTATTTTCTCTTACAAATACAGGTTCAAATTTGCGTATCGTCGCGGAGTTAGAAGGGTGCAGTATATCGATCTCAATGTATTAGCAGTGTTGATCCCATGTAAATTAAAAAAGCAGAACTTAAAAATTATAAATTATTAGAGAGCCATATAATTAAATAAGTTATAAATTAATAAAATAAAATTTATTTTATATTTAATACTATTTAAATAATTATAAATAATCAAATAAAAAAATTTACAAAATTATAATATACTTATTACAAATAAATTGGATTATCAAACTAATTAATTTTATTTAACGAAAGTAATATATAACAAGAATATAATTATTGAAATAATTTATGATACATTAGATGTTAATTTAAAAGTAATGTAGTTTTTATCTTCGAATTCATCTTTAAATTAATTTAATCAATAATTTATTATTATAACTTTTTTCATCAAATTTTAATATCGTGAACATAAAAATATCAATATTATATTAAAATATTAAATATATTAATGAAATAGACACTACTTCCTCATTTTAATAAATATTCCTAAGTTCAGGAAATTAATAGAACTTTCACAGCAGCACCATTCCCTTATCTTCCTTTTCCTCGCCTCCCTTCATCTTCTCTATCGTCTAATCACCGCATACTCACGGATCGTTCCGCCGCCGCCGGTCTCCCAGAAAGTATAGGATCCGAAATCCTAGGAAGTCCACTCACTATCGCGGCATCGGCAAGGATTAGAAATCTGGTAAGAAAGTGAAAAAGTTTTGATTCAGGAAATTAATAAAATTTTCACAACCCTTCTCCCTTCATCTTCTCTATCGTCTATTCAGTGCACTCACCATCGCGGCATCAGGCAAAGGATTAGGATTTTGATTCAGAAATCTGGTTCATCTCGGTAAGAAAGTGAAAAAGTTTTGATTTTTAGTTATTTTGAAGAGGAATCTCAGATTTCTCTTAGAAAAGTTGATTTTTGTTGATTTTTTGGTTGTAATGGGTAGAAATGGAGTAAGAATATACTGAATCGGCTTTTTTTTCTTCTCTAAGAAGACCGAGTTGACTCGGAATCTCAGCCGAAACCGTGCTTCTGACTCAACTCAAATTCATGACCGTTGCCCATTGCCCATTGCCATTTGTTTCAAGCAGGATAAGAACCTGCTTCTGCTTCTGTTTTTCAACAAAACCAAATTCCAAAAAAAAAGAAAAGAAAACACTGGACGGTGTTTCTCATTCATCAAATTATAAGCTTTTCCCTTCTCTTGTTGATCTGAGTTATTATTTATTTGTTTGTTTTGGATCTTTGGCAGCAAAGAAAGTGGAGGAGGTAATTTAGTAATCAAAATGTGGTTTTCTTCTATTTTTCTTATGTTATGGAAGGAAATAGGGTTAGACATATCAAAAAGGATATAGAGAGTCAAATTTCATCCTGATTGCTATTGCTGGAAGTTTCCAACTACAGGGTTTCTCTTTGAGCAACCTTAGAACTATTGCTATTTCGGATTAAATTAACAGTCTTAGGAATATTTTCTTGTATAAAAAAAAGATTTAGTCAAGAATAGAGAAAACATTAAAATGTTAATTAGAATTTTGCAGTGTAAGATTTTTGACAATAATGATTTGGAGTCATAAAATTTTCAGACCAATGAGGCCTAGATGTTTTTTAGCCAAAACCTCCAGGGGAGGGTGAATAAAACTAACTCTAAATTTCATAATTTGGGTAGAATTATAAAATTATACTACATTAACTTTCCTAGGCGATTTTCCTTTGCTTGGGGATAGAGTTTTGTGAGATCCACTAATGCTGAGTTGCAACTTTACTAAGGGTTCAACATTTATTCTTGGTCCTGTAAGCATATCATACAAATTATGTGTACTTATATAAGGAGATTGGGGAGTTGGGACACTTTGATCTTGCCTATTTTTCACTTATAATTCCTTTGGTTTATATTCTGGATTTATGTAAATTTATTTTGCTGAGCTGGAACTCAGCTTTTTCTTTCTATATGATTTTCCTTGCAGTCTACTCTATTTGAAAGTTTGTTACATTATTTCTTGAAATCCAGTGAGAAGCTTTCTGAATTTTTATCCTAATAGAATGTGTAGACTTTCTCCTTTACTTTGGAAGAATTAGACTTGTAGTTGTTGCCACTCGGAAGTTTGTTCTGAGGAGATTACTAAGTATGTTTAGTATGTCTCAGTTTGTCTAGTTATGTCTTTTAATGGCACAAAACTCAAGGATTTTCTGTGTTTGAAGTCTTTGTTTGGCTGCAAGCCACTGTCAATATCTTCTATGAATCAAACTTGCATCTTGTGTAGAGTTAGTGATGGCTGTTAAAGTTGTATAAGTCAATCCTCACGAAGCATCTTGGGGAAATAGTTCTAGATTACCAATAATAGCATATATGTGGTATATGTTGACCCCCAAAGTGGGAAAGAAGAAACAGTCGGAAACTGGAAACTAACATAGCCAATTTCAGTCTACCTGAACCCCTAGTGAAACTAAAGTAACCACTGCCACCATCATCATGCTGAAAATAGAATTATTTTGCAAAGATGGGTGAATTCATAATATCCATTTTTGAATTACAACCTGCCGTGTTTTGTTAAAGTGCTGGATTTATGTTGGCAAGCCATATGATAAATTGTATATGCAAAATTGTTTCTTAAGTTGTGTTTGATAAGAAAATTCACAATGCATGCGAGAGGCATTCAATTTAGACACTTAGGCATTCCAATTTTGCTTGGAGCATCTTGGTTCGATAGATGAAATCCTTTGAGCGGATGGACCCAAAATACACATAAATATTAGAGTAAAGCTCGTCATTCTTCTTTGTTCTTTATTTCTATTTTGATTATAATTATAATTACCATTACAGTAGTATTAGTGTTAATATATAGTTAATTTCCTTTTCTTTTTCTTTGTGTAGACATTTGGAGTAAAAGCGACCTTCTTATGGATGCTTATAGATCAATGTCACATGGTGCATAAACTTGAGGTGGTTCAAGTTTAATTATTTTGTCTTTTCTAAAATGCCTCATGATAAGTATACGTTAGATCCTTTGGAAGAAACATTGATCAAGATAGCAGAAATACTCAAATAAATTTCTTGAAAGCATGGATTCTAACCATAGTTTTAAAAGGCGCTCTTAAGGGGTGTTGAGGTTCAGGCATCACTCTGATTCTCAGCCTTATCTTTTAAGACATGTGCACGCCTTTGAAGTGCCACTTGTAGACTATCATTTCATTTTTCAAACACTTTTATTCTTGAAATTTCTATTGAAATTTATATAATTTTATTCCTTTTTATTGAATTTTTATTTTAAATATTCGAATCTTAAACTTTTTATTAATACAATCATTGATTTTGTGTATTCTCTTGTTCATCTGGTGGACTGGTTTGTTTTTTGTTTCAAGCCCTTTATTTGTATAGGCTTTTGGTCCCCCTCTGTATACGTTCTATATACTTTCTGTAGGGGTGTCTCTATAGCTTCTTTTTGACGAATATATATGCTATGTTTTTCAATAAAAATATATTCGTAACATTGATGTGCATCCAAAGTCACATTTCACTTCACTTAGGCACGCCCCTTGTGGTGTGCCTTGCACTTATGCTAAGATAGTAAATTTTTTTTGAGAAATTCTAAGTGTAAATTGCTTGGGGTCTACTTACTATACTAAAAAGCGATTACACCGAGTTAATACTAATTTATTTAACAACAATAATCTAACCCATTTCTTCATGACATGCTATTTCTTGTTTATGATGGCCTTAATCATTGAGGTCATTATCTAGGTCTCCTCCTTGATAATCATTGAAATCAATTGGTGGCATGGGGTGTAAGCAGATCAAATGGAAGGAATATTAAGTGTGAACTTAGACATGAAAACCATATTTGTGTTATGAAAAGATAATTTGTCATAAATAAAAATATAACGATGATATGTAGTCTTTTCTTGTTTAGCTTTGGTAATTTGAACGGCTCTTTATGAAATTTCATGTGTTATGATATGTAGGTAGAAGAATGCTCATTGCAAGTTCTATGAATTTACAAAACAAAGGCCCGAGCATCAAAATATAAAATTATTTTTCTTCTCACTTGGTTTTATTTCAATGGAGGACTTACAATGGTAGATATGTATGCATCTTGTTATTATTTTGGGTGTTCAGGAAGAACTTTGAATTCATATCTCCAATAAAATATTATATTTGATATCAAACTTATAATATGGAATAATACACATACATCAATGGCTCACACTCTAGATAGCATTCCACTCAGAACCCACATTTGAGACACTTGGAGCAGCTCTCTTCCATGTGGCCCTCTCAGCTAAATCTTTAGTCTCGATAGAAAGCACCAATGATAGGTACCCAAGCCAGATAGGCCAAATCCAAAGACTAGCCTATTGGTAGGAGAACCTATCAAGCTTAAGTACCAATCCATACTGCCCATTGTCTGCTTGGAGTGTGGGATCGTATCAAGCCCAGATGGTAGCACCAATGATAGGTACCAAACTTTGATGGAGCCAAATCCAAAAGACTAGCCTATTAGGTAAGAGAACCCATCAAGCTTAAGTACCAATCAAATACTCTTATTATTTTACATGGAGTGTGGGATCATTATCTGCCAATGCATCTTTTTGTTTTTAATGAAGCTAATATAGTTAATACAATCTGAGACTTAAATTTATTTTTAGTTTGATAGGAATACTTCCATTATTATTTAAACATACTAGATACCTTTCACACATAGAATTCAATTTGAATAATGAGCTTGTTTCTTTTGGATAAACGTTTATATGGGACATCCTTGGATATCACTAAAGTTGATATTTATTTATTGCATCATTGGCTTTCTTGCATCCACATAGATTAGGCAAGTGAAGTTGGTTTAATTGAGGTTCTTGGTGGAGTAACTTTTTGTTTTTGTTTTTTATCGAGAGGACTTTTAATTTTAAGCTCCTTGATTTTCCACGTTTGCCTCTTGGTGTACTTTGTTTATAATCTATATACTACGTGCACTTCTCCTTCGGTGCTTCCATTTTTTTCTAGCCTACCCGGTAAAATAAATGACAAAAGGCAACATGTGAAATTGTTTTATTTTAGTTAATTTTACGCACATGCCTTTCTCCATTACAAACCCCTCACGCTGATTATTAGAGCCAAGATTTCATGGAAAAGCCTCTCCCTACGCCACGGAATGTGAGGCTTCTCCTCAACACCTCACCTCCATCTCTTTGAGTTCTTTCCACACAGGCAAACATTACGAAACTATTAGCATATTTATCTAGATGGGTCATTATTCAATAAAATCAATAAATGGATAAGATTTGCAAACATCTATTTCTGATGAAGTTGTATGTGCAAATGACTTTCCTTAATAAGGAATATGGAACATTTACTAGGCACAATCTAAGGCCAATCTTCACAAGAGTCACAACCATCTTTGTGAGTGCGTGGGCTGGAACCATTTAGGAATTAGTGGCCGCTTATCAACGTGCCCATTTTGAGCCTATAAAAAAGAAGAATCACAACCATGTCTTATAAACTACGTGACCCAGCTCAATTGATTTGTGGCCTCATCTAGTCTACAAATGTTTCCTCTTTTAGTTTTTTTCTTTCTTTTTTTGTCTTTTTGGCGTGGTTATTGCAATACTAAAATATAAGATTTAGAGCTGTCAAAAAAAAAAAAGATTTAGAAGTGAGAGAGAAAAACTAAATATGGAAAGGAAAGTACCTGAAGATGTAAATTGTAGAAGACCCTCCCTCCAAAAGACTCAAAAGATGATGCATTGATTACAAGAAGCCCATCCTCTTTCAAATTTAGGAGAACCTTTGATAATGGACTCTCATGGACCTTAAATGTGGATATCTGAACCACAACGTCCTTGTCACTGAGCCTGCTGGTTGAAACCTTGGATATAGAGCTTCCAAGTGTGCCCTTTCTTTTTATCATTCTTTCCATTTGCTGTGGAAGGAATGCTTAACTTCTTCTGCAGAACACCACAAAATTGTGAAAACTATGTCTAGAAGGTATGTAAAACTCATTCCCATAGGAAGTAAAAGCAGACTAAACCAAAAAATTTTAGTTTAGTAAATACTGCTTGATTTGTTGCTGGAAGTAGTGAACGTAGAGAGGAGTACAAGATGTTGATCTTCTTGCTATGATCCCGCTCACTTGCGTTGTGGTTGAGTTTCTTCACTATTGTGGGATTAATACTAACTGCTATAGATGGTATGGGAGTAATTGAGTTCAACTTGTGGCTGGGATGAGGGCAAGTGAAGAAATGATTCTGAAGCTTCTGTTTCTTGATAGATGTAGTTCTTCTGTTCATGACTTAAGGTTGAAAACAATGGAGGGGAGAATGCCAGCATTGTGGATTTCTTTGAGGATGTTGAAACTTGAGTCTGGTAAGAAAAGGAGATGACATTGAGAAATTTATATAAAAGCTACCTGATCTACCTCAGTGTCTATCTGATTAACATATTCAAGGGAAGTTACTAAAGTTTATTTCTCTGGGTTGAAAATTGAAAATGACTTTATTGTGGCTATTATTTTGGTTGGAGTTGATGTTTATCTGGCTTTTTGTATTTTGTTATTAGAAGATTAGATCTTTCACAAAAATGCAGTATGAAGGGAAATAACAGCATACATTAAATGTAGCTTTGTATTTAGTCTTTCTCTCTAGGCCATTGTATAACTCTAATTACATTTTCTCTTCTGGATATATCCATAATACATCTTGCCTAGATGCAACTTTTATCCATATGAACTTCATGACTTATTTTTTAATGGATGTGAACCAAACTTACTTTCTTGACCAAGATTTCTATATTTGTAGATGGCACTCTCGTAATTACCACTTTGAAAAAAACATGCATATATCCAGGTATCAAAAGGACACCAAGGTATGATGAGGTGAAAAGTTTAAGCAAAACAAAATTTGGAATGGATTTGAATGTGTTTCTAAAGTTGTAGTGATTTGATGTCTCTACAAGTTGATATGTTATTGAAAATAAATTTAAAAATGAAAGACTTAATTGGGCCCTTATCCATAGAACATTGATGTCATTGCTCACAATCATTTTTATTCTAGTTCCATTGTCTGCAAGGATTGAAGATGAAGCTGTAAAGCCCGTGTATGATAAGGTATGAGGAATCGTGTGGCTTCTGTTCTTACTTTAAAAAGAAAGCAACTTGATGGGTTTTGGCTCCCTCTCCATGTTCTTTATTATCCATTGTTTTTTTTTTCCTTGATTAAAGAAAAAAGGCCAGGAGTTTGGAGCCAACCAGCTGATGGATGGCTCATGGGTCAGGTCAGTTCATCAACCCAGAAAAAGATACCAGTCTAGATTCCTATAATTTCCATTATCTGATTGTTTGTTTGTTCTTATTAAAAATTCTTTGAACTGATCGATTGATTCTTAGTCTTTTTCAAGTGGAAGGTTTTTAAACCTGAGGACAGACCAAGAAAATATAACCTTTAGTACCATAAATGGAATATTTGAGGAGCGCCTCAGAGGATTAGTTTTATATAGTATTTTGACTAAATGCATATTTTTCTTTTTTATAAGTTTTTCATTTTTGAATTATTTGTGATATTAAAATGTTAAAGAATGTAGTAAGAAAATGAAAATAAAAATAAAAAAATGGTTTTTTTAATGTTTGGATTACTATTAGAAATATGAAAAACTTATATATATAATTTATATATGTACGTATAATTTAATTTTTATAAAATAGAGGAAGCAATTTAGGAGTTTATCCACTTCAAACTATGTGCAAAATAAATAATCAATAAGAGTTAAGAAGCGATGGCCTTTGCTTAATTGGTTGAAGCCTTCTGTCATGAGCATCAATAGCCTTTAGTTATTCAAAAAAAGGAGTTATGAAAAATTTTCGACTAGGACTGAGGACAATTTGTCGTACCCTTTCCAAATTCTTTCATGTATTATTTTTTATTCTATCTTGTTTTCTACAATTTAATATCGTCCTTTACATATTTTTCTTGGTTAATAGTAATGGGTGTTTGGATATTGGGAAAATCAGAGGGAGAGATGTATTGGGCTTTTTTAAGAAAATGTTGGAATTTTGTATCCAAGTTTCTAATAAATTGGAATTTTGTATTAAATCAATTGTCATTAAAGCTATAAGATTACAACATGTTCTTCTTTTTAGCCTTGTCTATGTGTTGGATTGACTAATATGATTAATTTTTATCACTTTTAATATTCTACTTCTTACAACATAAATTTTTATATAATTTCTATTTTAAAATTCAAATGAGTCGATTAAGTAGGCAGTTGAAGAAGGAGTAAACAAATTCAAATTGATTTTTTTTTATTATTTTTATAGGTTGCTTTCCCATGTTGCCTTCTAGTTTTTGGGTAATCCAAGAGCCCCATGAGGAATGGGCCCATTGTACAGTTATTGGGCGCGATAGATCGGTGTGGGCCTTAAAATTAGTTTGGAATGGTAGGAACTGCGGTTTGTTTTAACATCCAGCCCAAGTCTGAAGTGTTTTTACCTTCTTTTTTTGTTTAAATTAAATTCGTGGAAGAAGTTGAAGATTTAAGTTTATAACAATTACTTCCAAATATGATCCCGCATCAGTTCCACAGGGTGTGGAGTGATACTTAAATTTGGCCAGTTTCTCATCTAATAGGCTAGTCTTTTGGGTTGGACTCTTTCGTGGGCTTGGAATTTAAGTGACCGGTGTACACATTTCACAATGTCTGTGCTTTTGTGTTTACAATAGGAACAAAAATCAAAAATAGCAAACATCATTTATTTTTTATAAAATTTAAATAACAGATTTTAAAACGCTATTTATATAGGTGTGAGGCGAGCTGAGTGGTAAAAGGGTGGGAAGAGGCTCACAGGAGATCCAAGTCGAATTCTTTATAAGAACAAAGCAGATACTACTAACCTGATATACAAAGTAGGATCTAGGTTTGAATCCTTGTAAGAACATGAACTTTAACATAATATATAAAGTGAATAATCGATGTTTAGAAAAAAAAAAGCTATTTATATTTTCAAATTTAAAAATTTATTTGTCTTTAAGCTATTTATCTGTCTATGAATCATAATTTGGCTTTTATGAACAAAGAAATATTCACGTAGCTCATACATATAGTCTATCAATATGGGAGGAATTTGAAATCACTTTCTTTTGGCCTTTTAAAATAGTGATAGCATTCATACATTTCTGAATAAAATAAAATGACAAGCCAAAAATTCTAAATGATGTAAGCATTGCACCTGGGTTTTTACTTTTTACATATGCCCATTGGCAGTGGGTCCCACTGCCTCTCTCCTCTCCCCCTTCTTGCTTTCTTGTTTAAGTAGGAGGTGGTGATAGATTTAAAGGGATAAAATATTAAAGTAGGAGATTAAATTTTTTAAAAAGCAAAATGGTAGGATGAGTAAAAGAGAGAGAGGGAGGAGGAGGAAGGAAGAGAGAAAGGGGAGAGGGAGAGAAGAGTGGAAGACGATTAGGACTATTGTCGAGTGGATTAAATTAGATCCCCTTGAGTTGGTGGTATATCAAAGAGATTATTTCCCAAGCCACCTTTTCCATTTGTAGCTTTTTTGGTGCCCCATTTTTAATTCCTTTTCCTTGGTGACCTCAAACCTAATTTACCCTTAAAATAATCTGTATAATCATTATTAATTTTCCCATGGGCCAATGCACCAACCTAAACAACATGAGGATGAGATAATATATACATATATATATGGAAACGACCTATTTTACGTAACAAGCCTGCTTTGCACTTACTATGAAGGAGTAATTGAATAATACTTGACAGAAAAGTCAACAAACAACAAATAAAAAGCACATTTTACACCATACAAGAAAATAATAAAAGGATTTGGATGGGAATGGGTAAAACTTACACATGATTCATGAGAACCGCTTATATGTCCTTGGAATGCGAACATGTGGCGCTTAACTTCAAAAAGCACACCTTTCTTGGTTCTTTCATACTTTGCTCTGTCTAAAATAGTTAGGAGAGCTTGAACACATCAATATGTACAATTTCATATTGTTTAGAAACAAGTGAATTTAAACTAATTCATTTGAAATAAAAAACATGTTGAACAACAATTTTGTGCTTGACAATTGACAAATCTCAACTTACACAGTGAGAAGAATGTCAAGTGCATGTCGGCTGAGGGTTTGTTTCTTTTTTTCGCAAGAAGTTTGCATGATCCTCCTCTGAGCTCTCGATAGCTAACTGACAAAAGAAAAGCAAAGTTTTTTCACTAGACACACAATATCAGAAAAAGAAATCCTACTGCTTTTACACTCTTCAAGCGCATAAACACACACACACACACATACATTTTAGAAGATGAATTAGAAAGGGGGAGGGAAATTTATTTTATGAACAAGTAAGCAAAATGAATTAATGCATAACAAGAGAGAAAAATTAGAATTTAGTTACCTTTCCAAACTTTTGCAACTTCTAAACAAGCCCTTTGAAGGATGAAGGTAACCCCTCCCCCAGTCTTCTTCAGCCTTATCCTCATCTTGTGAAATTTACATTGTTGCCTCATCCTCTTCTAAGAAATTGTTCTATTTCCTCTTTGTCATAGTTCCCTTCCCTTTGCTTTAACTATTAGCACATAGCATAAGGGCGGACCATTTCTCTTTGATTAAGGAAATCCAGCAGGTAAAGCAGTTTGATAAGACAAATGCTAGTGCATGCTAGGTAATAAAAGTAAATCTAGTATTGCAATTCATGAAGTATATCTCCTACAACGGTCTAGCTCCATACCCCTCTTTATCTACTATACTATTATAGAGAGAACATATATATATATATATTGATAAATCATAACTATATGAAATATCATTGATTTGGTGCAACCACTCATCAAAGATTGATCATTTCTTTGGTAGAAAGCGCATTCGAGCCATCAATCTAACAAAGTTTCAAGTTTGCAATCCAAATTCAGACTTGCTATAGTTCCATAATGAGACATTTCAAAGAAAGCCCTAGTGAGGCTTTTGATACATAAATCATTCCCAAACGGCAAAGACCCTCAATCTAACAAAAATCGGTGAGATGGCAATGATTCCACATATGTTCAAAGTGAAACTCTAGAATTGAAAACTCCAAAAGCCTTCTAATTACATTGTCTCTTTGGTTACCAGAAGAAGAATGAAGAAAAATAAATAAAAACCACAAAATTTTTGGTTCAAAATGCCAATATCTCCACCTCCACGGGTTTTCAAAGATAATCTCTAAAATTAAAAGCACAATAGACTGCTCCAAATCTGCAGTTTCGCAGTGATCATGGAGCAAAATAAAATAGAAACCCATTTTTATTATTTCGTCATGTCATCACTCTTGTTTTCTTTGCTTTAGAAAATTAGAAACATAGACAGTAAACTATTTACAATTCACAAGTTTCTTCCAATTTCTAGTTGTTTTATGAGCATTCAAACGATTGTATGTAACGTATAAGTCGATTGATTGAATAGGGAGATGAATTGGAACAGTACCTTCAACTGAGAGATTGAACAAGACGGCGATTGATCGAAACGGTCGGCGCCGTGGCGGGAAGATTGGATGCTTTGTCCAAACGAAAATTAGGGCAACGATTCATTATCCTAATTATGGGCTATTGGGCTTTATCTGGGTCTTTAAAACTAAAACCTCATCCTCGACTTTTAAAGTAGGTATCGAACTTTTCATATTTGATGAATAATAAATATTTTTGGATTTCGGACTTCCATTGACGTTGTAATTTGGAGTGCGGAGAGGCGACAAGCGCGAGAATCAAATGTTCTAAACACGAGTTGTGCCACATCGTCAAACCTCTAGAAAGTCCCATAATCTGGTGCTTTTGATCATACTCTTGTGGCCCTTTCTCACTTGAGGAACCCTAGAATGATGTCTTATCTCTCTCCATTTATTATCGGAAGCACCTCGGTTTCCTACTTAACTCAGGTTGGCTAGAAAGCCTAGTTAGCATCTATCTTGGTTCTTGAAAATGCCAACAATACCCATTTGTACTTGTTTTCCACATAGCCTCATCAATACTGACTTCAAGGCTTCTATCAAGTAAGGCCCCATAAGCTCTGACCGGCAAGCCCGATTTTAATCTCCATCAGCAGGAGAAAAGGAGGCGCGCAGTGAATTAGTGCCCATTTATTGAGTTTATCGAGGGTCGACAGTAATGTGACTTCATTTTCTATCAAGTAGGCCCTATAAGCCATAGTGATGTCTCAATCTTAATCTACATTTCACTAAGAGGAAAGAAGACACCCAAGAACTTCTTGTTGACAAACATCCATATAGTTGTAAGATAGTATTCTTATTTTCCTTTTTCTGTTTTATTTTTTGAAATAGAAATAAGCATCTTTAATCATTTTTAAAGATAAATACAAGAAGGATGACAATCCTTTAACAATGTAAACAAATGCTTAGAAAGTGCTATATTGTTGGTAGTTTGTCATATGGACCTCTTTGGTAATCCCACCAATTTTTTTTTAGAAAAAAGAGCTCTTGAGTAACTCCTTATGTAAGAGGTGAAAAAAAATTATGATTAATTGAAGGAACTTTACATTATAAACATATTAGGCGGTTCTGCCAAAATACTTTGTTTTTACTCAAAGTATGTCAGCATATATTAGATGCATGGAGTATTATATAACCATCTTCTTCCAAGAAGATGGTTCTTTGCTATCATTCCAATGTTAAGAAAGTATGTTGTATTTGCATTTGTTTTGTTCATCATGCTTGGTCACATTGATACAATGATAAAGGGAACCTAAAATTTAGAAATATTGGTCCCTTGTCAAGCTTGTCATGCTTTGCTACTGAACTTTTGTTTATTTTAGGTGTTAAGTTATTAGATTTTTAAAAGCCTTAATGGTTAGAATTTGTGTCCATAATGTATAGGAGGCTTTACATGTTACCTTTTGGGGAGGGATAGTAGTATGAGAGGAATAGGAAACTCGAGACATCAAGTTTTAATACAATGTGAAGTTGCCAACTTTCCTAAAAGCCTAAGATGTTTGAGTTTGGGCCCATGATGGATGTTGGACTTACACATAGGCAGAAACGATTAGGTTGCCATTAGGAAAACAAGCTTAGTATGTGTGCGAATCATATGAGTTCCTTGCTTGATGTGTGTGGGTGTCAATTATACAAAAGTTGGAGATCATTTGGAGACAATTTGACGATTATGGTTTCTGATGGTAGGCATATTTTGTGCTACTTTCTTATTTTAATTCCTGAGCCAACTTTAATATTTTGTTTCTTATTGGGAATTATCGGATCATCTCATTGTACGCTTCAACATCTTCATGCACACTAGAGTGTTTGTGGTTGACTTACCTCAATCTTTCTGTTCCTATCAGCTATAAGATTATTCATATTCATTTTTCAAAGTTCTTTGCTTATTCTAGCTGCAAAATATTTAATTTGGATTATGAATTGCTGAAAATAATTACTAGTCGATTTCCTTTCATAATCCTTTTCACGTTTTAAAATTTGAATTGCTTAATATTTTGTACTTTAATAAATCTTGGGTGATGACCTTATTCAAACTTGCATTCTATGTCTTGATCGTTAGTTTGTCTACATGCAAAATATGATCATTACGACTTAAATTCCAAAGCGACTTAACGAATTCGAGGTTTACTTTAACATTTAAAGTTGTAGTCCTACTCTGAAAATTATTTGAGCATCCTTAGTGTTAATGATAGATGGATTTAAATCATAGTTCTAAAGGTGCACCTATGCTCAGGAAACCTCACTATTGAAGAAGCATGCCTTGTAGACTTTATTTTCCTCTTTAAGCTTCTATTATTGATATTGTTAATTATTTATTTAGATGTTTATAATTTTTGTTACATTTTTTTGTTGCATGGTTTTTTAAATATTAATTTTAAATTTTATGCATTCAATTATAATTTGAATCATACTACTCGTTGATATGCATCAATGTCACATTCATTTCACTCGAGTGGGTGCATTGTGTTGCATCTTGTTGCTAGGTGCACCTTGTGCCTTTACAAAACTAGAGTTGATTCCACCTATCAAAAATAAGAAATAAAAACTAGAATTGAATCCGGGAATTTATTAGCTTGTTTTTTAGCTCTTTTGTTTATGTTCGAGTGTAGAGCATTAATTCTCTTTCATGGCTTAATGTCATTACCATGGCTTGTTCTAAGGATAACAAGAGTAGCGAGAGAAGTCTTTGTGCCGGCATGTAACCGAGGTGTGGAGCGGCTTATGGTTATGTATTTGTTTGTGTTTGACAGGGATGGGAAGAGATATTATAATCTTTAAGCCTTGTGACTTGCTTTGTCTTTGCCTCTTCACGGTCACATCTTGAATTAATTAAGTAAAGGTTTTATCATTATGTTATGTCTTCCTTATAATCTTTATTAATTTGCTTTTATGTTTGGGTTTTGTCTATGCTGCTTTTGACTTATTTGTTATCAGGGACGTTTCCTCTCCTCTCTTAGCACTCAGTCCCCAGCTCTAAATGTAGTATCTCAAAGGTTGGTGAATCTTTCAATAATTATAAAATTAATAAAACATGTTCTTTAACGCAGAAAGTTCAATGATTAAAATATTGACATACCTTGTTCGGGGCGAAGACTCTTGTTTTTCAACCCAGTAATCTTCATGGGTTGGTTGTTTGTGGTGCCATTGAATGCTTTGATATGAGAATAAGATCATCAGTTGGTAGCATAGATCTTTATTGCACACACTTAAGATATTGATCGAGTAGCTATTCTACTTCCAAATACGTGGTTATGCACATTGTTAATTGCTTCCTCAACAATGGGAAGGAAGGAGTGTTCCTACAGAGACTTGACTTTGACTAAGTTTTTTTTGAAAAGCGATGTGGGGTTCATTTTTTTTGCATAGGTGTGACTGTTTCTTGTATTGACTAGCGGTCCTTGCGGTTGAAGATGTTTTTAATAATATTCTGTTATATTATTTGTTGTATCCTGAACTTCTTACGCATGGGGAACCTAATATATTTATCTTGTGGGTTTTTTTTTAATTATTTTAACCATCTTGTATTGTCACTTAGATTTGATTATCATACATTAAGCAACAAAATGATGAAAAAGCGGGAACAGTGAAATGCTTATCATCTCTCTTTATTCCATGTCACAAATTCCACATCCAATGAACACGGATGGTTCTGTTGGTCCATATTCGATGTGATGACAGATGTCTTATCATCATCAACATATTTCCACTTATTAAAAAATTTAAAAAAAAAATTTGCGACATGTTCCTATTCATAACAATTCTTGTCCTTCTCCCGAGTATGATAATCACTATTATTATTTCATTTTCCCAATAATTTCTTACTATAAGTAATCAATTTTTAGGAGGTAACATCATTGGGAGTTTCCTAATGATTTCTTTCCTTTCCTAAGCATTATCACCATCATTACATCATTTTCCTAATGATTTTTTACAATAATTATGAGTTTCTCAGGGGTAACAACATTATAGTTTATATAGTATTAATTAGTGACCACACCATCGTTTCCTTTTCCTAAGCATCATCTTCGTCATAATTATCATCATT
Organism: Tetrastigma voinierianum; assembly: GCA_016808115.1. Taxonomy (NCBI): domain Eukaryota; kingdom Viridiplantae; phylum Streptophyta; class Magnoliopsida; order Vitales; family Vitaceae; genus Tetrastigma; species Tetrastigma voinierianum. Next base: position 309,006 of record JAEQBH010004914.1, on the reverse strand, counting down.
ATTTACTTTTCCTAATGATTTCTTATTGCATACGTTAAATTTCTAGGAGGTGACAGCATTGGAGTTTGATGGAATGGGAGAAGTTCCTCATACAATTTGGAAGTAGTTCGGGGAAAGGGGTGATATCATTCATCTCGACTTATAAAAATTTGCATTTGTTTAAAAAAATTTTGTTATTGTTAGTAATATACCATTCTATTCTCATTTATGCTCAAAAAAAAAGAAAAAAAAAAAAAGAAATCTCGAGTTCATATTATATAAGATCATGTTTGAAATGTAAAAGTGCATTGTGATCTTAATTTTTTAAAAACTAAAATTGAATTGTGTCTCCTTATTATTAAGATCACAAACCTTTTCTTGGATTTTTGATCATATTATGCTCTGACATCTTAAACATTTTAGCGCCTTGGCAACTCCAACGGGATATAGCGAATGGGAAACGATGTGAATGTAGGGAATTATGGTCTCCATATAAAGGACATTTTCTCGTGTCCTTAATGTCATTTGTTTTTAGCCTATTATTTTTAGGCGCCCAGGAATTTGGTAATCTATAGGTTTTCTTTGCTTCCTTTCTTAGAGCTTACTACCTTTTGTTACATGATCGGGAATCGGTGGCCAGGTTTTCTTCTCAACTTTGGAAGAATATTTTGATTTATGCACAATCTTCGATCATAAAGCAGAGAACAACTATTGTGGAACCTCATATGAACCATGCCATTTTGTGATATTTATCAAAAAAATTATTCATTTGTGACCTTGTAATTTAATTGTTAATGTATGGTTTTAACTTTATGATCGATATTGATTTTTAAATTACAACCTTTACATTGCCATTTCTATTTTGAAGCTAGTTTACAGGACTCATTATTGCTATTGAAATATGCGAGGTTCGATATGATTTGCGTTCTTCATATCTATTTGAATTAAGGATCACATGTAAGTATACCTTTCTTAGATGGGGCATACACCTAGATATTCACGCTAAAAATGCGGTCGAGCACCTTTTCTTAAACTTTCTTTGCTTTATAGGTATAGCGGTCCAATATTGGACATCAAGTAGTATCAAACTCTTAATTCCGAGCAATGAGTTGATTACTAAGTAATCATATTGTTAGAATATGGGATCTGAGACGGTGAGCAATTCTCACTCATAAATAATGTATCTTTTTAGAACTACTTGTGTTCTTTATGGACCATGACTAAGAAAACTCTCAATTGATCCATACAACATCTCTGTTCTCCATGAAGGTATTATTTTTCCACTTTATGGATTTAAGTGATGTCTAGAGGTTCGATCTTGGGAAAACTTCACATTGTGCACGATATCTACTTCATTTTATGTGCTATATTCATAGAATCGTACTATTGCTAAGACTAATATGTGAATATTTGATTAGATATGTTTAAATGCACTTTTGGTATAATATGGCACTGCTTCCACACTTCCCTATGGTTTTTGTGGACTAAGAAAGCAGTATTTAGTCGTTTCCTCCATGTTCTAAAAGGTGTTCCAAGAGTTCTAGAAACAAACATCGAGTTAATTTAGAAATTTAGATTACTTTTAGACTTGTCAGTGGCAATTAGTGAAGAATTGCGGTGATATTACTTATTTTTATTATACATGTATCGTTTAGGAAATGGATAAAATATCAAATATTAATCATACTTTCTGAACTATTTCTTGGCTGGTGAATAGTTTTAAATACGATATGAAAAAATGTGGGAGCTTTTGCCCATAAGCTGGACACAAGGACAACTTGTGTGACCATAATTTTTTTGAATCGGTAACTTGTGTAACCATAATTGACATCAACAATTTAAGATGATTGCGGGATTCAGCCTTGGAAGTTTTAAGTGCATAATGTGACTAGGCGCAAGATTATGTCTTTACTTCTTTTCATACCTTCTAAGCATATGCAGTGAGCATTAGTTGACTTCAACTTGTTTGATTGCAATCGGATGATCTTAGAAAGCGAAATGCCTTTGTGACTGACCCTATTTTAGCCCAAATCCACTAATCTAATGATTTTATGTGAGAAAAAAATTGTCAAACAGATCATAATGTGCCTTTTGATGGATTAAAGGAATTAAAAGAATCTTAGCATGAACATTCAACAAATGGTCTTGATTTTTGCACATGGTACTTTATCGCCGGTTCTAATTTACATCATTCATGACTTACAATTTTAATATATTCAAATTAAATATGTTATATATTTTGTATCTTTCTTCCTTTATAGTTTATTGATCTTTCATTGGTTTTTATCGCATTTTATTGCCAATTCTAATTTCTTTTATTCATGACTAACAATTTTAATGTGTTTAATCAGATAATATTATTTATATATTTATATCTTTCTTCCTCTATAGTTTACATATGTTTGATCTTTCATTGACATTTGGTTGTTCTCGGGGGGGATGGCATGACCTGACATTAGACAAATTGGAACTAATAAATGATATATGTGTTCGGTGACGGTGGCTTAATGTTTGTGCCTTTGGATGGTAGCGGATATGCCATACTTCATACCGCTCACAGGAGCTGCTCCCGAATGGTGTTCTTACTTGGAAAATTTAACGGTTTGATCTCATGATGTTATTGACTCGTTCTTGAAGTCTTGTCTCCAAGTCGATCAATTTTGACCTTTTGTTCCGAGTGGTAACAACACCCTTTAGCTTTGTTATTACGAGGAAGAGGTGGAGGAGGGTGCACAAACAACTATATATGATTTCAAATTGATAAAGGAGGATGCTTGCGATCCCGACCACGATTATGAGTATATGAAGCGTAAGGCGTATCGAGCCTCCAAGTGACACATTTTGATATTTTTTGAGTTATTTTAGGATGAAATAAATTACAATTTAAACAGCGGGAGTAATTATAGAAGGGCAAAGTTGTATTTTCAAAAAATGATATGAAGTCATAATGTGAGAAGATATGATGCCAAAAATTGAAATAAAATAGATTGTTTAAAAATTAAAAGGATGAAGGACTTAATATTGATTAAGGTATAAATGAGATTATAAATGTGATGAGACAAACAAAAGCCAAACTCATTTTTGTCTCATAAAGAAAATTTAAACTGTTTGGAGAGGAGAGAAAGAGTAAGGAGGAGGAAGAGGAGGAAGAGGAAGAAGAAGGAGAAGGAAGAAGAGTAGCTCAGGTATGTTTTGTCTTGAATTCATGGGTGTTTAGTTCTAAGGTTTGGTTTGGAGAATTGTTCATTCATTTGTCTAGGGTTTTGTGGAAAGAGCACCCAAAACCGCGCCAGTTTATTGAGGTTATGTATGCGGTGAAACCCCCGATTGGTGTAAAAATTAAACATGGAATCATTAATAATTTTATGGTTTGTAGGAATTAATTGGACATGGGTTCGATTCTTGGATTTTCACCTAGGGTTTTGGTTTTTATCATGAATTTCAAATCACCAATTCAAGTGTTGTGGGTTGTTTTTAGTTAGATTTCATGGTTTTTGAGGTGATATGAGCAATAGTTGTAAGGAGAATGTTGGGTTTTTAAAGAGAATCTTTGTCAAAATTTTGTAAAAACCTCACTGTTTCCATTTGGCTATAGATTAAGTTATAATTATCAAATGAATTGATTCGTGGTAAGAACCGCCAAGATATAGGGCTACAAATTTATAGAAGGGACGAGCAGTATAGCTACGAAACCACGAATCTGGTGAAAGGTGAGCTCGTGTAGCTCACTAATTATGCTACTACGCTTTGGATATGGTTGTAGTGTTTTGGTATAAGTGGAGTTTCACTCATTAAATTGAGTGATTCAAAATTAAGGTAAAATATCTTGGGAGGAATAGTTATTTGAAAGAGCATACAAATTGTAACCCAGAAGTCTTACGAAGAAATTTGTGAAAGTGGAGTTATGTGCAGATTACATTCTGCTTACAGTGAATTAAATCTAAATGTAAATCTGATAGCAGGTTTTAGTGATCGAATTGGGTGATTGATTGGAGAAAAGCAGCCTATAATGAAACTCAAATGGGTGAAGAAATCATTTTCCAATTTATGGAGTTAAGATCTGAAATCGAGGATAATAGTAGGTGATTCGGGTGAGTTCGCAAAATTGGCGTGAAAACATCTTGTAGCTTGTGTTATGTGGTTGAAGACAGAAGGAATTTTAAATTAAAATTTGAGATGTCATTGGATATATAAGGAGCGGTTGGAGAGTTCGTAATTTTGAAGAGCGTTTTGAATAATTTTGGGTAATAAAGTTCGTAGAGTATTCTTCGGAAAAGGTTCTTAGAAATAAGTGGTTTTTTGTTAGAGTTTTAATTATAAGGTAAATTGTAATTGGTTTTATATGAATGTTGTGTGACCCTAAAGTGACTTACGTGTGAAGTACACACACATTAAGTTTCTGTTATACGCGGGCGTTAATACGTTGTCGTGATCGTTTAGTGTGTAGGCTAAAAGTAAAGGCGGGAAAGTAGTGGAGTTGAATCTTTCAGTTCGGAAACAAAGGGTGAGTGTTCTAAACCTATTTTCAAATACTAATGTATTATATTATAAAGCTGTTTTACACTCGTATTTAATGGTTTTTGATTGTAACCATATTTGAAAAACAAGCAATAGTTTACTTTCAGTAATGGTTTTTTGATTTTATTCATGTGAAAAATAAATAAGCGATGATTTTGAATTATCAAACCATATTCAAAGCAAACAATGGTTTGAATTAATCGACATGTTTTAAATGAAACAAACAAAAGTATATTTTCGAAAGCAGGCCTAACTAAAATCCGCAGTTCATGAGCATCTGGTCGAGAGGTATTAAAATGCGTCTTGCGGTGGAGTTAGGATATCGTTAATGCATTTTAAGTTTGCACGGTCGGCAAACTTTGGATTAATGCGTTATGGCGTTTAAGGAAGCGAAGTGACACGTGCAGTATACTAGGGTTAGCGTTAAGCGCATGGTGGTGGGCCCAGTGAATTCCATGCATATTTAGGAAAAGGTGATGTGGCGCAGCCACTTCCACCTACCGATATTGATGCGGACCCTAGGTCCTTCACCCAGAAGCTGCGGTCGATGCTGTTAAGTGTTCACTAAGGTACAACAATGAGCGACCTCTAGTGGTTGATGATTTATAAGAATGTTTTATACGAGTTTTGGGAAGCGTCTGAGCCGCTTCAGGACACTGGTCGTTAGGGTAGCGGTGGGGTTTACGTGGGTGAAGCTGAGCACCTACCCAGATAGAGGGTGGGGGTGTGACAGGGTGAGGTATCAAAGCATAAGTTGGGTGCTAAAGGCAGGGAGAAATGAGTCAACACAGAGTTGATAGCCGTGAGTCTTAGGAAGCCTATATTATTAAGCATCCCGAGTTTTTGTTATACACAATTTACACTCTGACAACCATGCATTTCGAATTCAAAGTACGATACGTATCAGTATTTGAAGTATTAAGCAGGTTGATTTTTTTATACAACAACATGCGGGTAGAGGGCGTCGAGTGATCTGGGAGAAATATTCAAGGTGTCAGGGGTGTCTGGTACACGAGAGGGATGACGCATAGTTGGTTCGCTCTGCTTTCATGGATTAGCCACGGTCAAATTTGGACCATGCGGGCCACGGAAGAGACTCGAAGCTCGAGTTGTTTCTGACAAGCGGTGGCTGGTTCACGCGAGATAGTAGCCATAGCGGCCGTCGGCGATTACGGCCTCCATACTAGAGAGGTTATTGAAGAACTGGGAGGTCGATAGAGAAGTACGAGTTGGGCGCCAAAACCATACTTGGCGGTAGTGGTGATCGAGGAGCGGCTTCAGTTATGGCTAGGCCAGGAGTAAATAAGGTTCTGGAGTTATAGAACGCACGGATGAGCAAAAGAGTCTTTGTTTCAGGTTTTACGAAGGAAGGCGAGAGTTGAGATTGATGGGATCTTGTGGAAGATATCTGTGGCATATCATGGGACCAATTTCAACAGAGTGCTTGATAGGTTCTTTTCGCCGAAGTGTGAAGTTCGAAGATTGAGGGTTAACGGATTAGAAGCGAAGAGCATTATCGGTATCAGAATATGAGAAGAGGTTCTCAGAACTAGTTAGATTGGTTCCATATATGAGGTGATGAAGTCACGAGTGCAAAGGTTTTGGCGAGGATTACGACAGGAGGCGGAGATACATTTAATGCAGTGGTTCCTCATAATAGATTTGGGGACTTAGTTGGGACCGCTCACGAGAGTTGAGCAAAGTCTGACGGTATGTATCGAGTAGGCGGGAAAGGAAGAGGAGTGCACAGGACACTTCCCTAATAGAGCTACAGTCGATCCAGTAAAAAGAGAAGCGAGGCAAAGGTTCTGAGAGGAATTTGAGGTGTGAGTCGGGAGCGCCTGCAGTCAAGGATCCCGATGGGGCCCCCAGGTTGCAAGAGTAGCCTGAGCATTCCCTCATGTTTGTCATATGTGTCGAGAGCGACCTGTGGGGAGTGTAAGAGATATAGTATAGGGTGTTTCCATTGTGGCCAGGAAGGCCATTTCATTAGAGAGTGCCCTCAGTTGATTGGTGCAGAGACATCAGTAGCCAGCCTAGCTACCCCAGCACCAGAGATGAGCACTCAGAAGTCTTCGGGGAGAGGTTTCCCAAGTAGAGGGGGCCCGGTGCGGCCGCGGGTGGGGCGGGCGTGGTAGGCAGGAGGCCAGTGCGGGGGATGCGGGCCAGGGGGCCGTACTCGAGGCGGGGTTTATGCGTGACTCGGCGGGATGCGAGATGTAGTTCTTGGGATCAGGCCGGGATTAACCTCATGAACTCGAGGGGACCTCTCGGCACTCCAACGGATATAGAAACTTTTCCTCAAAACTCTCAATTTAAAATCCCATGGAATGACACTTTCTGATGTAACATATCTTTAGAAAATAATGCGGTAGAGTGAAGTGGTAAATTTTATTTTTATTTTATTTTCAAACATAGATTTTCGAGAAAATGGCGGAGTTTCCTACATTTTTCGGACTCATTACAAAAACGGTGAAAGCATTTAAAAACACTTCAAACTTCAAATTTTCATTTCATATTAGGACTCCTCGTCGCAGCAAATTAAACACAATAGACATATATACGTTTATTTACTTCAAATGCGTCAAAACATTCAAACCTTCTTCTATTCCATGCACATTTTATCAAAAGCGGCACTTCTACGTGCACTTGTCACTTGAAAGGATCAAAGCTCCGCGTAGTTTCTTTTCAAAATATATACATATATAAATATATACATGACAAAATCTTGGCAATATACGATATACGAAATATATATACGATACGATCGCGTAATCGTGCCGATGACTGAAGCTCAACTGCTTAGCGAGGGGATGCTTTATCGGCCTTTGTCTGCGAGTCCACGAAAATGTTTTTGAAACATACGGAAAGAATGATACAAGAGCTCGGTGAGAATTTACATTTTTCATTAAGATAATATTTTTACTATATATCAAAGTAGCCAAGCCACTTATACAATTAAAAACCATTTTATGCTTTAAACTTTCTTTCTGATGGAACCCAGGGGAATAAACACACCGAACAGTTTCCGGGTATTGACGGTGAGGGACAGTCTCAATCTAGTCATGCCATTCTGGCTGGGCTTCGCATCTTGCGTAGGGTTAGTCGTAGCACCTTATCACGTGTAAGGATATTAAACACAAAATCTTATTTCCACTTATACATTTAGTAACTTTAATTATGTTTCATACAAGTACTTACAGATTTAAGGTACCTTAGGCGTATCGATCGCACGGAGTCATATGGGTTAGGGTAACCGTTGTAGTAAAACATTTAGCAAAAATCGTTTATAAATTCATTTTAAATCCTTTACTTTATCATTAAAACACATATGCATTCTTTACACATTTTAAACTTTCATATCTGCTAACATATGTATACATATTTAATATACATATAATACATTTACATTAAACTTTTCATTTTAACATTTAAAATCTTTCACTTTTAAAACTCAATTTTCAAAAATCGGTTTTACACTCACCTCTTTGTTTCCAGGCAGGCGCGGTCGCTATTTTTCGCTCTTTAGCTACACACTCAGCAGATACAACAAACGTGATGTCGTCACGTATAGCGTAAAACTTAACATACTTCATACGCAATTCCTTTAGGGTCACACAACATTCATATAAAGCCAAATTAACAATTTACCCTTGAGCACAAAAAACCACAGCAAAAAAAAAAATCCCACTCATTTTGTCGATCTTTTATATCTTTATAGATTTTATGATGCAAATTATTTAAACGGTCTTCAAAATTATAAAACTCTCGGATCGATCCGTATATATGATGGCATCTTTAAATTTTGATTTAAAAATTAACTTTCTGGGCCCTCGACCACTGTAGCTACTTTAGTTCTGCTTATGTTTTTGATGCCAATTTGGATTTAACTCTTTGAATCCTGTGCCCTTGATTTATGGGGTCTTAACTCCATAAATTGGAAGTGTTTAACCGCTCATTTGAAGCTATGGTTATAGGTTTGCTCGATTGGAATCATTCAATTTGGATCATTTCATTTCGAGTTATTTGTATTTTATATTTAGATGGCTGATTGTGAAGCAGGAATGCACCGCATGTGCTTCACTTTGAGAAAAATTTTAAAGGCTTTGGGGTTACAATTTGCATGCACTTCCTTATTAACTTATTGCGTAGTATATTTCTTAGGAATTTTGAATCGCTCCGATTTGGATGAGTGAAACTACACTTATGGCAATACCTGGCAATCACCACAAAAGCAGGCATAATCGAGTGAGCTACGAGCTCACCTTTCGATCCGTGTTTAGGGCCTTAGAAATTTATAATTTCTTTCTTGGTCATATACGCTTTGTAGCCACATCTCTTATGGTTCTTTATCAATTGGAATCGATTAATTTGGATAAATATAACTTAATCTATAGCTAAAACAAAAGGGTTTTTTAAAATTTTAATGACGATGCTTTAAATCCCAACATTCTCGCTTTTTACAACTATTCCATAATACCTCGAAACCACATGATATTTAACTTCCGAAAAACAACTCCACCAACACTTGAATTGGTGATTTGGAAATTCCTCAAACCAAAGCCCTAGGTGAAAATCGAGAATTCGGCCAAAGGTGCAATTCTTACATAAACCATATAAATATGATGATTTCCATGTTTATTTCACCTTGAGTGGGGTTTACCACAAAGCACTCTGACAAAATCTCTAGGGTTTAGGTGATCTCTTTCAAAACCACAGACGAAGAACAACAATTCTCGACCCCGAAACACTTGGAATCCAAAACACCCATGAATTGAGGCAAAACATACCTTGGACTGACCTTACCTTCTCCTTCTTTCCCTGTGCTTCCTCCTCTTCACTCTCCTTGCCTTTCTTTTCTCTCTCCCAAAACGTGAGCTCTGGCTTTTGTGAGACAAAAAATGAGTTTGGCTTTTGTTTGTCTCGCGCATTGTAATCTAATTTAACCTTAATTGCCATTAAGTCCTTCATCCTTTTAATTTTTGCAAATCAACTTATTTTATTTCAATTTTGTCTATCTTCTCACATTATGACTTATATGTTTTTATACCTTAATTGTAAAAGGGGTCCTTGATCGCTTTAATATTGCAAAACTGACTCTTGTTATTTCTATTATGGCTATCTCTGCTCGTTTAATGATTTCCTCTCCTTTATGGCAATTACACTTTTACCCTTGTTTTAATACCAAATTAGGGTTCCATAAATTTATCATTTCATATTTTCATCATATTAATAACTCAAAAAATATTACAAGTTCGGCAGTGTTATTAACTATCTGCAGCTCTACGATTCATTATCTTTGTACACTCTCTAGGAGACGGGCGTTACATTCGCGGTATTATTTCTATCCTTGATCATGATGCATACATTAGTGGACCCGGGGCTACGCATTCATTTGCATCTAAGCCTTTTCTTGGTCGGCTTCCGGATAGAGACCCGGCCATTATAGAGATTCGTATGAGGAGTTTCCGCTTCCGGTTTGGTGATCAGTTGTTATTCTCGGACGAGTGGTCGGGAGATAGTAGAGTTCGATTGGGGACAAGAGTTCTAAGCGGATCTTGTAGCTTTAGATATGGGGACTTTGATGTGGTTCTCGGTATGGATTGGTTGTCTCTGCAGAGCCCCATTAGATTGTCGTAAAAGGAAGTAAAGTTAAACGTGAGAGAAATTGGAAGTAAAGTTCGAGGGAATACGTGAAGTTATCTTCGATTATGATCATACAGCGTAGAGAGGATGTTGCGTAAGGTTGTCGGGTTATCTGGCTTATGCGGTGGAACGGCCAGACGGGGAAGGAGGGACTCTAGTGGATGGTCCGGTTGATGAGAGTTCGGATGTATTCCGGATGATATCGGGATTATCTTGAGAAGGGTGGAGTTCACCATTGATTTCAACCCGAAGTTGAGCCATTCCATTCCTCCTTATAGGATGGCTCTGCGAGTTGAGGGAGCTTAAGGCCCAGTTAGAAGAATTATTGAGTAAGGGATTCATTCGTGAGCATATCCGTGGGAGCTCGAGTTCTGCCGTGAAAAGAAAGATGAGGATTTGCGGTTGTGTATAGATTATAGAAACATTTAAATAGAGTTGCAAATCCCATGATGGTATCACTCCCTAGGATCGATGGAGTTATTCGATCCAGCTCGAGGGTCCCAGTATACTCTGAAGATAGACTTGAGGTCGGGTATCATCGGAGTTGGTGCATGAGGTGATGTACAGACTGACATTCGGGACATGCTACGGACATTATGAGTTTCGGTGGCGATGCTAGTTTGGCGACTAATGCTCGGCAACGTTTATGGATTTGATGGGCAGGTGTATTCTAGCGGTATTTAGATAGATTTGTCATAGTCTTTATCGATGATATCCTGGTGTATTCGGGTAGTTGGGGAGGAACATTCGAGCTTTGAGGATTGTGTTGCGAACCTGGGAGGCGACAGGTTCATATCTGGTTGAAACGAGTGTCAATTTTGGCTTGATAAAATTGGCATTCCTAGGTCATGTGATCTGGTTGAGGGGTGAGTGTGGATCCCTGAAAATAGAAGGCGTGGTAAATTGGAAGCCTTGAGAATGTGTCAAGGTCGAAGCTTCCTTGGTTTGCGGTATTACGGGAAGTTTGTTGAGGGTTCTCGAGATAGCATTACTTGACCAGTGACAAGGAAGAGTGTAAGTATGATTAAGCTTAGGAAGAGATAGAAAAAGGAAGAAACGAGAGTTTCAAATTAGAATGTTGGCATGATAGTGAAAGGATAGAGAATGTGTGCCAGAGTATGGCGGACTGAAGAGAGACATTATGGAAGAAAGCACATTCATCTGCGTATCACTATGCATCCGAGCTGATGCAAGATGTACAAGACTTTGAAGAACATTGCGGTGGAATGAGGATGAAGAAAGAATTGCAAGTTCGTCTCGGATGTCTAACTGTCGGTAATTGAGAAGCGGATCTCGAAGGCGGCGGGGAATACGATTACTCCTATTCGGTATGGAAATGGGAGAAGATCATATGAATTTTTGTGGCGATCTTCCACGGACTCAAAGCGACATGATGCCTATGGGTGATAGTTGATCGATTGGCGAAGTCTGCTCATTTACGCCCGGTCAATATTGAGGATTCTGCGGAAAAAGAGTTGGCGAGTTATATGTGGATGAGATAGTGAGACTTCATGGGGTTCTAGTTTCGTGGTTTGGTCGAGGCCCCGGGTTACATCCGAGGTTTTGGCCTGGATTTACAAGCCGGCTTTAGGTATTCGCCTTGTTTCGACTGTTTCATCCTCGAATGGTGCGATCGAGAGACCATTGAGACATTAGAGGATATCTTTGAGAGCTTTTGTGATGGATTCGAGGGGGTAGTTGGGATACTCATTTGCTTGATGGGTTGCCTACAACAACGGCTATCGGAGGCCGGTATAGAGATAGCTCCATTTGAGGCCTTTGTATGGTAGGAAATGCTGGGACTCAGTGTCTTTGGGATGGGGTTAGTGAGAGAAGACTAGTAGGCTGAGCTAAGTGCGGATCACTTGAGAGAAAGTGAAAGTGGTTCGTGATAACTAAAAGAAAGCAAGAGATAGACGAAAAGTTATCACGGATGGTGAGACTTGCGGTTGAGATAGGTGGCCAGGGTCTTTGAAGATTTCCTTGGAAGAGATTGTTTGAATTTGGGAGGCGAAGGCAAGCTCAGGTTCAATTTATAGGACCTTATGAGATTGTGAGCAAGGTGGGCCCATTAACCTACGAGTTGAAGTTACCCCGAGTTATCAAGGATTCACGAAACATTCCATGTCGATGTTGAGGAAATACATCGGTCCGTCATGTATTAAAGAGAAGCCGGCGGAGTGCGATTTAAAGGAGAATTTGACTTATGAGGAGATACCTGTGCAGATTGTAGATCGCAAAGAACAGGTGTTGAGGAGTAAGGTGATTCCTTTAGTTAAAGTCTTATGGAAGAATCATGAGAGGGAGGCAGCTACTTGGGAGCGGAGGCCCAGTCTTGTAAATCAGAGTACCCTCAGTCTTTTCCCTAATGAGGTATTTCCCTTTCCTTTCTCTTTGAGTTTAGTTTGTTCATTTCGAGGACGAAATGTTCTAAGGGGGGAGGATTTTGTAGCCCAGTCTGGAGCACGAGTGTCTGATTACATGAAAGCGTAGGCGTATCTGAGCACCAAGTGTCACATTTTGATATTTTTGGGAGTTATTTTAAGGATGAAAATATGAAATTATAAATTTAGTAAACCCGAAAGGTGATTGACACACCCCCACCCCCTACTAGCGGCGGGTGTGCCGGCCACTCCACATAAATTCCCAACCGTTACCTCTAACGACTAAAAATCCTTGTGAATCGAAGCTATATTGCTTGCTTAAACCTCGTATAAAATTTTTTTCTTTCTTTTTCCAACTTAGGATTTGGTAAAATCTTGGCAGCGGTAAAACCTCGGTAGCATAGCAGTGTGTCGAGATGACTCAAATCCACATACACAACACATATTTCCAAATATGGCAACGGTAACCGACACATTCTCACGAGAATTATACTATGTACATACATATGCTCCATTATACAAATTCAAAGTGTTTCCTTACAAAATGTGCTTAATAATAGCATAGCGATACTAAAGTTGAGGAGAATCTAATATGCTCCAGCGTCAGGAGTGCTGACTGCACGGAAAATAGTTTTAAAGCAGAAAATAATAGGCTAAAGCAGGCTCGGTGAGTGTATGCTTTTAGAAAATGTTTTGCTTTTTCGGAAAACGTCTAAAAATTGTAAGACTTCCTTTTACATGATATTTTCCAAAAATATTTCTTTCTTTGCTTTGCTTTACTTTAAAAGTTTCTGAAACTTTTATTGCTTGCTTGCTTAAAAGTTTATAAACCTTTAATCTGACTAACTTTAAAAGTTTACCAGCTCCATAAACCTTTGCTTTAAAAGTTTCTCAAACTTTTTCATAAACAGAACTTTGGGCTCAGCATCTTTGAAATAAAATGGGAACTGGGCTCAATAGTTTGCTTTAAAACAAATACGGGAACCTGGGCTCAACCGTGCGCCAATGGTTGATTTTTAAAACTGTATAAACATGCTTATAAATCATCGACCCTTTGGGCTTTGCAATAGTTGTCTGCTAGTGAACCACGAGAGCTTGGGCATCAGTAAATGCGGTGGAAGGACACCGGGTCCACATCACACAAGTGGAAGGGCCTTGGCGCGTCTTTCAGGTAAATATGGTGGAATTGACTGGGTCTCCGTCACGTAATTTAGTTAGAGCTCTTAACCTTATATGCTCGATCCTACGTGCCACGGTCTCCTTTAAATGTATGATGCATGTTCTAAGTTTGTCGACGAAAGCGATCTAAAATCGTACCATGAAATCCTGCCTTGCTTGTGTATTATGCAGATACACTACGACCGGATGTTTGCTTAAGACTAGGGATTTTGGTTAGGCACATTTTACAAAATAGACTTTTCTAACACTTACTTCTTCTTTGAAATATGGTTTTATAGTTAAAAACCATTTGCTTGCTAAACTCATTGCTTGCTTTTTAAAAGTATGGTTGAATGAATCAAAATCATTACTTATTTGCTTTTCATATATGGTTTAAAATCAAAACCATTTGCTTGCTTGTTAAACTCATTGTTTGCTTTTCAAACATGGTTTACAATCAAAACCATTTAAATACCCCGTGCAAAGCAGGTTTATAATAATACTAGTATTTGGAAAAATAGGTTTAAGAACACTCACCTCTTTGTTTCCCAAACTTGAGCACAAATCCACTACTTTGCCTCTATACACTTTTAGCACCTGCTGAAACGAATACGCGTGATGTCCAGCTACGTATAGGCGTATAAGCTTAACGTCTTGGCGAAAGTCCAGCTTTGGGTCACTAATATTCATATAAAGTCAAATTAACAATTTACCCTTGAGCACTTAAAACCCCTAACAAAAAAACCACTCATTTTGGTAACCTTTTTCCTTGATACTACATGGACTTTATTACCTGAAAATTATTGAAAAGGTCTTTAAAAATTATGAAGTATCAAATGCTTGTCCCTTTAAAATTTGATATAAAATTTCTTCTCTAAGACCCTCGACCACATAACACAAGGATTCTGACATGTTTTTTTGATTCCAAACTCACTTAATCATCTTGGTATCCTTGATTTATGGGATCTTAGCTCCATAAATTGAAATGGTTTCTTCACTCATTTGAAGCTATGATTCTAAGGTTTCTTCTCCAATTGGAATCAGTGATTTGGATCAGCCACAAAACTCGAGTTATTGTATTTTACATCACAGATGGTAAAATTTAGCCCGACAGTCTGCGTAGCTCCCGCTGACAAATTTTATGGGCACTTTTGGCTTGGTTGTGTGCTCTTCCTTCGGATAACTTATTAAGTAGAAATTCTATTTCATAGAATTTTGAATCATGCTCAGTTTGGATGAGTGGAAACTCCACTGCCTGACAAAACACTACAACCATACCCGAAAATAGAGGCATGTCAGTGGGCTGAGCTCACCTTTCGTCCGTGTTGAGGCAGGCTGATTTGCTCTTGGTTAAGCCACATACGTTGTAGCCCTATCTCTTTATGGTTCTTTGCAATTACCAGATGAATTCATTTGGATGATTATAACTTAATACGCATAACAAAGAACAAAACGGGGGTTTTACCAAATTTACAGCAATTTCCTTTAAAAACCCAACATTCTCCTTTTACAACAATTCCTCAAAACTTGACATGGAATTCATCCAAAAACAACTTCACAACACTTGAATTGGTGATTTGGAACTATAAACAAACCCTAGGTAAAAAATCTATGAATTCAACCCAAGGTCCACCAAGTTCTACAAAACCATATAAATAAGAAGTTAAAGTGTTTATTGTTCATACTATTGAGTTTCCATGAATTCAACAAAAATCTAGGATTTGGGTGATCTCTTCCAAAACCCTAGACAAGGAGGAACAATCTATGGAAAATTCATACAAAATTCCTAGACATCAAAATACTTAATTCCAAAACAAACATACCTTGATCTTCTTCTTCCTTCCTTCTTCTTCCTTTTCTTCCTCTTCCTTGCTCTTCTTTTTCTCTGCTTCTCCTCACCCAGCGTAGGCTCTAGCAAATTGAAGACCAAAAATGAATTTGGCTTTTATCTCCCTCTCCTTTTATAGTCTCCACTTTTCCCTAAATTGAAATTAAAGTCCTCGAAGCATTTTAAAAATTGCACATCAACATTTATTTGTAGTGCCTATCTCTACTTTGATTATAATTTCCGTATCCTTTTCTTTAAATGACAATTTATGCAAGCATTACATTACAGCGTTAGGGTTTCTTAAGCATTTATCATTTCATAATTTAATCTCCAAAATATTACAATGTGACGGCTTAGAACAACTTTATATGCCCCTACGATTTGTTGTGCGTACACTCTCTGGGACCAGGCGTTATGATGATACTAGAAGAAAGGGCAAAGTTGTAATTTAAAAAATGATATGGAAGTGTAATGTGAGAGAATAGGATCTTAAAGTGAAATAAAATAAGTTGATTTCTGTAAGGATGAAGAACTGTCAGCAGTAAGGCCATAAAAATGATATGAATTCATGTGTGAGAAGATGGGATCATAAAGGTGAAATAAAATAAGTTGATTTCTGAAAATTAAAAAGATGAAGGAGACTTAATGGCAATTACAAGATATAAAATGGGATTATAAATGTGATGGAACAAACAAATGCCAAACTCATTTTTTGTCTCACAAGAAGCTTAGCTCACGTTTTGGGAGGAGGAGAGGAAAAAAGAGTAAGGAGAGGGAAGAGGGAGGAAAGAAAGAGGAAGAAGAGGAGAAGGAGGAAGAGGCCAAACGAGGTATGTTTTTTAATGCTTGAGTCGTGGGTGTTTTGGATTATAGGTTTTGGTTTGGAGAATTGTTGTTCATTTGTCCTAGGGTTTGTGAAAAGTACTGAGCATGATTTGTTGAGGTTATGTGGGTGAACCCTGATTAATGTAAAATTAAACATGGAATCATCGTAATTTTATGGTTTGTAGAATTGGTGGACCTTGGGTTGAATTCTTGGATTTTCACACAGGGTTTGGTTTTATGAACTTCCCGAATCACCAATTCAAGGGTGTTGTGGAGTTGTTTTTTTAGTTAGATTTACGTGGTTTTGAGGTATTATCTGGATTAAGTTGTAAAGGAGAATGTTGGGTTTTTTGAGAATCTTTGTCAAAATTTTGTAAAAACCCACATTTTTGTTTACGGCTATAGATTAAGTTATAATTATCAAATATGAATTGATTCGATTGGTAAAGAACCATAAGATATAGGGCTACAAAATTGCCGAAGAAGGACGAGAACAATTGTGGCTCTAAGGCTCCCAAATCGGCGAAAGGTGAGCTCGTGGCAGCTCACTTGATTATGCCCTACGCTTTGGATATATGGTTGTAGTGTTTTGGGTATAAGTGGAGTTTCGCTCATCCAAATTGAGTGATTCAAAGTGCAGGTAAAATACTTACATGGGAATAAGTTAGAGTGAAGGAAGTGAATGCAAATTGTAACCCCCAGAAAGTGCCAATTTTTTAGAAATGGGTATGTGCGGTCTGATTCTGCTTAAAGTGGAGTCATCTAAATGTAAAATCTGATAAGCTTGAGTTTTAGTGATCCAAATTGGGTGATTCCAATTGGGGAGAAGAAACCTTATAACCATAGCTTCAAATGAGTAAAAGTAAATTTCAATTTATGGAGTTAGATCCTAAATCAAGGATAACATTAGGTGATTAGTGGGAGTTAACGAATTGGCATAAAAAACATGCGCTGGCTTGTGTTATGTGGTTGAGGCCTTAGAAGGAATTTTTAAATTGAAAATTTAAATAGATAATAAATTGGATATACTCGAGGGCGATCTGGAGAGTTTCGTAATTTTGAAGACATTTTGAATAATTTTTGGGTAATAAAGTCGTAGAGTATTGTTGGAAAAAGGTTGCCAAAATGAGTGGTTTTTTTTGTTATGGGTTTTTTAGTGCTCAAGGGTAAATTGTTAATTTTGTTTTATATGAATGTTGTGTGACCTTAAAGTGACTTGCATGTGAAGTACGTTAAGTTTTACGCTATACGCAGGCGATTAATACGTTGCCGTATTTGTTGAGTATGTAGGCTAAAAGCAAAGGCGGGAAAGTAGTGGAGTTGTGCTCAAGTTTCAGGAAACAAAGAAGTGAGTGTTCTAAACCTATTTTTCAAATACTAGTGTATTATAATTATAAAGCATTTTCTGTTTCCATTATTTAATGGTTTTGATTGTAACCGTATTTGAAAAGCAAGCAATGAGTTTTATGAACAAGTAAATGGTTTTTGATTTTAAACCATCGTGAAAAGTAAATAAGCGTGGTTTTGAATTATCAAACCATATTCAAAAAGCAAACAATGAGTTTGAATTATTAGCGTTTGGCAGCCAACAGCGAGCAAGCAAACAAGCAAAAGTATATTTTAACGAGGCTAACTAAAATCCACTGGTTCTAAGCAAGCATACGGTCGGAGGTATTACGTGCGTGCGGTGGTGTTAGGATATCATTTATGCATTTAGATTTGTCACGGTCGGCAAACTTGGTCCATGCATCATGACATTAAAGAAGGGGCGTAGCGCGTACGAGGTATATAGGGTGCTTAGTTAACTAACTTATGGTGATGGAGACCCAAATCAATTCCACCATATTTACGAAGGTGGCGTGGTAGAAGCCATTGCACAGGTGATGCGGACCAGGTCCTTAGCACACGGTCGATGCACGGGCTCGCGTGTTCGCAGGGTGCAACAAGCGAAGTATACGAGTGGTTGATGATTTATAAGAATGTTTTATACGAGTTTTGAAAAATCGGCCAGCGCAAACATGTGATTGAGCCTAGGCTCCCGTGTTTGTTTTAAGAAAACGGTTGAGCCCAGGCTCCCGTTTTTATTTCAAAATAAGCAGTTGAGCCCAGGCTCAGTTTAGATTTTAAACAAGCGGTTGAGTGACTCGTTTTTATTTCAAAGCGGCGGGTGAGCTCGGGCTCCGTGTTTGAGAAAGTTTATAAACTTTTAAAAGTAAAAAGAGTTTATAGAAAAGTTTTGGAAACTTTTAAAGCAAGGTAAAAGCGAAGCGAGAGATTTTTAAAAGTTTAGCGACTTTAAGCAACAGTATAAAAAGTTTTTAAATTTTAAAGAAAACAACAAAGCAAAGCAAGCGAGCTAGAGTACAGAAAAGTTTTGAAACTTTTGTAATGACAAGATTTACGCGGAAAATATCTTATAAAGGGTTTCTGGATTTTGAGATATTTTGAGGAAAAGAAATCTTTTATAAAGCATACGCTCAACGAACTCATTTACTTTCATTATTTTTCGCATTTTAAAACTATTTTAGTCTGGTGCGCGAACCATTTGGAGCAAAATAGGGTTCTCGACTTTAATATCGATGCTTTGTATTATTAATAATCACTTGTAAGAAAATACTTTGAATTTGTATAAAAGTAATATATCTCCTTCTGCATAAGGTGGTTTTGTGAAAATGTGTGGGCTTGAGGCTCTTTTGAAGCATGTTCTTTGGTTGCCATATTTAGTGGTGTAAATTGTGTATAAAGTTTGGGACATGTCTATATGCGAGTTGTTATGCTCTGAAATTTTATAAAATCACAAGTTGAAGAAAATTTTTATCTGAGATTTCGAGGAAACGATCGACCGCTTCCACGGGATTTTCTAGTCGTTAAAGTGCTTAATTTGAGGATTTGTAATGAATTGTGAAATGTGCCTGATAGTAGGGGGTGGGAGGTGTAAATGAAGGCCTTGAGAGGTTGAATATGACAAATTTGATTGGTACTAATCATAGAGCCTACATCATAGCTTCTTCATTGATCATCGATTGTATAAAGGTAGACACAACCTTCTTGTTTATGCTTACTTTTTGTTAAAGAAATGATGTCATTGTAACAACCTAAAATTCTCCATTTCAATTTATGAAGAAACAACTAGTTAGGGATCTTTGCCTACATTACATTGTGATACGAGTGCCCTTATTAATCTCGAGCATTTGGTATGAAAGGAATTTTCGATTGCCTTGGACATCAAGTGAGCTGATTTAGACACCATGCAAAAACTAGTCGGTATTTGTCATATATGTTCATGAACAAAGCAGAAAATATAATATGCTATTACATTTTGCCCTTCAAAATTTTGTCACTACTTTATTTGGCTATTGTTTTGACCAGATAGTAAAAGCTGATTCCATGAGCATGAATGTATGTTTGTAATGTTTAGTGCTCAAAAGGGTGCGTGCATGAAAGAAGATAACAAGTAACATGTGCTTATTATGTGTGTCTTGATTTTATTTGAGTTAATGTTGGCATTGGATTACATATACGGAATAATTTAGATAGCTTCTTTGTTTGATATAAGGCTTGTATCTATTTTGGCGAGGTGCAATCATTGGCGAATCCATTTGCATATGACAATTATATAGCAAGAAAAATTAGGCGAGCGTGCTTCTGAATATGATCAGTTAACAATTTGCTTTCGATTCTTATTAATTATTCTTGAATTTTCCTAAGTAATTACTTTTCCCGCCCATTTTTGGTCCTCCTAATCTTAAAGTGGTAACCAGTGGCTTTAATATCCATATGTTATCGCAATGTTATAGTGTATTTCTAACATGATGTGTTGATGGGTCCAGGCGCCCATTTGATCACACGGTTCGTTTATTTTGGAAAATACAGTCCAAGGTCATTGGGTAATGAGGGGAAAGTTTTTTTTTCTTTTAACCATGAAGAGTTATTTTCTATGCAATTCGGTATTGTTATTTCTCATTATCATAACTATCTCAAAGTGGCTAGAATCTAGCACAATTGGCACCTTTCTATTTTACGGTAGTGGTAGACATGAAAGAGAAATGAGTGTAAGGGTTGGGTTGGGTTTATGGAAATTTTGGGAAAAAGGAGGGGGTTGAAGAGTACAAATCAAAGAAATAGCTTATGGATTCAACATGTCCTAAATTCTTTATTAAAGTGGTGTTCTTTACTACTCACAAGAAAACCAAAGGCCTAAGGGAATATATTTGAATCTTGGCGGAGTTGAAGAAATTTTGTTTTAAAGCCTACTTTCCTTTCCTAACCATTTTCTTATCATTTAACCCAGAAATAAAATCTTATTATTCCTTATCTATCATCAGAGGGGTTATATCTCTTTTTGGTAAAAAAACATGGTAAAGAGCATTGTGTTGGCTATTAGTGCTTCCGCAAGGCTTTAGTTTAAATGTTAATCAACCACGATGCTTGGATGTTTGTACTTGCAGCAACGAGTTTGACATTTGGACAGTTGAAGATTGGATGAAATAAACATCCTCTATCATGTATCCTTTTGTATGTCATTATCATCATTTGAATTGCCTAGCTCTCTTTAATCTCTGATTGAAACTTACCTAAAATTATGATTGATTCTCTTATTCGCATTCTTGAAGATGAAGGGTGAAAAAATGAAACTAAAGGTGTTGATGGTGATGATATTAAGAAAAATCAAAGAAAAAGAAATCTACGAGTAGTGATGTTTTCAGGATGAGCGATTTCTTTGCAATGTTTGAAAATAAGAGTATTACCAATTTGATCATTTTGTTCCCACTTACTAATTGTTTATCTTTGGGATGCTTTGCCTTGCCCGAAACCATGGTACTTATCGTGCTTATACACTTGGTGTGGGCGATGCTCTCTGATGAACTATTACTTTGGTTATACATTTTGAGAAGTTTTTCATCTAGATTGCTAGGTGGAAGAAATTATAAATATTGTAATCTTATTGGTGTTATACGGTATAGTCCACCATGTTAGTGTTAGCAAAAAATAAAGAATAATGGACTTATGAGGCCGTAGAAGAGATATTTATAGTTGGTTTATTTCCAAATTTATGGTGCATCATATAATGTTCCCCTATGATATTTTATTGTAGGACTTGGAAGTTGATGAGCAGTCACTAGAGTATATTTCTTTACATCCTATGTCTTCAAATTAAAAGAAACAGCCCCTCATTGGTGGAGGAACATTTGAGCCTGTTATGGAGGATATAGATGAGAATTCAAAATTAGGTTCGGATGCTTAGGAGGAACGAGTCTTGAAGGAGGCAAGCTCTAAATGAAAGCAATAAAAAGTTAAAAGATCCTCTCAGTGTCCAAGGTAAGATGTTTATGTGGATTTAATGGTGTAAGGAATTTAAGGGTGAAAAATTAATGAGAACAAGCGCTCTTTATTTCTATCTTTGTCCTTTAATCAAGCGCTTGTTTCTCATTTTGGCATTCTTTTAGATTTTGAAGGTTGTGGTTGGATCTTGGGGTCATCATGTGAAACAAAAAATTTATTTATTTATTTATATTTGTCTCACTAATATTTCTTTCAATATCACAACTTGTAGATTGTAGAAGTGAAGGATGAAGCGTATCTGAAGCGATGCAGGCCGTGTATCTATTGCAAGGAGGATGCTCTTCCATTGGGAGAAGCGGTGGCGACTCTATCATCACAATTCTCGAATCGAAATGATGTAAAGTTGGGACATAGAGGTTCAAGAAATTTCCTTCATCACTAGAAGCTCATCCAATATGAAGAAAGCGAGGTATTGGAAATACGCGTCAAAAGAGAAGTCAAATCGGTTGAAATTTGAAGCACGATGGATCAAGATTCAAGGCGGAGGAAGAGGAAGGAGAAAGATTGATTGGTAACTCCAAAAAGTCTTTGTTCTCACACTCATCATAGCTTGCATATTTATTGGTGATTCTTCTACGATATTTATTAATAACATCGAAATTTGTTTCACGCCTATGACTTGGGTGGATTTTCACAAATTAAAGCTTTATTAAGCATTCGATAAATAAAACATCAAGTAAAAAAAAAACAAATACTTAATGTTAGAACTTTATCACATTTCACTATAATCGGCATGGTTTCACTTTCATTTCATTGATCTTACGAAGGCAATATTCTTAGAGCACCCGAATGAAGCGACATCCATAAGAAGATTAGGAAGGGAGCGGCCCCTTCACTCGACATTAGGAGACGGCGCCCTCCTTGGCTATGGCCCGGTGGTCAAGCATACTTTGTTCTCTCTTTTATACAAAACTTCACATGGTTCTTGATTCTTCCATGACTGTTTGGTAAAGTCGCTAATATTGAATTAGTATGTAGCAAGATATTTATTATTGACATAACAAGGTATTTTATTAATTTGTGTGCTCATCAAGAAATCCTAGATCTCAAATAAAACCCATTAGATTGTCATATGATAGGATCAGTTCAGTTCACCATAAAATCAAGTTGTTCAGGGTTCAAAAATAAGCATTTCTTTTGGTGTCCACCAATATCTTCCAAACTTTATGATCTAACAATATGCTCGTAACGATAATAGTAGTTAGAAACAATGTTTTGGCCGGACCGGGCGGCGGGTGGCCGGTCAGGCGTCGGCCGGCCGCGCTGAGTTGGTTGATCAAAAACGGTTTTACGTTGAAGCCAGGTTTGCTCGCCGAGCCGTAGTCGGAACGTGATGAATGGTGGATTCATTCATCTGATTTTTTTTAAGTTAAAATGATTATCGTTTTGATGCTTTACATCGAAACTTACGATGTCATTTGCCCAGGATAGAAAACTGTGGTTTAAAGGGCTTAATTCAAAAAAAAATTGATTACTAAATATCTGAACCATTTAGTTTAAATATGGAAGGGGATATAGGAATAATTCTACTCTTTATCTTGTCATTGTGATTATTTTAGATATTAACAAAATTATATATTATATTAATTAGTATATATTTATGTAAATAAGTTTCTTCCATTTTAATATGTTTTTTAATATACTAAACATTATACATATTTTTAAATGTTTAAAATATTTATTTTATAAAAAGTAATAAATAATATCTTAAATATTATTTAATTATATTTAAAATCTAAATAATATCTTTATTAAATTAGCTGGGTTCAGCCAGTTGAGCCCTTAGGTCGGAGCCCATTTGAGCAGTAAGCCGAGTAACTTTTGGGTTCAACCCTTAGATCTAGGTTTAAAACGTGAGTGGATTCCATGTTAGGAGAAAAATGGCAAAGTGCTGCCACCTCAAATTTTCTCTCTCTCTCTCTCCTCTCTCCCTCAATCTGCTGTGCAAAGCCAATTTAAAATCAGAAATTCAAGTTTACCTGTCCTTATTACACTAATATTCCTTTGTTTTCTTGCATATGGTCTCATTGCCATTTACCCTCCATATGGATCATGGCCTAGCTGAGCCACAGTTTGCAGCTGGTGTACTAGCCTTTTAAGAGAGAGCCTGTTTTCCAGTGGATCTCCACGGTACTTTGATTGTGCAAATGTGGGTCAACCCAATCTCCTCTACATGCATTATTCTTAGCTAACCGACCATGAGATCTGCTAAGCCAGTGTCACAGGAAGGAGGGCCATTGCCACTCACACCGGGCTTTGTCTTCACCACCCAGTGGCTCAATGACCTTTATATTGAAATGCCTTCATTTACTTACGAGGGTTTTAAGATTACCATCGGATCCACCATATGAAGAACCCAGAGAGGCGAATGCCTTTCTTTTCTTTTTTTAATACCTTACGCATTATAGTATTTCACAACATCAAAGAGCTCGCCAAGGCAGGTAACTATAGAGCCGGCCGTCAAATATCAAATATATTAACTACCAAGCTAGGATTTAATTAAGAAACATGTAAATTTGTCTCTTTCGATTATAAGCAGCTTCCCTAATGTCACGAGAGTAGTTCATTTTCTTGGGAAGGAGCAGGAATTTATGTTAATTTTATTGAACTTAAGAAACATGTTAATTTGTCTTTTCAAACTCTTCCATGAGACTCAAGACTTGTTAGGAAACACAAACGTGGCATGCATTGGGTGGCGAAGTCGAAGGATTATCCCGTGTATGCACAGTGGGGCTAACAAAGATATTTGAATAGTTGCCCGGCTATATATTATTAGTGCTTAATTGAAGAATTTAAAAATGTAATATGCTTTGAAGTTACATAATTACTTATGCAAATATAGAAAATACGAAAGCTATGCATAACTGAAATATTACTGTTTCAATTCTAAATTTAGAGTTAATTCGTCAGAAATCAATAGTTTTCCGCATCAACCCCACAAACAAGATATACAAGAACGATAAAAGATGATATATATTCTGATGGGAAGTAGATTCTGAATTTCAAAAATGAAAGAGGGCCGGAGTGACTGAGATTAAGAAGTGTAAGTAATATTAAAATGTTTTTGATGCATTGAAGGAAAGTAGAAGAGAAAAGGGTGTGTGGTGGACTCCAGCTATAGTAGCTAGCTAGCAGCGGTAGTGCCAAAACAACAAACAATAGTGGACGCATTACCCACCAACTACCTTATCTTTTTACCCCAATTCATGAGAGTTTGGATTTCATTCAGCGTAGTTACTTGCTAACTTTCAGGCAGGTTGTTCACGGGAAGTGCTGCAGAGGATAATCAGGCAGATTGTGACCTATTATTGTTTTTGCTGAGCCGTTGTTGTTGATATTGGGTTAATGGACATGGCAGGCAGCTGGCAGAAGGTGGTGGTACTCTTATTCTGCCTCGTGGTTTTCTCGACAACCCCATCATCTGCCGGTGGTCGGAAGCTCGAGATAAAGAAACACTTGAAGCGTCTGAACAAACGTGCTGTTAAATCCATTAAGGTTCACTTCGATCTTTTTCATTTAACTTTTTCTCCTTTTTTTTTTTTCCTTTTCCTGATCTAATAATGATTCTCTAAGAGATCCTCCTAAGGCATGCAGCTTATGTTATTGAATGATCAGTATATATTATTATGGCCGCAGGGGGGGTTTACGGTTCTTGTTGTGGTTTTAGTCCACAATTAATATAAACTCTGGTGGCAACTACAGAGTAATTAATTTTGTTATGTATCGATGACTAAAAACAGAGCCGAGATGGAGACATAATCGACTGTGTCCAAGAAACCCACCAACCAGCTTTTGATCATCCCATGCTGAAGAATCATACAATTCAGGTCACCGCTCAGGTTCTCTATGGTTTCAGTTTCAATGCTAGCTTTTGGGTTGTTTGTAACTCAACTTCTTCTTGTCAAAATTTGTTGTTATAGATGAAACCAAGTTTTCACCCAGAAGGGCTTTTTAATGAGATGAAGAAGGCAAGCGCGCCTTGCCAAGTCCCATAAAGATTAAAGCCTGTTACTCAACTGTGGCAGCTGAACGGAAGGTGCCCAAAAGGAACTGTTCCCATCAGAAGAACAAATAGAGGACATTCTAAGAGCCCACTCCATCCCAGCAGGAATTTGGAAGAAGAAACACAGACCTTTCCTCGACCAGCCAAGGTCTGCAGATCCTGACCTCATCACTCAGAGTGGCCATCAGGTAACTTATTCCTACTTCCTCTAAATATATAAGAATTCTCTTTTCTTCTACTTTCTTGGTCTTGATGATTTTGCTCTTTTTCTGAATTCTTGTGGATTTTTCAAGCATGCAATCGTTTATGTGGAAGGAGATAAGTATTATGGAGCAAAGGCAACCATAAACGTTTGGGAACCCAAAATCCAGCAGCCCAATGAATTCAGCCTATCTCAGATGTGGATCTTAGGAGGTTCTTTTGGTGAAGATCTCACTTGGCATTGAAGGTTGGTTGTAGTACTTTCTTTTTAAGTAAGACCCAGAAATTCGATTTACGGAATAAGAACAAAATCGTAATTCGGTTAAAAATCAAGATTAATTACAGATCTCGGATGTGAAGCGGATTTCACCGTTGGAATCGTGCCATGAAGCCCAAATCTGCGCGTAAAATTTCGTCGGATTCTGAGACAGTCGGGGTCGACACGTTTTTCGAGGCATCGCGGTCGGGGAGCAGTAAACGGTTTTAGTTTGTAACGAAAGTCGTATATAACACGTCTTCTGTGTGCCACTAAGTGGTATAGTGAAATGATGAAAATGGACGGCGAGATAGTAGAATGTCAAATTGAGAAAGAGGGCGTAAGTGTTTTGTAAATGTTTAAGTCATTTCTGAAGACAAAATTATGAACATGACTTATCTTGCGGCCCAAGCAAAGGGGAAAGCAGTGGGAAACGAAATGGGGACTGTAGTAGCGCTATGGGTTTACGTTTTAGAAAACTCACTCATACCTACAGGTATCTGATCCGGCCGTCGGCGGCTTTCGATGCAAGAGGGAGAAGCGCTTTCACGGGAGAGGGTTCCGGCGTGGAGTCACGGATTTAAAGGGAGTTGTGACGCCCAGCGGGGTTCGTTAATGCCGTCGACCAGCGAGTCTATTGATGTCGGGTGACGACGTTTTCCTGGCATCGGACGAGTCTCCTTTGTCACGGGGGCTGCCCGAATGTAACACGCAAATCACGCCGCCACAGCAGTCCGATATATTCCCGGCTCTGGTAAGGCGGCCTTGGGCTCGTAAAAGCGATACTCATCATCACCACCAGCAACTATATCACAAATAGTTTCCAAAAAGAGTTAATAATTTACTCTTGTCTAACATATATTAAGAGTGAAAAATTCTAATACACATGCGGATATCGTCAAAGCTAAGCCACAATCGAAGCTTTTCTTTCTAATCTCAGTCTCTACAGAACAGGCAGTCATACGCTCCTGTACACCTTAAAATAAAGGAATTAAACGCTGACGGGGTGAGCTAAAAACTCAATGGAGAATGCAATACCCAAGTGAAGTCTCTTTCCTTAAAGTAGATTACGTATTCCAAATTTAAACACACATTCAAGCAGAAGTAAAGCAGTCCTACTTGGAATGTCTACTTTTTGCTCAAGCTGGATCAAGGTATATGCATTTCTCTGGCATCGCATAAGCACTTGTATGAAATTATTATTTCAGTGATGGACATCTCAGATATATATATCCGTTGGGCCTTTCAGGCGATTGGTATAAATTGTTTGTGGACACTCAGATGAATATCAAATTAGCCGCTCAAACGATTGTTGATATTTTTGGTTTGGACTACCACCAGATAATTTATGTTTTGGAATACCCTCAGAAGACCATTTTATACAGACTCATCTGCATTACACTAACTCACATGTCTGGATGTTGAGTGCGTATGAAATCATGTATGCAGGTTCCATCACAGTCTAATCATGCAAACATGCTCAACATGAATATATTCAGCATGTATGTCGTCAGCTACTTGATCATGTGCTGTAATTAATCGATTTGGCGTCAAATTAGCTCACTTGGGCTAATGATCATACAGTAATTTAATTTAAAATCACTTTCGACCAAACACATATTTTCGAATATATTTTCAAGCGTATTAGGGAATAAAAATTGAAACCCCTCATTTCATTAAAATCTAACATTTTCCTTTCATTGAACGAAATCAAACCATTCTAGTTGATACGCACCAAACAACCATTTAATACCTGAAGTTAAACTGACCCTCCCCCAAACGGCCCTAAGCGTTCTAAGTGGGGCGGTCAGGCTGCTCCAGTCTTCCTCCAAAAATTCTAACGCCCGGTCCATGTTTTAGGCCCGATCAAGCGACATTAGACCTTTGTAATATAAATACACATGATTTAAAGCAACGCATTGACACCCAGGCAATGATTTTTACGGCGATCCGGCTGCTCCAAAAAAACGAGCAAATTTCAAATTCGGTCCCATGTTTGGGGACGATGTAACCTCACGGCGCCAGTACTTAAGCGTAAGCCGCCCAAAATGGGAATAAAACACAAGTAGGAGAAAATCCTACCTCTTGGAGTTGTCAAAGCTTCATGAAATCCGGGGTCACGCGTTGTCCTCACATAGAAACGGCTTCCTTTTCAGTCGGCGCGACGAATTGATTTTCTAGCAAGTATCTAGAGAGAAGCTTAAGCTTCTCTCTCTAAAAAATTAATTCAAACTTTTCTGGACCTAAAAATGGCTTCCATGGTTTCCTTTTGGCCTAATGTAGAAGAAGGGGAACTATTCCTATTTTGTCCTATATGACCAAGAATAGAATTCCACAATACCTGTGTGTCCCTCTTGCAGTTTGACGTTAAACACATTATCTTCGGCCAGTATTTTGTCATTTCTCTACTCATACCAGTTATGGTACATGAGTACATACTATATGTGACTTCGTCGTGTTGAAAAATTGATTCTGACGCGAAATGCGATGCCTCGAAAAGCGTCTTGAACTCATTGTCTCGTAAATTACGGGGAAATTTTACGTGCTAACTAGATTTATGAGAGATTCTTAATTACAATCCGTTTCGTCATCCCGAGATACAGGGAATTAAATGCAATGCTGCAGTAATTATAATTTTGTAATCAAAATTACGATTTTCTTGCTTATTAAATTTGGAATTTCTCGGGTCTTCTGATTTCTTCAAACTCCATGAGGTAGGGGGTTTCTCCCACACTTGAGTTTATTCCTATTCAAGTGTTTTGTCGATGTTTGAGTGAATGAGGCGTGAGGCGTCGTCGATCCCAAAACCTTGAGGCCAGAATTGATATAATTTTTGAAACAAAAGATTGGAGCGGCCAGGTAATGGAGTGCAGGGTGCATTGGGTGCATTTGTGATAATTTGTGCATTAAATGTTTGCTTGATATGCATTGGGCGGGATGGCGTGAATTAACGGGTTCGCTAAGTGAGCCAGTTGAGTTTGTGATTTTTCGGGATAATGCAGAGATTCCATGACCAACATTCTCAAAATATATTTTTGTGAAAATATATTTGTGAATATGTGTTTGGCGAGTGATTTAAATTAAATTGCTCGTGTTTGATCATTGTAGGTAAATCATTTAAATCTCTGAGACAATAAGAATTACACATGGCATGATTGTGTGATTGAATATGCAGTATGATCTTGTTTATATATTGCATGTGATTAAACTATATTGAAGCTTGGCATACATCCATTCCACTGCACTAGAACACCCAGGATTATGGGGCTCAAGTCTGAGATAAATCCCCAAGCGATTAGGAGGTTACAATCTAAAAACATTAATTATGGGAGGTGAAAATCAAGGCTAAAGCTGTATCAATCGTCGGAGCGGCTAATATTCATCCGAGTAATCACAAACAAAACAATATATCAATAAGTGAGGAGCGGCGGGTGGTATATATGTCGGAGGGTTGTCGCTAATAAAAACGATAATTCTCATGCAAAGAACAGAGCGAGTGTGAAAATGGTAACGAGATCTGAAGACTGACCATGGTAGCCGGTAGGATAAATGCGGCTGCTTGAATGGCTGTGTTTTTGGAACATTGCAGCACCTGTGGTGAGTAGCCACTAGGGCGACCTGCTGAGCTTTAGGCACCCGTCGTGGGTTCCCATTTACGAGTACGGGAGGAGGCGTGCGACTGAACGATTCGTCTAGAGAGCAGTCTTAGAAATGGGAATGTATTTGTTGATGTTTATGTATTAGAACTCTTTAGGATTTAATACATGTATTGTTTAAGAGTGAAAATATTGTAACTCTTGTAACTATAGGATATATAGTTGGATATGAATTGAGTATGCATGTGGTATTGTTTGAGCTTTGCAATCTTTAAATATCCCTCATGTGATTAATATATTGGATATATATCATATATTAGATTGTTTGGGACAAGATATGCGGGTTTTGTAATTGGGTGGGGCATTTCCATATCTGAAGAGGCTGCGCCTGAGTAACGTCGGGTAACCGACATCCACTTGTGTCCGCGGGTTGGCGAGTAGTCAACGGACCCTGAGTTTAGGCGTCACGACGGTATCGGGCGTATGCGTCTATAAGGAGCTTAGGTTAGGTATCCCATCTTACCGGTGGGACGATGTGGGTATGGTAGCTATACGATTGAGGATTTGGGCTTAGGCCATAGTTGAGGTAAGGGCATCACCACTAGGTGTGGATTCGATCGTGCGGTTAAGGTATGGGATTACCCTGGGAAAATCACGGGACAAAACTAGGACACTACGTGCATGTGTTGATGTGTTTTGTATGATTTAAGTGGAGTGTGTATGATGAATTGTGTATGCCATGTTTCATGTGTGTTGTGGAATATATGTGTGCTTAGTGATTAACTTTTATAGATATGTGAAAAACATTTAGGTGTATGGTGCCTCATGGAATTGAAAGTGAAGAAAAATAAATTTTTATAAATTTATTGGATGAGATTGAAGAAAATGGAAGAAAATAAATTTTTATAAATTTATTTAGAGTGGAAAATTTTAGTGAAAGCTGGAAAGAAAATAAATTTTATAATTTATTTGGTTAGAGGAGGAGAAAATAATTTTCTAAGATTTTACAAATTGAAAAATTGAAGGAAATGGAGAAAAATAAATTACACATAAAATTTACATTTAGTATTATGGAAAATGGAAAAAATAAGTATATTTTAACATTGTTTTTAAGTAATTTGGAAATGAAAGAAAAAAAAAAAAAAAATATATATATATATATATATATATATATATATATATATATATATATATATATATATATATATATATATATATATATATATATGATTTAATTGATTTTCTTCTTTGAAATAAATGAAAACAAAGCCTGCTGAAAACGAAAAAAAAATGAATTAAAAATTTGGAAATTTGCTACTGCCCATTTTGTATTGTGAGATTGTATTGCAAGGAAGGTTTGAGAATAGTGGAAAATTGTATTGCAATACACTATATTATATTCTGGGAAAGCTTGGAGGTTGGTTTGGGTTGCAGCCTGCTGGAGTGTATATTGCAGTAGAGGCGAGCACAGGTTGGCCTAAGCGTATCATAATACGATTTAAGTGGAAGGCCTGAATTAATATTACAACATAGGCTAGAGCCAGCAATTGTGTGTAAATAATAGAGGCTATGTGTGACAGGAGAGCATGGCCCCAGAGCGGCGGCGTCACGAGGAAGCGGCGAAGCCTTGGCCTTGGCTTGGCGAAGGCTGAGAACTGCTGGCGTCACGGCACGGGCAAGCGCGGCTGCCCAGCGGCGCGGAGCGTGCGGCGAGAAGCCTTGAAGCGGCCTGAGCGTGCCTGTGAAATCTTCTTGACTCTGACATGCGGCTGCGACAAGGCGGGGAGCAGACCACGTTTCTGAGCAGGCAGCCACGACTGACGGCGTCGCAGCGGCTTTGGCGCCTGGTTTAGGCCAATTGGGTGCTCGTGCACTCGGCAGTTTCAACTGGTTTTGAGCTCCGGTTTTCTGAGTCACTAAATAGACGGTATTCATTGTAAAATAATTTTGAAAAATATATATATATATTTTAAAATTTAATTAAAATCAAATAAAATCAAATAAATTTTGATAAATTTTTCGAAAAATAAAATTTTCAAAAATAAAATTTTAATAAAATTTTATTGAAAACAATATTTTAAATGCAAAGTGATTGTCTGCGCATTACTTTGTAAATGCAAGACGATGTATCTGCTTGATTTATGTGTATGATTAGTGTCTCGAGTGTGCTTATGCCTTAGAATCATGGCTGTATTTAACTACCATTGGAAATTGTGATTCTTGATTTGTTGCGTAGGAAACTATGCATGGTGTAATGTGTATAGGGGAGAAAAGTGTGAATGCTAAGGGTTAGGAACTATAACCTTAGAGTTTGGATCTTGAGAGTAGACAGAGAACTTAGAGACCTTATTGAAATAAATAAATTGAGTGGTTGGAATTAGCGCCACTTAGAAAATGAAACTTGGCCGGCTTCATGGTCACAAGTCTATTAAGAATCGATCAGATTAATAGTTAGACCGGAATTGAAAATTAAATGATCTTTGTTGCCATATTAATGGTAAATGGTTATAGAGGACGAGGACGAGACGCTCCACTGGCACCGGTCGCACCACCACAATCGACCAGACGCCAGATTTGATCGCGGGCTCAGAAGGCCGAGGTGTTGTAGGAGGCTGCTATTGCACAAAGTGTGATGAGGTCAGAGATCCCAGTAACCCCGAGGTTTACACGCATCATCCTCCGACATTCACAAGGAGGAGATCCGAAGGGTGGCCGACCATTGGTTCACGCAGACGAGAAGGTGTTGTGAGGCCATGGAGATTACCTCCGACACGGCTCAGATTAGACTAGTCGTTTCAGCTAGAGAACGGTGTCTAACATGATGGAAATGCAAAGTGCGACCTCTTTAGACCTAGAGAGCCTTTTAGACGTGAGTTCTCCCTGTGGATTAGGCGAGAATAGTGGATGATATGTCGAGGTTAATAATTGAGATCTCTGGACTTTACTTACAAAGTGGACCCGAGGAACATGGACATGTCGAGTCCGATGTCATCCTCGGGGATGGATGGACCGATAAATTCCATGGGTCGCATCGATCAGGAGCTAGAGGGTTATCGCCACGCAAAGGATGGTACTCGGTGGTATTTCAGTGTATTAAGCATGACATTTCGCCTGTGATGGGATGGCCAGGCTCATACGTGAGATGCTAGCGTGGGTTGGCTCACAGTCTACTCCTAGAGGACTATAGAGATCGACTTGATCTACCTCGAGTAGTGTGCAAATATGTGATGTTTTCCAGATGATGAACTGACTATCTCCACGGAGGGTAGTAGACTTCGTATCGAAAGTCATACACCCCTGTACTTCAATTCATCTCTACATTCCGCATAGGATGGCATCTATTGAGCTGCAGAACTTAGAGTTCGGGCCATGAGCTATTGGACAAGGGTTACGATCAAGAATCTGCACTAATATCGAGGAATGATGATTTATTTGATCAAGCTGGCAGGGAGTGCGAAGCCCACTCCAAGATAGACCTTCGCGACCGTTACCATCACCGAGGTTAGGAGACGTGATATCCCTAAGACAACGCTTAGGACGCCATGGTGGGCACTTTGAGCTACTATGATGCCTTGATTATCGACGCGCCACAGATTCATGGATCTCATGCATAGGTGTTCCAACCCTATCTAGACCGCCTTTGTCGTATTTCGGATGAATTTCATCTACTCCAAAATAAGTCGAGCATGAGATTACTTGAGGATTGTGTTACGCTTATCGAGAGACCATCAGCGCATCACCGTACACTAAGTTCGCAAGTGCGAAGCTTTAGCCATCGAGGGGAGACTGGACACGTGGTGTCGCACTGTGGAGTGTCACCTAGAGAAGGTTGAGGCAATGATGAGTCGAGAGACCGAATGTCGAATCTTCGAGGTACGTAGTTTCGATCACCGGGCATTACAGAGATTCTAGAATGGGTCAGTTGTCCATTCTGGCGTGATCAGAGGATTTCGCCCATCGACATGGACTCCACGTATTGGGCGGCCCCACCATAGAGAGATCGAGGGATACTGGGAACACTCGGTGATACCGTTGGTACCAAAAGGAGGATCAACTTCTCCTAGTTCGAGAAGAGGCGTATGACTTCGGCTTCACACTAGTTTCGTGATCTAGGCCGATCGGAAAGCATGAGTGACCTGATCGCCTGCAGATAGGATCCCAAGACTTCGGGACAATGCACCTAGCAATAGGACAGAGGGTATATGGGCCTATTCCTCCACCCTAGTATCGGTCGAGGAACTAGTTTCAGCCAAAAAGCATACAAATACTCTCAACGCCACGATCGCTGGGCGAGTGTGGGTCACAAAGTCGTGGACAGATCGTAGTTGCGCAGCGGAAGCCGTGAGTGGACTTTGTGGTAGTACACTATCGGTCATTGATGTCGGTCGAGCACGATGAAGTGCACACCACTCCGTTGTTAGTAATCGGGACCTTTTCCGAAGTCACATAATCGACACTACTCGGGTGGGCTGCAAAGGCTGGAGACTTTTTGAGAAGCCAGAATAGATGTTCTCCCTAGATTTAGTGGTGAGAGTTGACCGATAGGCCGATTATGAATGAGGTCCCGAGCTACGGTGCACCTCGTGGTGCACGGCATGGGGTCATTCACCACCATGGTGAGTGTGGGTTGAGTTTGCTCCAGGCTACGTCCAATGAAGACTTATAGTTCGATTCAGTAAATGAAGAATAATTAAAGTATGTTGGGCAAAGCGAAAAAGGGGGTCGTTAATCCCCTAAGGTGAGAATCCGGGAGTTAGGGTGTAAGAGACCGGAGATATCCCACCATGGAGGAATGTAATAGCTCAAGTGTGTTTAAGAATTATAAGTTACCCGAAATGAAAACGCACGGTCAAGTATCACATGTAATTTCAGTAATGGTTTAGAGCCGGAGTGACTCGAGAGATAAAAACACACTTGCGCGAAGCTATCACGCTGCACTCAGAGTCGAGTGATTGAGCTCCGGGGTGACTCGGTGGTCTGATACCCCTTGAACAGATTGTGTGTTGTTGAGTCGCAATGGCCTCAGATATGGATGTCATACATGACATGGACTAGGCTGAAATCCATTGATTTGTTTCGTTGATCGGTGGACCTCGGGAAGGTCACGTGTACACACCGCAAGGGTTGTGTGTGGTTATATCAAGAAGCATTATATACATATGTTGGGAGGGACACACTGTATACTGTGTCCTGGTCATAAGGGTAGAGTGAGCATTTGCCCTGCGGGAATTCCGCCTTACAATACAAGTATCGCGAGTATATGCATTTTCGCACCATACGAGGCATTGTAATGGGAGGCCACGAGATCATCGCTTTGTCGACCGAGGTGTGGGAGAGAGCCCATCATCGGTCCCGACCGACAGAGACACCTATGAGAAGGTGAGCTTGATACGATAGCGTCTTCTCATGGCTCAGAGCCAAAAGAGCTATGCTGATGTGCGACGCCGACCCCCAGAGCCGCGTCAGATCATGTCTCTCACAGTGATGCCTGTGAGAGGAGGTCGCCCTGCGGAAGCTATCGCAGAGGTTTATCGGTCCTCTATATTACCTCGAGGTAGGCACCGCTATGCGCATCGTTAGCACGCCCAGAACATGTTAGGGTGTCCACGAGGTATTTCACGCCCATGCTCCTGGCGTATACTTCGATCTAAATTTCACGTATGGACGTGGGACAGATCGGCGCGACACTCACGGACCTTCGAGGAGGGACCAGCGCAGCATTGTTGATACCGATCAAGCCAGAACGCAAAGACCGCGAGGCTGGCCGAAAATATGCACACAGACCGAGTGAGATAACGGAAGCGCCGAGACACACGCGCCACCTATCCCTTCATGCAGGGATGAAAGTAACGTATCAGCGCCATGTAACGAACGACCGCTTACACGCGATGGCGTGAGCGCAGATCGCATGCGCATGTGCGTGATTGTGATTGTCCCTAATTCTCTGATCTAAATTCCTTTAAGGAGGGTGAAATGTAAACCCGAGAAATTCCACTGAATATGGGCAAAATCGTAATTTCAATTACAAATTGTACTTCGGTTGTAACCGGACTAATTCGTAAGATCCTCAGACAAACTGGATTTCACCGTTGGAATCGTCTCGCCAAATTCAGCTAGCACGTGTAAACTTTCGGGGTCAGACTCTTATGATGTTTCTGAGCCGATGACGTTTCTTCGGGAGGTATCGCGATTCGGGAACCTTAAAAACGGTTTGGCAACGAAAGTCAAGAGAGTAACACCGACTCATGTGCCATAAGTGGTATGAGTAGAGAAATGATGAAAAATAGACTCATCGGTGATAAAGCCGGTCATCAAACTGTAGGGACGTAAGCGCTATTTTTGTAAATGTTTAAGTCACTACAAGACAAAATTATGAACATGACTTATCTTCTCCACTTAAACAAAAGGGGAAAACGTTGGAAACGAATGGACTTAGCTATGGAGTTTACGTTTTTTGAGAGAACCTCCTTCTCTAGATTTCAGACGCGATCCAACCGTCAGCCTTTCTAGATAAGAGGGAGAATTGCTTCTACACTCGAGAGCCTGTGGGTACCGGATTTAGGGGAGTTTCTTCAAACTCCTGAGGTAGGGCTTCCTCCCTACTTGAGTTTTGTATTCTATTTTAAGTGTTTTGTTTGATGTTTCGAGTTTAACGAGCCAGTGTTAAAACATCTGCCCCAAACCTGGGACCGACCGATATAATTTTAAACAAGATCGATACCGTGGTAAGGCCAAAGGTCGTTGGGTGCATTTTGTGACATACTTGTGCATAATGTTTGCTTGGATATGCATTGGGGTCAGAATGACCATGAATTGCGGTTCACCAAGTGAACCGACGATTAGTAATTTTCTGGGAATAGTAACCGAGGGTTTTACTGTTCCCAAAACAGTGTTCACAAAATATATTTTTGTGAAAATATATTTTGCAGAATATGTGTTTCGCCGAGTGATTTAAATTAAATTGCTCGCTAAGCTGACCACAATTTCGTTAGCCTAATTGGATGTGATGAGTTAAAATTACATAACATGATCAGGTGATTTAATTATGCGAGTATATTCGCTTATATATTTGGCTGTGACAGATCAGACTGACCAAGACACATCTGATATGCACCGAAACAATCTCTAGGGATTATAGGAGAGTGCAATGAGATGTTATTCAGAGAAAACGGTTCTAGGGTTGTCTAAAAACACATCATCTGAGGGTACTAAATCTAAAATATCAATCGGCCGAGCGCCCACCGATATTCACATCTATGGTAGTCCACAAACAAATAATATATCAATCGTCTGAGTTACTCTAATTGATATATATATACATCTGAGGGTTGTCCAATTAATAAAACAATAATTTCACATACATGAAGGAGTGTGAGAGAGCTCTGCAGACTCCTGATCTCGAGTCGAGTCATGTAGACATTCTAGGATCATGCATTTGTTGAATGTGTGTTTACTTGAACATTGCACCGTGACTTATGGTGAGTGGTTCACTCTTGTAAGGATTCTCCTATCGAGCTTTAGCTCACTCTGTCGTGGGACCCCCTTTTACTGTGCACAGAGCGTGCGAGATCTGCCTCAGGTCCCAGGTCGGAATGGCTGGGCTGTTTTAATGGCTTTGTTGATGCTTACATGTATTGAACTTTAAGCTTAATACATGTATTGTTTAAGAGGAAAATATTGTAACTCTTATAACTATG
Source organism: Tetrastigma voinierianum (assembly GCA_016808115.1). Classification (NCBI taxonomy): domain Eukaryota; kingdom Viridiplantae; phylum Streptophyta; class Magnoliopsida; order Vitales; family Vitaceae; genus Tetrastigma; species Tetrastigma voinierianum. The sequence goes on along the minus strand of JAEQBH010004914.1, from coordinate 271,572 downwards.
GGATACAGAATGGATCATAGTTATATGCATATTGAGTATTGTTTATGGGCCCAAGTGGTCAGATTACTCATGTGATTGGATATATTGATATATACGTGATATACTGGATTGCTTTACGTATACGCATTTTGTAATTAGTTAGAGCTCCCGTATAAAGGAGACTCGCTCCACTTTTCGAAGGGTTACTGCAACCCACACCTGTATTCTGGCCGATCAGTCAACCACTCCTAAGTTTTGGGGCGTCACATTTTCTATTTTTATTTTTATCTAATCTTACAAAAGAACATTTGAATTATCCCTGCTCAAAATTAAATTTTCAACTTTCTACCAATTTCTTTGATTTTGCGGGAAAACTTTCAGCTTTCACCGCCTTTTGTCTTTTCAAATACCTGCAATCTTCTGTTATTTCATTTTTTTTTCCCCTCTCTCTTCTAATTCAAAATCAGGTCAGCCCAGATCTATATGGAGATAACAACACAGACTTTCACACACTGACTGAGCTTCACACTTCCTATCCTTTTTAAAGGATTTTCATTTTTATATATTTTCTGAGGATCTCTTCCTCCCACACAAATGACAGAGTGACGCATACCAAGCAACGGGTTGTTACAACCTCCTCTGCTCAGGCTTCATTCAAATCAACAATGAGATTGCAATGGGTGCTAGCATCTTCCCTGTTTCCCGTTATCATGGTTCCCAATATGATGTCAGCATACTTGTGTGGAAGGTAAATGGCAATGAACATGAATGATCCCTGGTTAAAAATTTTGAATTGAAGATTTTGGAATATACCTCTTCAAAGTATTTTGCCGTAAGAGTTGTACATTATTTATATCTAGGTATAATATATGTCCATGTAATGAATGCATGGCTTTTTTTCCTGTGAACAAATTAATATATGTTTAATTTGTTTATTGAAACTGGTACCTATTTATAAAATATTGGGTTGATATTTTTGTAGGATCCAAAAGAGGGTAATTGGTGGATGCAATTTGGAAATGATCAAGTGCTTGGATATTGGCCTGCCTTACTTTTCTCATACCTGTCTGACAGTGCTTCCATGATTGAATGGGGAGGGGAGGTTGTAAACTCGGAAGCTGATGGGCAGCACACCTCAACTCAAATGGGCAGTGGTCATTTCCCAGGAGAAGGGTTTGGTAAGGCTAGTTATTTCAGGAATATTCAAATTGTTGATGGAACCAACAGTCTAAGACCTCCAAAGACGCCTTCACTCTGGAAGCAACGCAAATGCGCTTATAATGTCCAACATGGCAACCTGTTACACACTCAGGCGGTGAGACCGGTGACAATGGAGAGAGGCTGTGGATGAAAATGTGTTGATCGGGGGTAAAAGTGATGAGAGTCCTGTGAGGACAAAGGAAGTCGGCAGATGTGCGCAATGAGTGGCTCTGAGCCTGCAGAGAGTGCAAGAGGTATGTGGAGCAGACCGCCTTTAGAGACAAGACAGATGCTTAGAGGAGCAAGTTGAGCTTAGTCCAGAGTCGCGGACTATGAAGGGGGTAATACCACCGCGCAAACCGGTCGGTCGGGGCCGCTTTCCGACGGTACCGAGGCGCTTAAACCACCAACACAGAGCATGAAAGCGACACAACCGCGAGACGCGAGGGGATCGCGTCGAGATATGTCGCCCATATGTCGCCGAGGCGCGACAGGCGTTATTCAACAGATTTGACGAGATGCCTTGAGAGGTACGGGGAACCTGACGAGGAGTTCTACCTCTTCGCTAGAGAGGCCGCAGCGTGACGCAGAGATGTTGCGTGATGGGGGCCTCGTGCCGCGGCGCGAGAGGCACTGCGGTAGAAGGAGCGATTGATCGCTTCGGAGGTATCACGCCTTGTAATGAGTCTTGGCTGATAATAGCGTATGAGTAGCGTGCGCTGAGCCCAGCTGAGCTTAGCGCTACACAATATTAGAGACACCCCTGTGGAGGCAGGAGCGATTGCACGAGCGCGTGTGCCTCGTGGCTACGCAATGAGCATGCGAGGGGCTACTGGGAGATAAGGACCTTCAGCAAAGTGAGAGAAACAGTTGCTCGCATGCATGGTGTCTGGCAAGCAGCTGGGGGAGTCAAGGTAGCAAGCCCGGTGAAGCCCTCATATAGAAAGCAAAGATAGCCAAGACGACGCAAGGAAAGGTACGCGATGTGCCAAACAAGAGTACGGTCGAGAAGATAATACCGTAGGTTGCTGGCCTGCGGCTTTGGCAGATCTAGGCTGCTCGACATGCGATGGAGCCGACACAGAAAGCCGAGGATAATCCCACGAGAAAGGATTGATCGTGAGAAGGTTGGTTCAGCATCAGCTGCATCACATGACACGCTGTCGAAAAAGTAAAGGGCAGGACACTGGCACGAAAAAGTTTTCACATTCAGTGGCCATGCTAGCTCAGCAGGGGAGGATAGAGGACTGAACTTCCATTGATTGAGACTCGAGAGTGAGTCAGCGTCGAAGAGTTAAAAGACGCCGAGTTATGGCTTAAGAGGAATCCAGTGATTGCAGGGGGGACTACAGTGGAATTGTTTCTTGAGACCAAGAAAGAGGGGAGTTACCCTTGGTCAGTGAGTACATACGACTGTGGTTGCAGAGGCCTCACAGATGATCAGAAGCTGCTGTGATGAAGTATCTTATTGTAAAGCAAAGACAGAAGACCGAGGCAAGAGTGGTCCTACTAAGATGTCGACAAATGAGACAAAGGTAGTTAAGCACCAGTCATAACAAGAGGTATGAGGATGAAAGGCCTCAGAATGGAGTACAAGAGTGGGGCGAGTTAGCCACTTGCTTTGTCCTAGTGAAGCATTGGAGGTGTGGGACACTAGGAGGCACAAGCGGGATATGTTGTGCATTACCCTCATGACAAGTGTGGTCGAGGGATATGTAAATGGGAACCAAGTATGGAGTCCCATGGTGTGGTCAGACTACGCACTCCAGCTTGACAAAGGAGAAAAGTCGAGAGCAAAGAGATGCCCATGGACGCCAGGAGTGTGTGTTGTGGTGAGTTCCCTTGAAAGATCGAGCAATGGAGGTGACTCAAAATTAGAGACTAATACGGGAGATCTTTCACCCTAACACTTATTTCGTGGACCTTCAGAGTGTGAGAAGTGAGGCCGAGAGTGCGGGCGCGCAGTCAGCTCGTATCATAATGTTTGTTTGGGATGATTATCAAAGGCAGTTTCACTTGTAAAGCATTGGAAAGTCAAGTTCGAAGGATCGAAAGCTATTTGGATGTAGAACCTCTAGAGAGGAGGTGCGAACTACTCCATGAGAAATAGAGAGATGCCTTGGGGGAGCTTGGATCTGAATGTTGAGTGAGTTCCTAAAGCACTCGCATAGCGGACGAGAGATGATCGGTTAATTTAAGTCAAGGGAATGTTATGCTTTGATGCAGAATCAAGACAGTATGTTGATGAAGAATGTGCCGGATTTCATGTCGAGATAGTAGGAGTAATCCTTTAACAAGACGTGGATGGATGTGAAGTCAATCCCTATTCACGGAATGGCACTAGAGTTCAAGAATCGCGAGGGTTCCCATCGTAAAACAAATGAAAGAGTTCGCCATTTTAATAAAGGGGATATCAACATGGAGATCGCATGTGTCATGAACTTGAAGATAGGCTCTACGTAGAAGAATCATGTTGAGTAGAGCTTCGCGCGAGAGTGGTCATTGCCATCAGCTCGAGATGACAGATCGGGACTATGATTTCTGGAGGAGTCGAGAAAATTATACAAATTAAGAGAGCTAGAAGCTTCAAAGTCCCTTCAAGGAGAAATGGAGGGTAATTGTGAGTCTGATCGCCCACTTGAGCGGGGAGAATGACTTCTCGTGAGAGAACAAGACCATCAGCTTCACATGGGAGAGCAGCTAGAGGATGTCTACGTAGAAACCCTAAGTGATGGCTAGGTGGATTATGATCTTGCAGTGGTGGCTGGGTACTGCAGAGAGAGGAGATCAGTAGGGACCACGAGAGAAGTGGTGAACATCCGTGAGATATAGAATGTTCGAGGAAAATTGGTCGTTAAAAGAAGTGTACAACTCCCCGATAAGCTTAGTGGAAGCTTCAAGAGTATCAGAGCCAATAAGGAGGACCCGTGGTGCATCTCTAGATCTTAGGATGTCGTTGCTGAACATTGGCAGAGGAAGCACGCTAGAAGGTGAGAATAAGTCGTAAGAGTTGGCGCCTTACTCTCGGGGACCTTAGCGGAGCGTGGTCAGCACCAAGCCCATTTGTTTTAGCCCGACCAAGTGGAGTATCAAGACATGGATTAGGAGTTAACTTCCTATCAGGAGAACAATCGAAGAGGTGACAGGAGGAGGCCTTGCACAGGTGTGGGCGATCGTCAAGCAGAGAAGCCCGGTGAAGAAGATGTTTTTTAGATCCGCTTGTAAGGGAATTCACGCCTAGTATAGCGTGAAAGGAGGTTTACTAGGATAGCGGCGATACGCGAAAGGACGATTACTCGTGATGCTTAGAGTGGAGCATAAGTACGCTCTATCTCCTTTACCGAACGTCCCTAAAGAAGAATAGTAGAAACCTTAGTGGATGATGCATGAAGACAAGAAGACTTCAGAGGTACAATATAAGACCTCAGACCGAGGGCGTGCATTTGAGTGGGGTTTGTTACACACTTCTCAGGCGTGAGACCGAGCCGGACAATGGAGAGAGTGTGCCGTGATGAAAATGTGTTGATTGGGGGTGTGCGTGATGAGAGTCTCGTGGAGGATGCTAGTTTCATAGATGCGCAATGAGTGGTTCTGCTTCGTGAGAGTGCAGAGGTATGTGAGCAAAAGGACTCACTTTAGGAGACAAGATAGAGATGCTTAGAGGAGCGAGTTGAGTTTGTCCAGAGTCGTGACCATGAAGGTGGTCGGGCCTACCCCGCGCAAATGGTCTGAAGCTGGGCCGCTCCCGATGAGCCCGAGGCAGGGCGAAACCAGTCAACACAGCGCATGAAAGGACACAATTCCTCTGCGAGATGGGCAGATGGGATTGGTGTCGAGATATGTCGCCCATATGTCGTTGAGGCGCGACAGGGCAAGTTATTCGAACAGACGGATGAGATGCTTGAGAGGCATGGGGAACTCCTGGGATGCAGGAGTTCCCACCTCTCTGCCAGAGAGGGGTCGCAAGGATGAGATGTCGGGCAAGATGGGGGCCTCAGTTTGGCGCTGAGACATGCACTATGGCAGCTTCTATGATCGAGATCGTCTGGAGGTATCGCCAGGCTGAGTCTGGCCGATAATAACAGATGAGTAGCGTATGCGCGGAGAGTTCGAGCGTGAGCTTAGCGCTTTACACAATATTGTGAGACACCCTTGTGGAGGCAGAGCGATGTGCACGAGCGGCGTGGGCAGCCTCGTGGCTTACACAATGAGCATGCTAGAGGGAAGACAGATAAGGGACTCAGCAAGTTGAGAGAACAGTTGCTCAAATGTATGGTGTTCAAGGAGTCAGGTTTTCGGGGAGTCAAGCAGCAAAGCTCGAGAGGCCTCTTTGTTATGAGTACAGCGAAGCCAAGAATTGAGCTGCAAGAAAGGCACGCGAGACGCCAAACAAGAGTGTTACGAGAAGATACTATAGGTTGCTGGCCTGGCGCCTTCGGCGTAGATCTAGGCGCTCGACATGATGGAGCCGACTATAAGAAAGTCGAGGACAATCCCATGAGAAAGGATTAGACGGGAGAAGGCTGGTCTAGCACGCTAATTTTACACGTTTGGGTCAAAAAGTAGGCGTGTGACAAACAAATCCATGGTGCGGAGTGGGGTGTGGTTTACTTGTACTATGGTGGTCCTTGTAGAAATCCTGATTGCCCGTGATCAAATTTAAAGCATAGGGCCTCCCTTCAATTCTTCTCTCTCGCTTGCATATATATATCACTTAGAGCACCCGGCCATGCATGTGCCTTTGTTTTTAAGAAATTCATTATTATACGTGCCTCCTTTATTCTTAGGCTAGCTAGCGGCCTGGTAACCTCTGAATCTTCTTTCTGTCTGTATCGGGATGGTCTTGGTTCTTTGAGCTCTACATGAAAATGTTGAGATAGAGAGGTGATCCAATTTCTTAAGCTTAAAGAAACAGGCACCTTTGTTACATGTATTTTGTCTATATGTGAGTTGTTAGTGTATAAATAATATTCTTACCATTTAAGTAATATATTCAACAAATGTACCATCTTTTTTTGTTTGCTGAAGTATTCAATCTTTGTTATGTGCATAGAGGGTAATGAAAGATTCCCTTTTGGCAGGGTTGGGCTCTTGTTGTGATGCCTGATCGAGGATCAATCATATGGTATTTGATTGAAACAAACAGTTTATCTTGGCAATCCAAAGGAAAATCCTCTTGTCAAGAAATCAGAGTGATACTTGATAATTGGAAAAAGTTTCGGCGGTTTGCACTGGTTATGGATCAAAGGAAAATTTAACTTATAACCTGTTGAGTTGCTTCATTTTTCCAGATGGTCATTTCAAAATTAAGCTATGGAAAATAAGATGCGACCACTTCAGGAACAATAACAATAATAACTTGTAAGCCATTGAGAGATGCACAAACCAAACAAACAAAGATAGAATCATTTGATGTAAATCACGTAAAGACATAAACTCATGCATTCATCTGAAGAATAGAAATGCGTTTATTTAATACAGCAGAAACAACACACCCTCTTACTATTTATTTATCAGAGGGAATAGAAGCCAGCCTACATAAATTATGCATGCTCCTCCCTTCAACTTCAGCCAACTTGCAAAAAGGCAATAGAAAACCTTAAATAAATGGGATAAATCGTTCTGGTTCTAAAAACTACTGTAATCCATTTAGGGATTGGCAAATTCAAATATGTAAGAGTTTATATTGAGGCAACTACATTGGGTGAAACAGTGAAGGGCAAGCTGATTTTGCAGTTCCCTGGAAGATCCTTTGCCAATTGAGGATTCGGATTTTATTTCTTGGCTGCATTCTTAATGCAGTCACAAGCAGCCTTCTTGTCAGCAGAGGTCGATGCAGCAGATGCAAGATTTGTGGCTCCAGCGCAACAAGCAGCCGGTGGCGTCCCGGTGCCATTCACAAGGTAGTTCAAACAAGGTCTCAGGTCCTTAATTACATCACTGCATGTGATCACAGCTTCGGCGGCTGGGGCAAGTACGAGAAGAAGCATTAAAGCAGCCATGGCTGGTACTGATACACTTGAATATTTCATTGTGGCTGGCAGAGAAAATTGGCTAGATAAGACTAAGCTGAAGTTGCTTTGGATTATTTTGGTTTTTATAGGAGATCTAGTTGGAAGCTCAGTAGTACAAGAAAACTGTATAAATTGGTGCAAATTTTTCTTAGTTGATCAAGCTTGAGCACAAGAAAGCTAGTCGTATTAGATTTATTTAGGTATATATTATAAGGACGTGAAGAAGTCAAATTTAGCATTTATTAAGCCAAATGTTAACCTTCCCTGCCAACGCAGCTAATTTGTCATTTTAGCCCTTTGAGGAGAATTGAATTTATCTCCACTCTAGCTACTTCAATATCATAGTGGAATAACAAAATAAATATGCATAATGGAGCTGGATTGCTACCCGTGAGAAGAAAACCACCTTCTCAGAGATCCTCTACAGACCGAATTAAAATGGAACTCTCTACCTTGTACGATATCATTTCAGAGAGCAGTTGGTCGAGTATAGTTCTGGAATTGACTATTTAGTATCATCTAGCTAGCTGTTCAGCATTTAAAGTTTCTAAAAGGTTTTGCTCAAAGTTAGAAGAAATAGAGAAAGTGAAGTTGTACCCTCATTTTGACAAATTTGTTTTAGAAGGTCCAAATTGTGGCAATATTTGCATCATCATCATCATCGTATATGACTCTCTGGTTTTGATTCTTGCTTCCTTTCTCCTTCTCTTCTTTGCGCTTTTTGTTTGAAAATTATTCATTATCATGCAGTATTCGGCATTATTAGCCTGTCAAAAAAGTATCTGGATCAGATTTTGTTGAATTATTGGAGCCAAGAAATTAGATAGTCTTAGCATTGCTTCATCTGGTTCCTGACTTCTCTCAGCTAGATTCTCACACCAGTTGTATGACTTAGGTTCAGGACTCTATTGAAAAGAGACTGTTTCTATAGTTTTTGCCATACAAATCTTTCAGCTGCTTAAACTCCACGCATAAGACCAGAATATGCATATTCCTGAGTGGGTTGCTTTGGTAACTCACTTGATCCTCATCCTCTTCTGGCTTATGGCATAGTTGAGGGTATGAATTAATGCAACCATTACCAGCCTGTGGCTATAATGATAAATGAGATACAAAAACTCATCCAACCCAAATCACATACAAAAGGTGGGGTTCCTAGAAACCAGTTGAAGCTCAAAACAAGTAGGATTCCCTTATGCGGTCTGCAATTTTAATGAGACGAGCCGACTGAAGTAACAATTAAAGTTATTATTTCTTCTCAATTGCTCTTTTTGATAACTCAAACTGATTAAAGAAAAATACATTGTTTTGCCTTATTGCTTGATAAAGGGATGAACCGTGTTACACATTCCTGGATTCCTAATGCACCAGAGTGGTTGAATGGGTTCAGCCCCGATCCCTCTAGCAACCATTCTATATCTCCATTCATTCAACCGATCTGTTGCATCTGCATACCTCTTCATCCCTGTCTTGTCTCTGTTTCCAGACCACAATGCCTCAGCCATTGCAGAAGCTCTTGGCCAGATCCGAGCATCCAAAACGGTGGGATCAGCTTGCTCAGACCACAATGCCACTTCTCCACCTAATACCAGCTTTGCCTCCGCATCACTTAATCCATATGTTATATCATAATTATATATGGTCTCCTATGTTTTGTAAGCATGTACCACAACTCCACCGTTGTTTTCTGTGTCAGTACCTGGTTTTTGATCATATTGACTGTCATTCCCGGGAAAGCTCCCATGCCCACAATCCAAGTAGTAGAAATCAGAGGATGATACAATGGTCCGGTACCCAGAAGCAACAATCTGTTTAGTGTTATTTGGCCCATTGTTCCATGTTTGTAAAATGGTATTCTCTGGCGGAAGCATGGATGGATCCACTTTGACATTGGCATCCAACAAAACGTCTTCTCGTAGTAAAACTACCAAAGAGATTGAGGGAAACAATGTACGGGAAGGTGGAGTTGATAAAGATCCCTAAGTGAGCTGACTTGAAGGTTCACCATTTTGATAGGAATGTTTGAATAGTTGTTCTGCTTTCCAACAACCCGGACATCTTTACCTGTAGCCCCTGGTAGAATGGTCTCGGGAACAGTGCAGCATCCCAGCCATTTTTTTGAAGACTTGGTAGGTCTTGGGGTTTAAGGGATTGAGATGGCCTGTCTCCTGGCTCCTGACGCTGTAGCTGATCATCCCAGTCAACTTCAGCAGGCCACCAAAACATGTTTGCACAAGCCACAATCTCTGGGTATGCTTCAGCCCATGATCCCGTATGTCCTGCAAATGGCACAAAACCATAATTGGTCAGTCACAACAGTATTAAACAATCTGAGGCTGCTTTATAATCGCCACTATAAAGACAATTACCATGAAATTTCTCACTTGAAGATAAACAGAGGTTCGTCGATTTCTTGTCAAATTAGAGATGATTAGATCACCAAGTTATTGTTATCAACTTTAATTATGAATGAGAGAAACATTTTTAAAGTTTCGAGAAAATATGTTCTCTCAATCAACGTGGAAAATGAAAATTATACAATTTGCCTCGTGCATCTTTGAACACCAAATCAATTCATATTATATGGCATCCAAGTTCAAGTGGATCCCAAAGCACTACAAGGAAGGTGTAGGGGCTATATAGTACTTGGCTGAATGGGCATCCTGAAAATTAACAATCACAGCTCACCTGTCTCAAGTCTCCAACAATATGCTAATTCGATCAAGGTCTCAAGTAAAAGGAAGCTTGTTTGGTGGAATACTCCTCACAAACTTTACAAAACTATGGCATGTGGTCAAATTTGAATCCAGTAGAGAAAAGGGGAAAAGTGATAGAGAGGGAGGAGGAGGGGCAGAGACAGAGAGAGAACACAGGGATTTATCTACCTCTATTGAACAACCCAGACAATTAATTAGTGTCACCTCACTACAACATGAGCTGGGATACTAATTTTTATGAAGGCAATTGCAATGTGGATATGACTGTCCATAATTGCAATGTGAATATTCCTGTCCATAGATTAAAAAAATATAAATGGTATACAAACAAATGATCAGCTTCTATAATAAAAATAAAATGAAAGAAACTTTCATGTATAAAATAGGTAAGAAAGTTTGTTCATCCTAGTGCATTGTTTCAGTTGGACAAAGAAGTATTCAGTCAGCATCACCCACCGGGTGAGTCAATCTCCGCAAAACCTGTCCCGTGCTCTGCCAAACTCCACAATTCTTCACATCCGCCGGAGAATACTGCATTTAAATCCATAAAGATCCTCTCCGGCGAGATTCAGGCCATGGAAGGTGAGCAGAGTGGAAAGAATGTGAGTCAGTAATGTGCCAAGAAAGACATTGAGCTCACGCCATACCTCATTGCCCAATTGTCCTCAACATGCCCTCCACCAGAAATTCCTGGAAGTAGTCCAGCATCAGCCCCTATGTCCAAAAAGAGTTAGAGTCCCATACGAAACAACCAGTGAATACTAGCAAAGCGGGTGGTCCTGTCACGACCTGCGAGAAAGTCTCGAGGCTCTCCTAGCTGCCTCACACCGTGGCGTGTGAGATTGGTTGCTCCAGCCGATTGGGACAATGAGGCTGTAAGATCTGCTGACCCGTGTGGAGGGGGCAGGTGGAGATTGGAAACGAAGATGGTCAAAGTTCCCCAAGGGAGGGCCAGTGACGTTGACGTGCTTGGGGGTAACGAGGGGACGATGGTGCTCCGTTAGTATCAGGCGGCGGTAACGTGCGACGGCAGGGGAGAGGTGTTGGTGGTTAGGGGAAGTGATGCTAAAATTGGGGGACAAAAGGCTTGCTTGGGAGCTTGGCCAAGAGAAGGTTCTGGGTTTGGGCCACACATTGATTTGGGATTGGGATTGGAATCCAGACGCTGAGTTTGAAGAAGATGATACAAAACCACCACCATTTTCCCAGTATTTTTATGTTTTCAAAGACACCGTTCAGAAGATCCTGAATTTGACATTTACTCTTATGTAATCAATCACTTGCCAAATCCAAGATACGGAATTGAATCAGATTGATACAAATCTCAATAGTCAATACAATTAAGGAATAGAATCATGATTTACCCTGGTCGACGTATGTGGCACATTAGAATTGATGGCAGGCTCGACTCTGACAGAAACAAATCATCATGATTGATGTTGATGATAGAGGGAGGGGAGGCTACCTACTTTGGAAATTGAACTCGCACAACGCTGCTGGCTGGTACTGGTCTAATATTTGTCCTTGATGGATAACAATAACAAACAATGATTATATAAGTCTTATCTTATGGGCTGGGGGGACCTTTCGGCTTTGGGTTTGGTTAAAAAAATATAAACTCGGAGTTTTTCAGTTATTTAATTAGAATATTTTAGCATTTATTTTATGCATCTCATACCCAACATTCAAATCTAATGATCAACAAAAACTCAAGTTTATATAAATTCGGAGTTATTGTAGTTCTTCTTTAGGCTTTTGTCCTTCTTTGTACCACTCTGCAACTGCGGGTAGAGATTTTGAGATGCATTTCTGCCACGTGTTGTTGCGCCTTCCTTGGAAGTTGGAGCACCCCTATCGCCCTCTCCCAACTCTAACCCCATGTTAATGTACTACTTAATCCATCAACTCCAATATCAAACATATAAAATAACTTAATGGCTTCCTTCTTCTGTCTTTGATTTTTGGAGTGGAAGACTTTATACTGAGAGCCATTAGTCTCCATTTTTTATCATTCTCTGCCTGTAATTTGAAGAGAATAATTCTCATCATAATTAGATATCAATTAGTTATGAACTAAGAAAATAACACCCTATAACTGAGCAAAAAACTTCTCTCTGTCCACTTTTCTTTTGTGTAAAACCTTTTGCAACAAAACATGTATTATATTTCTTAATCAACCCATCTAATTTTAATTTCCTTTTAAAGATGGGTTCAGCTATAAAAAACTCATTCTCATAAGATCTATTTGCAACCTATAGTTTTCGCACTACGAGGTAAGTCTATTATTTCCCAAGTGTGATTGTGCACTATTGATTCAATTTCATCACACACCTTCCATAGCAAAGTATCGAAGTCATAGCTTTATAGATCGAGGGTTCATCAACTAAGAATGTAAAGTCATCATCAAGATTAGTTTTTCCTTTCTCTTTTACTTCTTCTCAATTTAGTTCTCGTAAATATCACTAGACTCAACTTTAAGATTTCTTTGAACTTGTTGTTCGCCGTTTCTGTTTTTCAAGAAAAATATTTTCTAAGAAGTCAAAGATTCTTAGTCTAATTATAGAATTTACTTCCACTAAGCCATTTTCTAATTTGATGATAAAAAACCTATATGCAACACTATTATTTGCATATCTAATAAACGTTGCATCAAAGATTTTAGAACCTAATTTTCTTTCTTTGGTTCTCGAAGAAGTACTCTTACTAAACACTTTCACACTTGTAGGTATCAAATGTTAGATGCATATCATTTCCATAGCTCATATGAGTTCTGCTTCAATCTTCTTAGGTCTTATTCTTTGAATATGCATATATAAAGAGAATAGCTTCCCCCTCACAAGTTCAAGGGTGCTCCTAAACTTGCTAACATGGCTTCATCGTGTCCTTTAAGGTTCTATTTTTTATTTCAACTACTCCATTAGATTTAGGGGAATAATGAGGAGTAGTTTCATATATAATTCCATGTTTCTCACAAAAGGTATTAAAGGGGTTGGACTCATATTCCCCACCCCTATCAACTCTAAGTATCTTGATTTTCTTACTTAGTTGGTTATGTACTTTATTTTTATACTTGATGAAAGCATCATTTGTTTCATCTTTATTCTTTAAAAGATACACTCTTATATATCTTGAGTAGTCATCTATGAAGGTAATATAGAACATTTTACCACCTCTAATCATGATGTTTTTCAAGTCTCTTAGGTCATATGAATTAAACTTTAATAATTCCACTCTCTTCTATCGCTTGCAAGATTTCTTTATGGTTTTAGATTCTACATATACTTCACAATTTCCATGGTTTTCTAAGGACGGATTGGGATTAAACTTAATTCAATCAGTTTCTTAATATAAGAAAAGTTCACATTTCCCAATCTACCATGTCAAACATCACAAGAATAAACTATGTAAGCAAAAGAGGAAGATTTTTTATTATTCAATATTTCTTAAATATTCAACATGAAGAGACTTTGGTAATAATAACTCTTCCCAATAAAAGCATCATTCTTTGTCAACACTATTTTGTCTGAATCAAACATGACCTTCTCCTACTTTCCCAAATAGATACGCTTAGACTAACTTCCAACGAATATCCGACACATGTAGAACATCACTAAGGGCGAGTAATTTTCAAGAGATTAGCTTGAGGAGAACTTTTCATTTGTCAATCATCGGGGATGATCTAGAATCGTCCATAAACACTTGTTCCTCTCCTTCCTTCACTATAATGTAGTAAGTGAATGTGTGATGCCCCAAAACCGGGGTGTCCGTTGACAACCCACAACCCATGAAGACCGTATGCCTGTAACCCGACACCACTCACGAAATCGAGCTGCACCCCCTTTGTACAGGAGCGCTACCCACATAACCCGGTCCTAATAATCAATAATGACTACACAGGTCTACATGAAGAGTAAAATAATGGCCACTTAGGCCCCGCATCAATACCTACAAAATATCCAACTAACTATCTTACATGGTTTAAGAGAGCACACATTACTCTAATACACATATTAAAATTATAGAGTTCTAATACGTTATACAACGATATCAAATCCACAAGCTCGCTTTTAACACGCGGCCTCTAGAATGCCGCCTTCCTGCCAAGCCTCCTCAGACTAAATGAGATCCCTCAAGAAAGAAGAAAGCCCAAGAGAGAGGCACTTTTACATGGGTTACTCTCTACCTAAGTGCACATACATGGCAAACAATCACATTCAAGCAATTTCATGAACATACTCGAATGTCTACATGCCCAAACCCATGTCTCGAGTCCTCACCGACTCTCTCACACATGCCTAAGCCAATATGCGAAACATAGCCACAACAAAAGTTTTTTTGTTTGAAAACTTACTACCGAGTTTCAGAAAATATCGACTACCTCCGAGGCGAATTGGGTTTCGATAACTCTCCGAAATGGGCCATTGGCCCTCATTCAAGCGACGGTTTGACATCCCTCCAAGGCAACTTAGGTAACTCAAATTCCTTCACAAACAATTTCGCTTTTGTTTCATTTCATGTCATGCAATCTACCCTAATATTCTAGGTGCCCAAAGGCATACGAAATACATGACGCTAATTCAACGACATTCACGCGCTTAATATATTCACATGCATATATATTAACATAATTAAATCATATAAAACATAAGTTATGCAAATTCACAATCAATTACACCAAAATTAACTCATGGCCACTAACAAACACGAAAAATCACATTTTGGAATCACTAAACCAAACACATTTTCACACTAGTGACCCTGTATGTCACTATTCACGTGAATAGTGACACCCCTTGGGTTAATGTCACCACTCACACAAATAGGAATTTTCTCCACTCGGTCCAAAGCTTTTGAGACCTAATTTACAGTTAAAACAAGCCTTAGAATATTCCTAACCATTCACATGACTCTTAGCCAAAGAATAACACAAATAGGAAAAGATCCCTACCTCTTGAGTCGCCGGAACTCCAACAAATCGTGCCCACGTGTAGCCCCCACCGTAGAGCACTTCTTACTTTGTCTGCCGAGAACCGACTATCCGATTGGATCGAATTCCAGAGAGAATGAGCTCCTCTCTCTATAAATCGATCTCCCACTCCCATCGCATTCCGCTGCTTAGCCACCGTGACCTGTCTTTTGAAGAAGATGAACACTGTTCATCTTTTGTCTTATTATCATTAAAGATTCATTTAATTCCCATCATATCCCTTCTTCTAGATTTTTGACACTTGATACTATCTAGGTCATCCATTTCATCATCTCTTTAATCTTGCAACATGTGTCACAAGAGTACATGTAGTGGGTGACTTTTGTCACATCACATGTCTCTCAAACCCGCTTTTACTTCAAGACTCGACACCTGTCTCAAAAATAAATACCGATCGTCTGACCCGACGAAATTCGACATGGTAGCTAGATTTCGTGAGACGATTCCAACGGTGAAGTTTGTTTCATCATCCGAGATCTAGAAAAATTTTGGGTTTTGACCGAAATTACGATTTTGCCCTTTTTTAGAAAATTGATTTTATCTGGGTTCACATTCTCCTCTCTTAAAGGAATTTCACCGAATTTTAGATAATCATCAACAACTCACATGCATATGCAATGCACCATACCATGCATGTAAACTAGTCATTTAAGTATTAAACGACTAAACCGTGCACCTTCTCATCCCTAAACAAGAAGGGATAGTGGCCCGTGATCACGCCCTCGCTGGCCCCAAGTCACCCCCTCCACTCCACGGTACGCGATGCAACACCTCACTAGCCTCATGGTCTCTATGCGCCGCAAAATCTAATCACGGTTATCCATAATGCACACCGTCCCTCCCCTCGAAGGTCCCACTGTCTACCCCAATCTCTCTCCCCAATCCACTCCACGAAATGGATCCTGGAGTGTACCTCCGCAGGAATGGAGACGTGAAATACCGTACACTGACATGTCAAGCAGAACGCCAACCCAGACGCTATAAAGGCTCACTCCTCTCGAGCATCTCAAAGGGTCCAATAAACCTTGCGGATAGCCTCGTCTAATACGACAACCCTCTCTGGAAAGATCACCTTCAAGAAGACGTGATCACTAACCTCAAACCATGGTCGACGTCGTGACATCAAGATAGCTTTCACCCGCCTCGAGCTCGCGAGAAGACGCTGTCGTGATCAAGCCCACCTTCCTGGAGGTGTTCCTCAATCGATCGTAAATCCGACGGAACTCTCTCCCACTTCTGGCCCAACGTATCGGCACCGCATGGCCTCCCATACAATGCCTCATGATGTCATCCGTATACTCGCCTCGATAATCGTTGTCAGTAGTGAATCCACTAAGGGAAAATGCTCTTCCCAGCTACCCTGATGATCTAGGACGCATACCACAAGATCCTCTACGACCGTGATAGTCCTCTCGGACTGACCATCCGTCTGTGGGTGGAAAGTTATATTCATCATTCAGACACTCCCGAAATATACCCTACTAGCTTTCTGACATGTTTAGGGTATAATAAAGTAAAAAGTATCTATCTCGTAATAAAAACAAAGATGAAAATAAAATAAGAACCCTAATTAATACAAAAGTTATGGGTAAATTAATAATTTAATTCATGAATCTAAGGGTCATAATATAATACCATATGTCAAAGTAGAATATGTATAAGTTAAATCAAGAGTAATAGAGAATCGAGGACCAAAGAGTAATGTTATATATTTGAACAAAATAAGGAAGAAAATTGTGGAAGAGACAAGTGGCTTGAAGGAAAGAGGGAGGAAGTTTCCTCCTTTGACTGGAAAGTGAAATAAAAAGGGGATAAGACCAAAAATAAATATCTTATTTTTGGTCTTAGAGAGAAGAGCAAAAACGGATAAGAGAGAAGAGAAGAGAAAGGAAGAAGAAGAAGAAGAAGAAGAAGAGAGAAGAAAAGAAGAAAGAAGGAAAGGAAAAAGAAGATCACAGGTATAGAACTACTAAATTTAAGTATGACAATATGGTTTTGTATGGAACTGTGAATATTTGTATGGATACATGTCTTGGGTTGTATGGAATTATGATTTGGTATAGAAAAGTATGGATACATGTCTAGTTTTGTATGGAAACTATGGGCGTATGGTAGTCTAGTTTTGGTCTAGAAAGTATGGATACATTGCTTAACTCCCATTCTGTGTGATGGTTCGGCTCGGGAACCCCTAAACTCATATTTCGTGGTTGAGCCGAGAAGAGCTTTTTTAAGGCTCCTAGATATGTGTGTTTCTGGGGAAGGGTCTAGTTGCAAGTTGAACTCAGAAAATTCTATTTTCGATCACATGTAGTAAATTTGAATCTTAGAAATCCAGTTTTTGACTGTAAAATATAGGGAATGTAGAAGTGAGTCCTAGTAATTGTAGCCACATCAATGAACGGATGTTAGGCTTTGAATCCTATTAACTGCACTCGTACTGCAGCCTTTTACTCCTCGACAGTCAAATGGGCGAGAGGTCAACCCATAGAGGTTCCAACAAAGGTCACACATACGCAGGTCGCCAGACCATGCAACAGGTCACAGACTACGCAAAGCAGGTCACCGGTATCTCATGCAGAGAAAGTCACAACCTGACAAGAACAGTCAAGAGACCATCCCGTAGAGGCTGTCGGACTTCATCTCCGAAGAGGTCAGCAGACCATCCTCGAAGAGGCCGCCAGACCCTCATCCCGTGTCCCGAAGAGGTCGGCCAGACACTCAGAAGCGGCCCCACCCCCCGCCCACTCGCACGAGGGCGCGGTCCCACCATGTGCCATCCTACCACGTGGGCTCTTTCGCTCCGTGGCCCGGAACCCGGGACCATGCGGAGCTTAGATACCCATTCGAGGTAGTTCTCACTTCACCAACCGAGCTACTAGCCTGGCCAGAAGGGATTTCGATCGGTATCTGTTACGGCTTCCAGCCCGGAGCCCACTGGATAAAGAAACCCCGGGAGCTAGGGGATAGCCTGCGGAGTGGGACCACCCCTCGTCGGAGTGGGCTTCCGGTGGGGCCCTTACAAAAAGCGCCATATCACGTGTCTCACCGCCCACTCCGACCCGAGGGTCAGCGCTCCGGGGCCCACGTGCCATCCCCTGGGGGCCTCACAAGGGTTTTCTCGCTCCGCGCCGAACCCTGACTACGAGCCAGGTGACCATCTCGGGAGTAGCCTCCCATTCAGGCGCGCTCGCGCTCGGGCGTGCTCAGGCGCTGCAGCCGGGCGCGGTCATCGGGTCACCATAGTTTTGGTAGTACGCGCACTGGCTCGCTTTTGACTCGCCGACTCTGTCGACTTGTGATTTTTTCCGAAATGCTAAAATGGAACACTGCTTCATCAGGAAATAAATTTTCGAAAATTTTTTTTTTTTTATTAAAATCAAATAAATTTGATAAAATTTTAAAATAAAATTTTCAAAAATAAAATTTTTGAAAATAAAATTTTGTCGAAAAACAATATTTTAAACGCGAAATTGATCGCTGCATACTAATCGAGCGGTGTGTACGATTAGTGTCTCTGTAATGTGGTTATGCCTGTGAGGATACCAGATTGGATTAACTACCATTTGAAATGGTGATCGCGCAAGAGTTACAAGAGGGAAATTATATGCATGGTGAAATGCAAAGATAGGAAAAAGGGTAAATACTAAGGCGGGTTATGACCTTGGGGATTTGGATAATGAAATGAAATATGGTACGTTTATACTTACAATTGTTGACTAGCTGAGAGTTAAATTGGATGCATCATGTTCATTCATTAATGCATCTTGTGTGATAGGTTTAGTCCTGATACAAGCTTCACAGCTTGGCATAGAGGTTGAGGCCTTTAGAAAAGTCGTATTATGATGGAAAAATTTTTCCTGTGGATGTGTGGAGAGATTTGATTTTTCTAAAGATCGAGTTGCGCAAATGGGAAGCGCAGGACCTTTAGGTGGTAGATATTGGTTGTTGATTGTGTCAGCTTGACATGGATGAGATGACAACCATCTAAGAGTAATTGGGATCTTAGTCGGTCATCATACTGATACTCATCTCGAGTTCTAGAGAAGGTTACATATGCACAATGGTCGATGTGTATGTGCATAGAATTTCGGACGAATTCCTTTTAAGGAGTGTAGAATGTAAGACCTGTAAAATTCCAATTTCTCGAATAAGGGCAAAATCGTAATTTCGACATAAAATTGTAATTACGCTAAAAACCGTAATTAATTTCTGCATCTCTGGATGACGAAACTGATCGCATCATTGACTCGTCACAGCCCAGTTAGCAATTAAAATTTCTCGCACCTATTTGAGACAAATGAGTCGGGCATCACGCTGAGCAAGATCGCGCCGCGTCAGAATCGGTTTTCGAAGAATGAAGCCACATATAACATGTACTCAAGGTACCATATGGTATGAGTAGAGAACGATGAAAACTGGACACGGTATAAATGGTCAACATCAATTCCTCGTAAAAGAAGGACATAAAGGTCATTAACTAAATCTTGGTTTAATTAAATGACAAAATAAAGAAACATGACTCATCTTCTTCAAAAAGGCAAAAAGGGAAAAACGCAAATTCAATCGAGATGCAAAGAGCGTGGAGTGAGGCAAATGGTGGATTCTGCAGAGAGAGTCTCACTCTCTCTAAATACACGCGATCTGACCGCTGATTTCGACGAGCAAGAGGGAGGAACGCTCTACGGAGCAAAGCACGCGTGGACCCCCGGGTTTGAGAGTTTTGACAACTCCAAGAGGTAGATTTTCCTACTCAAGGCTTTACCCCATTTAAGTATTTCTCCATGTTTCAGCTGGTTCGAGGCCGAGGGGTCGCTTTTGATTGGTCCCAAAACACGGACCGAATTGTTGGAATTCTTCTTGGGATTTTCTCTAGGCCGTGACTTTAAAATTAGGGGGGCTGTTTGTCTCTTAAATTCCAGAATTTTTACTTAAATCATGTAATTGTATGATAAAGGCCGGAATGGGCCGCTTGATCACTTAAACATGGGACGGAAATTGTAGAATTTTCTTGAAGCTTTGCTGTCCGTGATGTACCGTAAAACCGGCTCGGGCTGTTAGTTGGAATAAATTATGCTTCGTGTTTCTGTAAGACTGAAATGGTGTAAGAAATCTCTGCTCCAAAAAGTGAAACCGAGGCTGGACAAGGAGTTGCCCGCGGACACCCCACTGCTGGGTTTCGGATCGCAAAAATCACCCAGCCGTAAATTAGGTAAAATCAGCCCATGTGTTTTCGTGGAGATGAACTTGTATGAAATGAATGGCTTGAGTTGGTGGTGTAGAAACCAATAGGTTAATGCTTAATGAGGATTAATATGAGGTCACAATTATATGGAAATATAATTGTAGCGATATGATATCGGGAATAAAATTTGGTGGATTCGCTTCAATTATATGGAATATAAATTGCGGAGCATAGCCATCGAGATGAAATTAAGAATCACTAATTAAGCTAAATTGCGTGTTGATGTGTTGGAATTACATGCGTGTAATTGTAGTTGATTGAAATATGCATATTGACATATTGCGTAAATGATGATTTTGAAAATGGCGTAATGCGTTTTCATATACCTTTAGGTAACCTAGAAGTTAGGTGTGAGTGCATGGATTTTGTAAGCGGGCATGTTTGCGAAGGAATTTCACGGGATGATGTCGGGAGGGGTGGAGTTGGGAGATGGGCCAACGGATCACTTCGGATGAGGTGTGACGTTTGACTCTTGACCAATTCACCTCGGAGGGTAGTCCATATTTATGCAGAATATTTCGGTAGTATATTTTCAGAACAAAGTTTTGTTTTGAAAATGATTATTTTCTCATACATGGCTTAGGCAAGTGTGAGTGAGTCGGTGAGGACTCGTGACGACATGGGATGATCATGCGACATTAGTGGATCAGTATGTTCTTGGTGTATGTTGCTAGACATTGCTGCCGCCCAGGTGGTGATAGCCCACTTAGGGCAATTCTCCTCTGAGCTTCAGCTCACGTGGTAGGACCCCTTTATTTAGTCTGAGGCGCTCGAGAGGCGATCCATTTGAAGAGCAGTTTGTGGCTTAATGGTTTAAGTTCTACTTATGTATTAGAATTAGCTAGATTTTAATATATGTTTGTATAAAACTCAAAGTAATCAACTATTGAATTATTGGGAGATAATTATAGATAGTTATGATAATTGATTTTATAGTATTGGTTTATGAGCCCAAGAGCATTTCTCATGTTGGGATATATATTGCACATATTAATTTGTTTGGAGGCATTAATCTGGAGTTATTTCTGAGTTTGTATTTAGGTGAGCTCCCATTACAAAGGGGCTGCTGATTTTCTGAAGTGTGGATAACTGACCTCCACTTGTATTCCGCGAGGTTGACGGTGAGTCAACGGACCCCGGGTTTTTGGGCGTCCACGAGACCTCATCTGTAGGGTCATCGGACCTCATCTGTGAAATTTCAATTTCGTCGATTAGTCGGCTCGTGCAGGTTGACCTCACGTATGACCTCCAACCCGGAAGGTCATAACCATACGTCCAGAACTCGGGTTCGGGTGTTCTTGGACTCTATGAAAAGCCCATTGGAGTCAAAGAATACATTTATATACTTACAAGGGAGGACCAGTGTTAGACTGAGGTGTTAGACCGAGCTCATCCAGGTCAGGTCTGCTCGTCCAGTTCAGGATTTGACTACGTATGACCTCCAACTTCGGAAGGTCATAACTCCTTCGTTCAAACTCCAATTCGAGTGTTCTTGGGCTCTATGGAAAGCCTATTGAGTTAAGAATACATTAATATTCCTGAAGATGATATTAGGTGTCAGAACGAGGTGTTAGACCGAGCTCGTCCAGGTCAGGTCAGCTCGTCCAGTTCAAGATTTGACTACGTATGACCTCCAACTTCGGAAGGTCATAACTTCTTCGTCCGAACTCCGTTTCTGGTGTTCTTGGACTCTATGGAAAGCCCATTGAGTCAAGAATCCATTGATATACCTGAGGAGGATATTAGGTGTCAGACCGAGGTGTTAGACTGAGCTCCGTGTAGGTCAGGTCAACTCATTCCCGAGTTCAGGATTTGACTATGTGACCAACCAGGAAGGTCATAACTCATAGATCCAGACTACATTTAGGTGTTCTTGGGCTATGGAAAGCTGAGTAGAGGTCAAGAATCCATTCATATACCTGAGGAAGCATGAGGTTAGACCGAGGTATTGGAGCCTAGTTTACTGAAATTGAATATTGTTTTGCAAGTGTACTAATCGCTTGGTTAAATATAATTGGGATACATGGTAAGAAAGGATATAGATATGAACAAGAAATAACAATATAAGTAGATTTGATATGGGTAAAGTCAATTGGAATACATGATAAGAAAATAGATAGATATGAACAAGAAATAGCAATATAAGTAGATTTGATATGGTAAAGGAATATAGAAGAAAGAATAAAATAGTAAGTTGGAAGAACACGTATAATTGTATGTTGCCTAAGGCGGATGTTGAATGACAAGACCTATATGATCGTCTTACGCGCTCTGCTGAGTGCTACGGCTTCTATCACGTGGGTAGGCACGCGTACATATGATCGATTAGCGCGTATATGACCCGATTAGCGACGCTCCTGCTGGAGTGTTTCGACACTTCTGTTACGTGTGAGGCCGTCTGTTCCGTACCGTAATGTACCTTCGGGTATATATTGTACAGAGTCTCATGCATTCTTTATCTCCGGTCCAAGCAAGCGAATGTTTATACGTGTGTATCTGAATAAGAAAAGATAAAAAGGTAAATAGTTGGACATGAAATTACTAGGGTGTATCAAAGAGAAGTCTATATTGCACTCCCTAGGAATTTAGGACGATTACGATAAAGTACAAGTAAAGCATTACAAGTATATGAAATGTATAAGTATATGTCTAGATATGATAGTTTGTTAGTATGAAGATATAAGTTAACAAGATATAAGATGTTACCGAATGACTAATATTACACAGATGATAGGCATATATGAATATAAGAATAAGTAAATGCATGTGACAAAATATGGAATATATGTATTATAAGAGAAATATAAAGAGCGTAATATGAAGCTACAAATAGGAAATAGTAATATGAAACTATAAGATAGCATAGAGAGTAGAATACTGAGTTAAAGTAATGATAGTATATGTGCATATGCACGTGTAAATTATATGGAACATATATAAGCATGGGTATATGACAAGTATAGAATATGACATAAGTATATGATCAGTTATATGTAAATGTGTAAAGTGAGATATGAGATATGAAAAATGCAAAGTTAAGAATAAATGATTGTATAAATGATTGTATATATCTCACCTATGATTTTCGAATGACAATAATTATTCGGGAATATGAGATATGTACTGAAAATGGAATAAAACACTAGATTTATGCGCTTAGAGCTGGTAGAGGACGGTAAGGCATGCCTATAAAGGAGAGAATCTGGAGTTGTTCTGACATCTGGTGTCTGAATCTCGAGGGAGCCCGTTTGGGTCGATGTGTATGCGTCGTTGGATCCACGGTGGCTCGAAAGTCGCGCTGGCCCAGCCGAGCCCTCAGCGGATGGTCATTGTCTAGCCTAGTGACCAACGTGCCTTGAGGCGCAAGTGGACAGTCATTATCTGGCCCCCAATTATAATAGCGCCTTCGGGCCCTGCTTGGACCCATTTTGTACGGTGATACAGCGCCTTAGACCTCATGGTTTCACTTTATAAAGCCCAAGGTTTATGCGAAAGCGAAATATAAAAACTAATTAAATGTAGAGATATATGACCGCGGTATGAAGCATAACTTTTGCACTTTGTCTAGATGATGATATGATAATGTACAGAAGTCACAAAGTAAAAGTGTCAATGACACGAAAGTATATGAACAAGTCTGATACATGAAGAAAGTAATATGAAAGAAGTATAACGGGAAGAACGGTATATGAAATGAGTCGTGAACACGGTCATGAACAGTACATGAGCATGTA
This sequence comes from Tetrastigma voinierianum, assembly GCA_016808115.1. NCBI lineage: Eukaryota > Viridiplantae > Streptophyta > Magnoliopsida > Vitales > Vitaceae > Tetrastigma > Tetrastigma voinierianum. Next base: position 247,699 of record JAEQBH010004914.1, on the reverse strand, counting down.
GGAACATAACAAATAGTATAGTATGTCACCTATGAGAGTCGTATATGATATGAATATGATAGACATACAAATGAAGAGATGGAACATCTTACAGAACTTTGTGATAAATGCATAAATTACTTAGAGCGATGAGATAAGTAAAGATGACAAAGCACATGAAAGCAATTAAAAGTAGCAGATAGAATGCTAATGAGCTGAGGAGAGCATGTGAAGCAATAAGAATGTAAGATGATAAGAAATCAAAAGTTATATGAATATGTGTAGATATGAAATGCATATGTATAAACATGATGAGTCACCATTGGTGATTTGTCATTGCTTATCATTCACTAAGCGTAAAACATTGCGGTGTTCAATCAGGTGTAGGTGACGGAAGACAGGATAGAAGACGGGGACATCCCACATCGGCCCGAAGCTGAGGCATTTCGAGAGATGGGGTGCTCATACTTGCTTCGCGATCTCTGATGTTTTGTATTTAGATATGTATAAGTATAAGTGTTTGTAATAGTAAATGGGACTCAGTATATGTGTATAGATTTTGAGGGACACCACTCCGGTGGTAGTTCTTTTGTAAATGAAAATGATTTTTGTTATTACAGAAATTGTTTGTATAACCCGCAGTCTGAGTTCGGCTACGAAAAAACGAGTCCAAAATGAGTCCCGGTTTATAGTCGTGCCGGACTCGGTTCAGGATCGCCATTCGGGTCGGACCCGGGAAAGAGGCGTGACATTGTCGATCGTGTGCCCATAGCCTTTTGGAAACTCTTCCAAAAAAGTGCGTCGTGAAACCTCGGGTCTCTATACGACACTATGGATCACGAGTCACTCCATGCTTTATTTGTACCGGTCACGATGGACACTATCTTATCCTGCCCTGGGGACTCAATCACTCTGCTCGATAGAGACGGTGTAGCTACTAAACTGACGTGCCACAGGGCGCTTCTTTGTCACGTAGCCCAAAGCGTCCCCTGAGTCTTGAGCATCATATCTCGGGAAGCTATACTAGCCAATGCTCCTCGTGACTTGGCCGAGCGCATCAACCTGTTGCCTTACCGGGGTGGTAGTCTGAAAGTGAAGTCATAATCCTCCCAGGAACTGCCATGAATTTGCCTCATGTGAGGTCCGTCTGCGTGAAAATACTTCGGGACTTTTTGTGGTGCAGGTACACCTCGGAACTCCTCGCCATATAAATAGTGGTGCCAGATCTTCAAGGCGGGCTACGGCCTTGACTCCGTGTCGTGTGTGGGGTAATTCGACTCATGATTATTATTGTGGGAACCATAAGCTACTACCCTCCACAGTGCATCAAAACCACGTCAGTCCGGCCCTCGAGGCATCCACAATGTTGTGTACCCTGTCCCACAATCAGGGACTATGAGATAGGAGTAGTAGTAAGTCTCCTCTTGAAACTCAACAGATGCCTTCTCCTTCGGTCATTCGATCAAACGACCTCCTTGGGTCGAAATCTCGTTATAAGTCAAGCTAATCGGAAGAAATCTCGATGAATCTCCTGTAGTACCCGGCAATCCACGAGGCTTCGCATTATCTCGAAGATTGACTTGGCCTCTCGACTCATCCACGACCTCGACCTTCTCTAAGTCCAGGCTACTTTGATGCGACACGCGTGTCCCAAAATCTCACCTTAGTAAGCCAAAGCTTCGCACTTCTTGAACTTGGCGTCACGGTGATAGTCTCTGGCAAGCGTAACACAATCCTGAAGTGATACTCATGCTCCCACTATGATGGGAGTAGGTCGAATGTCATCCACGAAGACTACGACAAAGCCCGATCACAGATAGGGTTGGAATACCACATGAATGAGATCCATGAATATAGGTGGCGTCGTCGATCAAAGGGCATCCTTTATGCAAACTCAAAGTGCCCATAACGCGTCCTAAATGCTGTCTTAGGGATGTCTGTCTCACAACCTCGGCTGATGGTAACTAGTGCGAAGATTCACATCTTGGAGTAGACTCGCTCCTCTCGGCGATCAAACAAGTCATCGATCCTGTGATGAGTCTTGGGATTCTTGATGTAACCTATTCAACTGTCTGTAGTCAATGCACAATCGAAGGGTCTTGTCCTTCTTTTACTTAGAAAGCCGAGGAGATCGGGCGCCCCCGTGGTGAAGTGCTCGGTCACAATGAACCCCCTTATCCAGAGTGGCTCCTGTATTTGGACTGAAGAGTTCTGCAACTCAAATGTTGCCATCATGCGGAGTGCTAGAGATGGTAGTACAGTGTAACTTCGATACGAAGTCTACAGCCCTCGGAATAAATCCGTGTCGTCTGAAAAAACATCATATTCTTTTCATGAGACTTCTCGAGTGAATCCCCAGAAATCGGTCTCACCTCGTCTTCTAGGAATTAAGGCTTGCTATTAACCATGTGTCACTGACACACAGTACCGTCTGTTGTTTGAGGCGAAAATATCATCTTGCCTGCACAATCTAACGCAAATGCCGTCCTGCGTGTAGGCTGATAACCCTCATCTGTCTGTCGATGGCTTGACTCATGTTTGTCGATGATCCATCCCGAGGATGACATCAAATGACATGTCGTGATCCTCGGGTCCATTGTGGGTAAGTCCACGAGATCTCTAACTACGCAACACGACATATCATCCACTAACCCTGTACCTAATCCCTGGGGGGAGAACTCACATTGGCTCATCGAGGCCTCGACCTCTAAGCTGACTCTATCTGGCGTGCAACGATGAATGAATGTAATGCACCAGAATCAAATAACACTCTTGCCCATAGGCGAGATAGCAAAAACGTACCCTGTATAACTAGCTGATCCGCTGACTCAGCCGGTGGTATAACGGCGTAGACATGCCCCTGAACCCTTGATGTCCCTGTATGTGGGCCTCGTCAGGCCTCGGCCCATAGTCGGCCTCTACGGCATGCACAGTGTGTGAGGGTGCGAGTGCGGCTCCTTGGCCAGGCGGCTCCTCACGGTGAAGGATCCAGGCCGGATTAGCCTCATGAACCCAGGGGGACCTCAGGCACTCAACAGATATAGAAACTTTTCCTTAAGGCTGTTAGAATTAAAATCCGTGGAGCGAGCACTTTAATTCTTCGCATATCTTAAAAATAATCACGGAATAGTCTTTAAAAAAAATTTCTTTTTCTTTTCTTTTGCTTACTTAGATTTTTCGGGAAAATGGCGGAAGTTTCCTCTGTTTTTCGGACTTTCCCAATTTTAAAACCTGATGAAAACATTTAAAAACACTTCTAAACTTCAATTCATCAACTTCCATATTAGGACTCCTCGTCCACAACCCGATCAAACGATATACATATATATACATTTATTTCTTTCAAATCATCAAAACATTTAAACCTTCTTCAATTCCATGCATAATTTTATCAAAACATGACAAAATATTCACATATACAATATGCAAATTATTTTCAATGCAGTCACATGCGTCGTCTCCTCGATAGCTGACTCAACGCACGGAGGGTACTCTCTGGAGTACTGTATCTCGAGGTCCACGAAAATATTTGTTGAAGCATATGGAAAAGAGTGAGCTAAACGGTACCGGTGAGTGTCACATTTTCATTTACCATAACATTTCGGTACATATCAAATGTACATGCCTTCAATTAAATCCATTTTATACATTAACATTTATGCCTTAAACTTTCTTTCCATAAATACCCACACCATTAAAATCAGTTTATGCTTTGAAACATTTCTGCATAAAACTTCTTTCAATAAATACTTATGCATTTAAAATCCATTTATGCTTTAAAATTTATGCCTTAAACTTTCTTCCATAAATAACATGCATTTAAAATCCATTTATACTTTAAATTTATGCCTTAAACTTTCTTTCCACTAATACTTATGCATTTTAAAATCAGCATTTGTAACAGCATTTATACATAGCTTTCTTTCTTTATTTCTTTCTTTCCATTCTTTCTGATGGAACCGGGGGAATAAACACAGAAACGATTTTAAATTCTTGTGGTGAGAACTGATCACATTCAGTCATAACCACTACGGCTGGAGAAACTCACGCTTTGCATAGGGTTCAGTCATAGTACTTTATCACGTGTAAGGATATTACTCTAGACACCTATTTCCTCCCTCGGTTAGTAGCCTACTCTTTTGCCTCTTAATCCTTCTGCGGCAAAGTACTTGACCGATATCAGTCATACAGTCATGGGGGGTTTAGGGTAACCATCAGTAAAACATTTCATTTAAAATACATTTATAAATCCATTTTAAAATCTTCACTTTTATCATTAAAACACATATGCATTTTTTACATTTTAAAACTTTCATGATACTTTAACATATGCATACCTATTCATATACATATAAATATATATATTGATCAAGATAAAACATTTCCATATGCCTTAACATTTCATATTATTTCCAATAAACTTTGGTTTAACATTAAAATATTCACTTTTTAAAAATAATTTCAAAATATCATTTTCACTCCACGTTCTGCGTAATCCAGCTTGCTTTGTTGAATTGTTTACAGATCGAACGATCACTTTCTTTCTGACGTTCACATTATCATTCATTTTAATCACCTTTGTTCATTGTTGAATGTTCAATTGCTATAACGCCACAAAAACATCGTTGAGACATTCAAAGCTCATATAGAACTTTATGACTCGTCTTTTAGTGACATTGTTTGAACCTGGATCGATCGTTATCATCGTGACATCTCTTGGTACCATTTGAGTCTTCTCTAACCTCGCCACTGCTAATCTGTAGATGACTCAGTTGGCGGAGCTGATCACTGGCTCGCTGACCATTTTCCACGTTTGGATTAAAATTTTTATGGCTTCTTGATAAGACCTTTCTCTGTCTATTTGCGGTTTGGATGAACCAGTTCGGATGATGGTGGTGATGAAACGTTAGCTGAAGCTTTGGTATTCTTTTCCAGACTGTGATGGTATTTATATTACTCAGTGATAATTTTAATTTAGTAGTTATATTTTGTTGTGATACCTTATTCTTAGTTTTGTTATCATTCAGAACCATTTGTGCTTTTAATCACTAAAATAGATAAATTGAAACATAGGTGATAAACACCAGTAATTAAGCAGCTGGTATTATATAGAAGACTGCTTTAAAGATGTTGACTCATTATTATTACTGTCTGTTCTGTACCTCTAAACACTTAATCTGGTACATTATACCCATTTCAACATAACACACACAATTCACTATCAAACCCTAACCTTACCTAAATAGCTTTCTCAATTGATATTAAATTCGGCACCATTAAACCTTAAAATACCAATCAATTTAACATCCATACCAAAATTTGAGACATTAAACATGAAAACATCAAACCTAACTTTCCCACCATGAAAACTTACTTGTTTCTTGAGTTTGGCTCCTCTCGCCCGTTCTGGCGAGTGGCTGAAAGCTTGAAAAAAGCAAAGAAAACTCGACTCCACGCTTGGATTCTCACTCTCTTCTCTTTCTCCTTTCTTTACTTTCTTTCTCTCTTTTCTCCTTTCTCTCCATCATGATCCTATTTGGAAACTTAAATCACTCAATTTTAACTAAATTCAGAAACTTTAGAAAATTATACCAACTAAGTCAAAGAATTCAATTGGTTATTGTAAAGTGAATTACCTTTAATCAAATACCTATGGTCCATTTTATGAGACCAAAGTCATTACCATTATTTAAATCATAACTTGGCAAGAACAAGAAAGATTTTGATTAGCTAAATGCAATTCAAATATCTCCATTATAACTGATTTTATCTCGGTTTAGCCTTTTCTTGCTTTTATATGGAGTTATATGTCAAAAATATTCTATGGTCGTCTATGTTAGAGTTCCCAGACATAAAAATGTTCTAACTAAATCCTTCTGGGTGATTTGGGCTGCAAATCCTGCAGAAATCGGATTCACAAAATCATTAAAATCGTATCCAGGACAATAGCGTATTGTGCAGAAATTCGTTGGATCTGCAGACTATCCAAAAGCGGGACCGTTGCTCCGTTTCAGTTTGATTGAACTCTATAGTTGATTCAGGACATTTTTTGTTCCTTCCACATTTTGAAAATTTTAGCTGGACTCGATTTTCGGTCAGGAAATCCTTCATTGGCCAAATCTCAAAACATCACCTAAATATCAGTTCAAAGTCTGAAGTATTTTTAAATCACTTTTTAACCCCTCCATCAGGATAAAATAAGAGAAAAAATCACTATTCATTAGGGCACCAGTTTACAATTTGTTTCACTTCTTTTAAATGATATGAAACATTCTAATTCTAATCATTCTATTACATCATTAGGCCTCAAGGCTCGGATTCAAATAAGCTACTATTATAACATTCAATAAGGTTAGGGGTTTTACAATTGACATAAGGATGGCGGAGGAATATATTATATCTCCTGCAAACCTCTTATTGAAAAGCTGGAGATGCGCATCTGAAACCACAGGATCCTGTCTCTAGGGACAATCCTGTATGTCCTGTGTTGTACCAGTAGCACCCTGTCTGACCTATACTTAGAGTAGCAGTTTGTCTTGGATTCTGTGGCCAAAAGCCTAGCTGCTTTCCCAGGCAGCCAAGAAAAGCTGACTCTTCTTTCTCTTGCTACTAATACCGCATCCCAAGTGCTCAAGGCATCTCGATCTCTCTCTCATGGTCATTTGTCAACCACGTGGTCCATATCTGGCGAAGATCCTCTGATCTGCCTAATGGACCAACTGGCCATTCATGATCTCACGGTATGGCCATGTGGGTTACGTGGTCATCGACCAAAGCAGATAGCTCGGTGAACCTAGCCCACATGCCATGCAGGTGGCCGACCCACCTTAGCTCTAGGAACTCTTGGGGCTTTGAAATAATCTGCTGATGTCGAAAATGCTTACCGCGGTGAAGCTCACGGAACTTTGCCCGTGTCATTGCCTACAGGTCTTTGGGGTCTTTGCCCGGGTTCCACCATACTTGGGCCTCACCTCATTTGGGCATAGCTAGTCTGGCGTCTGTGGACGTGTAGGTAATCTCACAGCCTCAACACCTTCCTCACCTTCACTTGATTATTGTTGCACCAACCAGATCCTCCACACTGCCAGAATGTTAGGGGATGATGTGCCCTGAACCTCTGGAGTTCTGGACCTTCACGACTACTACACTTTCACTATTTTTTTTTTTGTGTGTAGTGTGACCAATACCTCGCCTCAGCAGAACAGGTGGTCAAATACTAGTGGTGTCGACCCCGGGTACCTCGTGGGCGCCCTCTACGTCTCGCCCTCGACTAGCCATGCACATGTCGAATGGCGATTAAAATTCAATGCGGTATCTAAAGGCATAAACACCATACAGGGCCTATTCATATATAGAAAAAAAATATTTTATGCACAATATTACATGCGATTTCATAGGTAATGCAGACAATTATTCAATGTATTAATTCATATTTAACAAAAAAAAAAATTATTTTATTTTTAATATAAAACATTTTATTACTATTTTATTTTTAAACTATTTTAGTGAAAGCAAATTTTGACGAGTTCTCATGAGCAGTGTCTCAAACGTTATTTCGAAGCGATTGCCCCAGGTCAAAGCGGGTTGGGTGCATAGGTGCACACCCAACGGACCCTGGCTACGCGCATGGTGCGCCCAAGCCGCGCGCTCATTGTGTTGTGTTGTGGCGCGTAGTATGCAGGTGTGCGAGGCCCGGCTTACCGGCGATGTCGGGTGTATCACGCTTACCCAGCGGTGTGCGTGGCTTGTCTGCGATGACCACGCTGATGCTTGGCCGCGTGTTGTCATCGCGACCTGGCCGCTCCTTAGCCGCGCAATACAATTTGTATCGCGACTCTCCCTGGCCAGTCCACGCTCCTGTCACGATCTGAAGCGGTGTATCGTGACACACCTCGACGAGGCTCTCTCATGCGTTTGTTAGTTGTATCGTGACCCATCCCTAGCCAGTCCAACCGCCTCCGGTCAAGATTCAATTTATTGGCCAGTGACGATCACAGCCGGGCGCGCGCCTAGGGCGCTATGTCGTCTGATTATTGTATGTGGCTGTTAAGGCGATAGCCCGTCGATTTGTAAAACCGTTTTTTTCACTTCATTTTCTCATTCCATACCTCTTTGAAAAACTATCAATATATATATATATATATATATACTCTCTCTCTCTCTCTCCTATATATATATATATATATATATATATATATATATATATATAAATTTATTTTATTTAATTTTTTTCAGTTTTACACATTGTAAAACCTTAGAAAAATTTCTTCACATCATATTTTTTCATTAAGAATTACAGACCATTTGTAAAATTCAGAACACTAAGATTACATTTGCTAAGACCTATGATTAAGCATCATATATCTCTGTCACCAAGCATACAATTTTAATCACAATTCAATCATCAAAATGCACAAGGAATGTGTGATCACAACCCGTCTTTATCGAGTCTGAAGCAGTAAGTAAACCTAGCAATGACCTTAGCTCTAAGTGTTACATAAACTGGCTCTGATACCAAATACAGTGGCGCCTGGCAGAGGTTTCAGATTTGTAACCATTAATCTGGAATAATAAATGGATATCAGGTGCTTTCAGTCTATCGAAAATGGGCGAGTCTCTTTCACTGGGAAACTACCCAAATACAACTTTGTCCCGATAATCATGATGACCACCACAAGGGGTCTACATGCGAGTAAAATAATGGCCACTTAGGCCCCTGCATCAATACCCACAAAATATCCAACCAACTATCTTACATGGTTTAAGAGTTAATACATTACTCTTAATACACATATATTAAAATTATAGAGTTCTAATACATGTTATACAACGATATCAAATCCACAAGTCGGCTTTCTTCTAACACGCGGCCTCTAGTGAGTGCCGCCTTCCCTGTCGCTCCCTGTACCTGAAATGGTGATCCCTCAGCAGGGTGAGCAAAGCCCAGTAGAGATAATTTCCTACATGGGTTACTCCGCTAAGTGCATGCATGGCGACAAATCCATTCAAGCAATTTCATGAACCTACTGAATGTCTACAGCGCTGACCCATGTCTCAAGTCCTCCGCAGGCTCTCTCATGCCTAAGCCAATATACTAGGTAAAAATCAAGACTTACAACAAGTTTTGTTCTTGAGAAACTTACTACCAGATTCGGTAAAAATATTGGGTTACCCTCCCGAGGGCGGAGTGGATAATATAAAGCAGGTCATGGTCTCATTCGAAGTGATCGGTTGGAGCGTCCCTCGAGGCAGTGCATAAAATCTTCCTTAAAATTCCTTTCACAAGCAATTTCGTGCTTTGTTTCGTTTTTAAACCAATAAATGCAGTTTCCACATTCCTAATATTCTAGGGTGCCCCAGTGCATATGGAATGCATGATGTCAATTCGACACATTCATGCTAATATAATTACATCATATATTAACATAAATTAAATCACATAAGAGCATATTTATGCAAATTCCTGATCAATTACACAAGAATTAACTCACATGGGCTAATTAACAAGCACGAGAGCAATTCATTTTGAATCACTCTGACCAAACACATTTTCACACGAAATTTAGTGTCACTATTCATGTGAGCAGTGAAACCCTCAGATTCTGTTCACGACCACCTAAATAAAGGAATTTTCTTATCGGTTCAAGCGGGCCGATTACGGCTAAAACAAGCCTGGAGCATTCATAACCATTTACATGGCTCTTAGCCAAAGATTAACACAAGTAGGAAAAGATCCCTACCTCTTTGAGTTGTCGGAACTCCACCAAATCGGTGCCCACGCGTAGCCCTCGGCGCGTAGAGCAACTTTACTTCTTTCTCCGTCGAGAACCGACGGTCCGATCGACCAGAAATCTAGAGAGAATGAGCTCCTTCTCTCTCTAAAAATCAGATCTCGACCCACTACATCTCCCTAGTTTAGCCCCTTTGCATTTTTGGTCTTTTTGAAGAAGATGAACCTTTGTTTCATCTTTTATCTCGATATCATTAACAATTCATTTAATTCCCATCATGTCCTTATACAGATTTTTGATGGCACTATAGGTCATCCATTTCATCCTTTCTTTAATATTGCAACATGTGTCCTGAAGAGTACATGTAGTGGGTGACTTTGTCACGTCATCTCTAAACCCATTTACGGCACCAGATACTCGATGTCTCAGCGTGAAATTCCAAGCGTATAAGTGACAAATTCAGCGTGGTAGCTAGATTTCGCGAGATGATTCCAACGGTGAAGTTCGTTTCGTCATCCGAGATCTAGAAAAATTCGGGTTTTGACCGAAATTACAATTTTGCCATTTTTCAGAAAATTGGAATTTTCTCGGGTTTTACAGAATGCACTTCTGTTGCTACATATGTGCCTAGTAGCCTCAAAGTCTACTACCTAGTCCTTCATATTTGTGACCATGCTCACCTCAAAGGAGACTACTACTGCAATCACCTCTACTTACATGGAATTTACTCTTAGGATTGTTTATCAATTCTCTTTGTTGAGATATTGGTGCATGGTGTCTAGACTTGCCATAGATAAAACCTCTCTTGAGTAGGAATCAAGCACAAATTGCTAAAAGCCTAAATACCTATTAGGCCAATCACAAGAGCAATGGCCAAAAAACTTCAAGGGGCATTAAATGGGCTTGTGAAGGAGTTTATTTGGGTTAACTCAACCTTTACAGAAGAGTCTAAGTCAAATCAAGTCTTTGAAGAATTTAAATTAACAAGTTAGATTGATGCGGAGCTTCTATAACAAACCTTGAGATTTAATCTTTATTATGAAAATTCAGATTCAGGGAGTTTGTGAGCCAGAAACACCAATAATTTTGCTAAATAATTTTGAGACTTGTTACTATTTTGATTTTGATTTGTTTTATTTTAGAAAGATTTGTTCTCCAAGTCAAAGTAGTAGTTGTTTCATTTAATTTAGAAAGTTTGTTTTACTATTAGTCAGTAAAGGTTGCTGTTCTTTTAAGAGGAGTTAGCACATATTTAAATTAGAAAGTACTTGTTTTTCCAAGTCAAAGTAGGAGTTTCTTTATTTGATTTACAAGTAACAAAGTCTATATATACCCTTGTGTAGTATTTGAAAGACATTGATGAATACAAATTCTCTTGTGAGATTTTCTTCACTTTATGGTTCTTGTGAAAACTTTTGAGCCTATTAAGGTTAATCCCTTATAGTGCTTAAACTTACGTCTCTTTGTTCTTTTATAATCAAGGGGATGGGGTTACTTTCCTTTGTTCTTATAGCTTTTGGTTCCATATATATTCGGGACGAAGAGCGCAACATCTTTTATTTAAGTTCTTGAGTTCCAATATATAGTCAAGGAGGCAGGCCCTCTTCTGATCAAGTCTTGGTGATCATGATGTCATAACAGGTGGTGGATCTCAAAACACCTAGCCTTGAATTCATATCATCTTTGAATGTAGGGTTTTGGACCTTATTTGATGTGTTGGGCTTAGTCTTAGGGTTTTGTTTCTTAGACCCTTTTTTTTTTGTGGCTACCTAGATGGCTATATACAATTTGATTTATTTCAAATTAGATATATCATAGTGATGCCCCCTCTCCTCCTTTTGGCCTCACATTCCTTAAGATCTCTCAAGTTTTCAAAGCTCTCTCTAAATTGCTTTCTGGCTTTTTATCTATTTATAAGTGAACACACCAAGTACAATTTTTGGAGAATATTTTGATATTCGAGGTTGTACCATCAGATGTGAGATGTATTTGTTGAATCCTAGAGATAGAGCGTCAACTCCCTAATCCACCAAGGTTACAAACCGAATGAGGGAAAATCTAATTTAAGGACAATGCAATTGCACGCTTCAACCATCCAACCAAATAAGTTCATCTTACCCTCTTATTTCTTGTTTGTCCGTTTTGGACTAAGTAAAATTCTCTAATCCTTTACACTAGTTTAAAGACCCATAATTGGTATCGAGTCGAGAAATGATAGGTGGTAACTTGTTAAGTGGTTGGAAATATTTTATCAAATAGTTGATCATAAGCTCGAGGTAAATTAGTTTTTAGTGAGACCTCTCCACTTACCTAGAGACTTTTCTGATGTACTTAACACAAACACTTGCTACTATCATATTTATATTCACCCAAAAGACCAACATATTCTTTATAAATGAAGCTAACATGGAAATGATTTAGGCAGATCATTGGAAAAATTGCATTAAAAATTGAATAAAAATTATAATATTAGCAACATGAAGCTTGTGAAAACTAATCGATAGATCAAATTACCATTTCATGTCATGTCTAAAAACCTAATTCACCGTATATTCAATCTGGATCATTTTGGGGATGTCAGGCTGAACATAGCACTTTCAGAATAATTAAAAAAATCGTGAGAAAGTAAACATATACTTAATTATTAACACGCGAAAAAAAAAATTTAACGGCAGCTTACAGCTAGCAAGGAAGAATCAATCCTGTACAATATTATCTAATTAATGCAACAACCTGGTCCCATATGTGGGTATCATAGTGCTTTGGTATTTACTTTCAGTGAGCTTTATGAGACTTTTAGCCCATATTGTGAAGCGACCCAAGCCCACTTACCATATCAAAGCCAGGGGGCACCACCCAAACGAGAGAATCCTAAAGAAAGTTAGAATGTCTTCCCATGGACTAGCTTCAAGGCGGCTCGTCTAGAATTTCAAGTCCCCATTTTGCATCTCTGTATGGAAGACTTTGTTATGGATAAGTATACGAAGGCGGAAAATACACAAAAGATATTTATCAGCAAATTTCCCAGTTCCAAATCTCTTATTTCTTGAAAAGATTAATCCCTGGTAAGGAATAATTAATCCTTGATAAGGAATAAGAGATTTTATCCCTAAGATTAAGAGATTTTCTTTCCAAAAATCAAATAGAGATTCGTGAACCACTTTCTATAAATCGAGAAGATCCCCCACGAGGAGAAGGTAAACAATTCCAACCGCTTGAACCCTCTGCTTCTTCTTCTCCATCTTTTGTTAACTTAATCATCGGAGAGGTGGTCGGCACACCATCACTTTGGATAAGCCCTTTTTAGAGTTCTCATTGCGGCTGCGTGCCGGAAGTTGGACAATTAAGGTAACATGATTGGCGATCGTCATGGGGTCGAATAGAAAGTCTTGTCTAGATGCTGGGGGCTTGGCTTCAGATTGATCTAGTAGTCACGCATCGCGGAACTCTATCAGTTCCCCCTTTCACACACGATTAAGCTCAAAGCGTGTGATATCAACTTGTCAGATGATCCAGTAGCGGAAGATCAAATTCTCTAGTTTAGATTAGGACATAAGAGGAAACAGGAGAGCAAGCAAGGCAGATGAAGGAGTTACAAGGTCATGTCGAACGATTACAGCGGGCCCAAATGGAGAAAAGTCGCGATCTTGGAAAAGATGTACGAAGGATAAAGCGTGTGGCTCCCAATTTAAGAGTTCACATTTATTCTTAGTCAACTTGCGGAAGTTTTTACCTTAGGTAATTTTGCACCTAAGTTTTAGAACCGGACCGGTACCAATTACTCGTGGACACCAAGTTACTCGGCACCACCCCGATACGTCCCTTCACCAGGGCATTCATATTTAAATTAAGAATCTGAGAATAATGCATGGAAATTACGAGTGGTAGGTCGTTTATGACCTCTTACCATAATTACATATCCGACTATATTAACAATAGTCCAAAAGAATTTAATTACAATTCTTTTATACAAAAATACGTGCTAGAACTAGTTTGTCCCAAACACTTTTTACAAAAAGATGTATCAAGGCCACATGTCGGCCTTGTTCATAATCACGGCCTTGTTTGAGCGCCATCTACCGGTATCGATCCTTTACCTATAAGGGTTGTCCCATAAAGGATGAGCCACGCCCAGTAAGGAATACCTCCTACAAGGGCTATGATGAATACACATTTGAGTGATAATTATAATAGAATCTAGCACATTTAAATCCTGATTTATTGGCATAGAGCAGTGCTTCTAATATTATGTGTTTCGGTTTAATGCGAGTCTTTCGGGTTTAAAACGTAAGTGCACAGGATGTAAACTCGGGACATAATGTGAAGCAATGCTGGTGTGAGTGAGCAGGTCAAGTCTCAAGAGGAACTCCAGCAAAGCAAGGAAAGCACCAGGTGGACGCTTCTAAAGTGGGCAAAGTTCTACGGTACAACTTTTCTTTGGAAAATCAACAGTAGTGGAAGTTCTACAGGTAGAACTTAAAGTTCTACAGTTGAGCAAATTCTACCAGATATGACACTGGAGGAAAATCAGCAGTGGTAGAAGTTCTAGGTAGAACTTAAGTTCTACGGTACAAGCTGCATGGAACTTGCGAGGTAATAAGAATTCATTAGTAGTGAAGGCACTCGTCTGACAAACGAAATGGGAGAAAGAGTATCTCATTGGGGGGGACTTCTAGGGTTTAGGTTTTGATAGAATAAGAGTTTTTCTCCATTTTTTTGAGTGGTACCTTGTAGATCCAGATTTCAGATTTCCATTCTTTTAGAAGTTTTGGATTCAAGAGTTTGTAATCTTCGACATAAATATTCATTACGCTTTAAATCTTGGCATTCCATATTCTTCATTCTGGAGTTTACAAGTTAATTCCGATTTCTTCTGAGTGCTTGTTTTATGATTAATTGTTCCTCAACTTTAAGTGTTTCATATAAATTTTATGGAGTTCTAAACCCTGATTTGCTGGGATCTACGGAAACTCACCAGATCAGGTAAAGTCTCGATTCCTCTTTGATCTTCAATGCGGTTGTGTGATATTAATCACTTGTGTAGAAAAGTTGTAAATCCTTGGTTGGGCATATTCTTGACAACGTGTTAACGAGATATCCTCGGTACACGTTGGCAAATCATGAATGCAAGCTAAGGGTCAGTATTAGTGAGGCAAGTGTTTGGTATTACTCGATCATCTCATTTTCCAAGAGCATTTAAGGTAAAATCTTCCATCAAAGACCATTTATCAATGGTTCTAGATGAGTTTATAAAATAAGAATTGGGACTTGCACGACTGATGAGTGGAACCTAAAAAATCCAGCTATTTATGCCGTTTTAAAACATTCAAACCAATCAACCATTCGGTCTGACACAACATTACAATTTCTGTTCGAGTCGCACTATTAGTGGAGAATGGCTCCTGATGATCAGCGAATCAGACCACTCCTGTGGGGAGTGACCTGTGATTCCCACGAGTATTACAATGCTAGATGACCTGAATTCCTATGCTTGGGAATAGAGTGAGCATATTAATCGGAATGAAGCATTTTGGGCGCCGTTAGCGTGATGTGACTAACGAGTTGATGCGAAGAGAGCTAGAGTGAAATTGCAGATTGCATTGCAAATTCAGTGCGATTCTCAGCTTTTCTTTTATTTTGTTTTTTTTTAGTGAGGAATCTCGGTGGGAGCCTTGGACAAAATAAGGTAGTGTATGTCGAGTTTGGGCTGCGAGCAACACCCAGATTAGTCGAGTTACATCTCACAGAAACCACGAAATCATTACTCGTCGAGTATCTCAAATAACATTTTACCTCGAATGGATACTCTGGGAATCTGACCAAAGGACTCTATGAGCCTCCACAACATGGGGACAATGTTACGCTCCCAGTAAACCCAGTGTTAGGAGGCGGAAATGGTAACCTTCAGCAAAATCAATATAGGGTCCACCCTGCTCCTTTGCCTAACGTAGAAAGAACCCTTCGAGAAATTCTGCAACCTCAAAGGACCACGACAAATTCTTGTATTCGCCTTCCTGACGAGGCCAATCAATTCTTGATGAAGTCGGAAATGATCCGTCTTCTACCTGTGTACCAAGGGTTGAATGGGGCCCTTACTCATTTATGGGGACTTTGAGGGTTCTGCGTTACATTCCTCTCCACCGGTTCACCTCTCCACATAATCTGTTTGGTCTTATTTCCTTTTTCTTTAAAGGAGAAAGCCAAAATCTGGTTCCATTCCCTTGCACCTAATTCGATCTTTACATGGGAAAACATGCGGAATGAATTCCTCAATAAGTTTCCTGCGTGATGCCTCGTGAGGAGCAATTGAGGAGGTGAACCCTTAGCGGCGGTATGGGAAAGATAAGGATCTCCCCTCCATCTTTATCCCTCATCGCTGGGTTGGATGTTGGACAAATTTGTGCATACTTTCATCAAGGATTGTCTTTAAGTAATAAACAGTACATCAAATGATGTGTGCAGAAATTTTATGAGAAAGAAGAGTGCTAGGGAGGCAATTCAACTTTTTGACACTATAGCGAGAGATGTCTTTCGGGCAGGAACTAACACCTCTTTGAACCACTTTGCTAAAGTGCACGGCCGTCTTTGGTGAAAGGAATCAAACACACAAAAGTGATGAGTTGCAAGCCAAAATTGCCATTTGACAAAGGAAATTAGAAGGTAGAGATGAAAAGGTGAATGAGGTACTTGAGTGTGCCTCAGCTACCCCTCGTACCAAATGGACCTAGAGTAGAGGAGCCAATGCATTATATCGATAATCCACACACACTCGACCATTAAGCGCGGAAATCTTCCTCAAGTTAAAGGAGCCATTCCAAATTGAACAAGCGGCGCCCTTAACTACCAAGGAAACCTTTGACTCCCGTACTGCGAAACTTACAATCTGGTTGGGGTAGCATCTAATTTAAATTTGGAGAAATGAGGGAGGACCACATGTAGCACGCGAACAACCAAGGCCCTCATCAAAACCAAGGTTTTCCAGTATTCCTCATTTGGTCAGGCCCCCAAAGTTTGAAACTACAATCAAGGTTATCATCCATCGAACCAAGGGAATCAAAACTCATAGCCTTATCAACCTCCACATAAGAGAAGTGCGGAGGACATAGTTGAGTTCATTTCAAACAACAATCCACAAACACGGAACTCGAGCTGCTCACGAATGATGAGATCCCGGATAACGAGTTAACCTGCGTCAGTCGGTAACCTTCAAGAGAAAGGAAACTTCCATGCAACCCATCCAAAACCCACAGGAGTTAAAGCAGTGTAGGAAGTTTAGGTTCAGAGTAGAGGGTACCTTTGAGCAACATAAGAATTTGTCACTACCCTTCGAAGTGGTAAGGTAGTTGACAAAACTATTCCAATCAAGGAACCATCACAAGAGTCTCATAGTGAATTGGCTAGGGAGGATGAAGAATCAGACACACCTCATGTCCCTAGTACAAAGGAATATGATGATCACCCAGAGGAAGACAAGTCTAACCATATTCCTCAAATCCTTGCCTCATAGATTAGAGGCGCCAAAAGTGAATAACCATTCGGAGATTTATGAAATTTGTTCAAACAGTCAAACTGAACATTCACTTGTTAGATGCCATTAAACAAATCCCGTCATATGCAATTTAAAAGGATTTGCTGCACGGTAAAGCGGAAACTGGTGTCGACAAGGAGGCATTCATGGTGAACAATCTACTTCCCTAATTCGGAACAACACTTTCCAAATACACAAAGACCCAGGAAGTTTACTATTTCTATAGTAGTAGGAAATTCAAAAGTTGGGGCATACTTTAGTGGAGACTTGGAGCGAGTGTTAATTCTTTTGCCTTATTCGAGTATACGTG
The DNA here is from genome assembly GCA_016808115.1 of Tetrastigma voinierianum. Taxonomy (NCBI): domain Eukaryota; kingdom Viridiplantae; phylum Streptophyta; class Magnoliopsida; order Vitales; family Vitaceae; genus Tetrastigma; species Tetrastigma voinierianum. Next base: position 230,151 of record JAEQBH010004914.1, on the reverse strand, counting down.
GACCTAGGGTTAGGAGAATTAGAAATTAAATAATATCACCCTTCAATTGATGGCCGTAGTGTAAAAATTCCTAGAGAATAGTAGAAGGATGTATTGGTCCAGTAGACCAAATTTTATTTCCGTCGATTTTGTGGTGTGACCTCGGCTTTGTGTTGAACGAGACTGGTTGATGAATTCTGGTCGACCATTCTTAGCTTGCTAATGCCATCATACATTGTAGGGAGGCCTAAATGACACTTCGTTCTGACATATTTGTGTCTGAATCTTTCAATGTACTCAAAAGGAATGGGGGATGAAGAAGATATTGGTGAAATTAACATGGTTGATTCCGTGGTACAAAAATACCTGGATAATGTCTCACATGATGATCCTCTTAAGTCATGTTTGGTCAACCCGAGTTGGGATGAGGAAGTGACCACATTGGAGTCGGAAGTTTCTACACTCACATAATTGGGCATAATGATGTATTGGAAGTTAATGGGTGGGCTGCCCTAAATTTGAACCATTGCCACGAATGAGGAATGAGCATTGCCTTCTGAGGAGAGGCCACCTAAGCTTGAGCTAAAACCCCTACCAACACATCTCAAATATGCATTCTTAGGGGAGGAGGACACTTTTCCAGTAATCATATCTTCCTCCTTAGACATTACTCAAGAAACTAAGCTTTTTGGAAATAATGAAAACCAGAGGCGCTTTAGGATGGACAATTGCATATATTAAAATTATTAGCCTTAGTCTTTTAGAATTCACTTAGAAGAGGATGTTAAACCTTCTAAGGCAACCACAAGTGGTCATTAATAATGAAAGAGGTGGGTGAAAAGGAAGTTTTAAAGCTTTTGGATGTAGGGTTATCACCACATTGCGAGATAGCAAGTGGGTTAGTCCAACACAAGTAGTTCCTAAGAGTCGGAGTCACGGTAGTTTGCCAATGAAATGGCGATATTCCTACTAAGTGTCACCTCAGGATGGAGGGTGTGCATAGATTATAGGAAACTTAATGCGGGTACGGAAAGACCATTTTCCTCTTCAGTTGTGAATTCGAATATTTAGAGGATTACGGGCATGAATTCTATTGTTTCCTTGATGCAATTTTCGAGTGCAATCAAATTGAGATAGCATTAGAGATCAAGAAAAAGCTACATTCACTTGCCCTTTTGTTTTACGCCTTTAGGAAAATGCACTTTGGTATGTCTGTGGAGCTTGTGATTGCATGATGGGAATTTGTTGACATAGTAGAAATCATATTGGAGATTTTCATGGATGATTTCTCGATTTTATTGACTCGTTCGAGAAATTTGTTTGAAAACTTACATTAAAGTTTGGAGAGGTGTCAAGAGAAAAATCTTGTATTAAGATTAGGAAATGTCACTTCTGGTAACAAGAATTGTTTTAGGCCATTGTATCAAAAAGATGGAATCGAAGTTGATAAGGCCAAAAGTTGAACTAATTTCCAACCTCCTACTCAGAAATTAGTATTTAGAGACATAAGGTCATTCTTGGGTCATGCTGGTTTTATCGAAGGTTTATAAAAGATTTTAGTCTTTATGGCAGGCCCTTATGTACCTTGCTTGCTAAAGATGTCCTTTTCACATGGTCGCTTGTGACACTGCCTTTACTAAGCTCAAGCACTAGTGTCACCACGATCATCGGTCTCTAATTGGGACCTCTGCATTTGAGATCGTAATGCGATGCTAGTGATTATGCCATAGAAGTTGTGTTAGGATAGAGGGAGGACAAACAGGCTTTTGTCATTTACTATACCCAAATGGAGCACTAGACTACGCGGGAGCCAACTACATAACCACGAAAAAGTTTCTAGATTTGTTGTTTTTGCTCTAGAAAAATTCGGGTCGATATATTGTTAGCTCCCCGTAACCATCTTCACAGATAAATCGAAGCTTTGAAGTACTTGCTCTCGCGAGGACACCAAGCCTCGGTTAACTAGGTGGATTTTATTATGTCAAGAATTCAATTTGACCATTAAAGATAAAAAGGGTTAGACGTGGTTCTTGACATATCTCGATTAGTTCAGTTCAACTCCGGCATACCCATGGGTGTAAGCTTTCGGATGAGCAACTCTTTGCTCTTGTTCATTACAGTGGTATGCTGACATTGTGAACTACCTAATGTGTGATTCAATCCGTGGACTTCTCGGCGAGAAAAAGAAATTTTGACGGATATTAAGAAATACTATTTTGATGATAGTATCTTTAAATCTTGTCGGATCAAATAATGAGAGATGTACTTGTGATGGCGGGTGAAGATTTAACTTTGCCGCTCTGAGGCTTGTGGAGGACATTTCTCAGCTCAGCAGTGAACAAGATTTTGCAAGCTGGGTTTCTTGGCCCTCTATTTAAAGATTGTTTTGATTCTGCCAAAACTTGTGCTCAATGCCGACAACTAGGAGGTCATAGCGAAACATGATGCCTCTTTACCCCGATTCTAATCATTAAATTTTATTTGTTGGGGTATTGTTCATGGGGCCTTTTCCCCCTTCTTGTGGCTATCTCTACATTTATTATACATTGACTCGTGTCAGTGGGTTGAGGCAATTCAGCGAGAACGATGACCATAAGGTCGTTTTGAAATTTATAAAGGAACATATTTTTTCTCGTTTGGAACTCCTCAGGCGGTGTGAAATGATGGTGGACTCCACTTTGCAATCGATCTTTGAAAATCTGGTAAAGAAATATGGAGTCACGGCAAAGTATCACGACACCACCTGAGACCCGATAGGTATTTGAGCTAGCTAATAGGGAGATAAAACATATTTTTAGAAAGGCGAGTTTGCCCGTTCGAAAAGATTGAATACTTTCAGGTCTTCACGATGCTAACTTTGGGCCTACCGTACTGCCTTTAAAACTGTTCTTGGTATGTCTCCCTATAGGCTAGTTTATGGCGAAGCACCATTTGCAGTAGAGATGGGTCATAGGAAGCTTCTTTGGAAATTTATTCGAGACTTTAATTACGATCCCAACTCAGCCAGTGGCAATTTATTGGAGTTAAATGAACTTGAAGAGGCTGCGGAGGAATCTGTAAGCTCCAGAATTTACAAGGCTCAAGTTATTCCGACAAATCTATTTGCGGAGCTTTCGAGGCAATCGAGAGAAATGCTGGCATGCGTCAGTTTGCATCTATTTCTGGAAGCTTAGCTCTCGTTGGGTGGCCTTTCATCGTTAAGGTGGTTTATCCATACGGAGACGGTGGAAATTGAAAATCCGGATGTGGAAACTCCTTCAGGAGATGGCCAACGCCTCGAAACCATTCCTTGAGCATTTCTCTCCTCACGAACATATTTGTGGATTTTGGTAGACCAGCTACAAAACTCTCACTCAGTAACCTCATTCTCAAATTGTTGTAAATAGTTTTGCTTTATTTTTGTTCTGCACTTTCTATTTTTATTGTTTCAATTGCGATTATTTCATTTTGCTTTTCAATAACATGGAACATAAAAAATCGTGAAATTTGTTGTTTTTGTGGTCTCAATTCTGTTGTGGGGTACCTTTAGTTCAAACATTGGGGACAATGCTTGTTTGTTGTAGGGGGTAGGTAGGTGTACCTTGGTTGGGCGTAACTGCGCTCGTTATATGTTTAGTGGGTCAAATTTTCAAAATTTGCTTCTTTTAGTATTATGTTTTACACCTTGTACATACAGCTTGATCTCATATACTCTCCACATCGTCTTATCATATTATTTCATCTTAACAAGCACACACAACAAGCCTTGTGTTCTTCTGTGAATTGTTCCCCCTTGCATTCTACCTACTTTGCTGCTCACCCAAACCACAGACTTATGGCGAAATTTCTCAGATCTTGCACAGTATTGTTTCCCGATTATTAAATGATTTAGGCTGGTCATGTTAATTTCATGCATCGTAGTCTTTCTTGGAACACACAGCATAATTGGAAAATGATTAGAGGCCATTATTTTACGCTTACCAGATGGATTTATGAGTGTCTCATCCCTTGCACCTATTTTGGGCTTTAAGTTGTCAGTTATTGAGCCTTAGAATCAGTTCGTAAGAAGCAATGGTGGTTCGTGGAGAGTGTGAAGATATCAAAGAATGAATTCTGATTACTAAGTCTGAATCGATCGGTTGTGAAATTTGAGCAGAAAAAGTGAACATCTGAAACACAGGATGAAGCGGGTTAGGCAATTGAAGATGTATAGTGGCTGCTTGTTGAGAGTGAAAATATATATATATATCTTGAAAAAAAAAAAAGAAGAAAAGAAAAAAAGAAAGAAAAATCGGTTTGAAGCAAGTTCTCTGGGGTACAACTTAAAAGTTCTCTGGTAGGAACTAACAAATTAGCGGTGGCAAGTTCTCTGGGTGAGAGCTTAAAGTTCCTCTGGTACAATAGGAGCGGAAATTAATTGGGCACGGAGGGTTTAACCAATCGGATGCCTCTTCATTTGCCATATGGTTTGTTATTCCACAAGTTGAGCCCTAGCGGGTGTGTTCCTCTTACAAGCATTCCCGAGCTCGGTTGCTCTGTAGGGGTTTCGGTTTCAGGTTCGGATTAGTTTTGCGGTGGTGTTCGAGGCAGTGGTAAGCCACTACTGTCTCCCACTTTAGCATTGTTGATCTCCTTTATTTCATGGATCTTGTTGGTTGGGTTTCTTGATGTGCAGTGATTCTTTGGTTGGAGGCTATCTTTGTCCATATGGCGGGAAACGTTATCGATGTCTGGTAGGCCAGGTGTTGTTCGGGAGACAAGGTTTGGGACATGATGGTTGTTTACGGGCCATACGGGTCGTTATTGCTATCATTGCCATTTCCATGGCACGTTCTAAGAACACTGGGAAGGGGAAGGCATCCAGTTCCTCTATGGAACGAGCAGTGAAGAAGAGAAAGCCTGATGCCTCCCAACCAGTGAAAAAGAAAAAAGGAAAACAAGTTGCATCCTCTTCAGAAAGTGAGGAAGTATCAGATAGTGTTGATGAAGAAATAGAGGCTATGTTTGCCGAAGACTGAGGTGAGCCTGAAAATGGACCGACGGTAGCAAGTAGGGGTTTCCAATGCGAGAGGGGCGTTAATTTGGAAACATTCTTATATTCTCATCCCATCAGGGTAATTATCCAGGAACAAAATATGCACTTCGTGCACTCTGGGGATCGCGGATACTTACCTTCAGTAGTTCGGGAGTTCTACACCAACTTGAAGGAAAATCAGTGGGTTGACACTGTACTGGAAACTTCAGTGATGGGAAAGCAGCTTCGTGTCACTCCTGACTCGATAGCACATGCCTTGCACTATATTCGCCCTGACGCGTCGGACCGGCCATATCCACTCAGGGCTATTGCGATTTGATGCCCCGGTTATTGGCCATTTGAAATTTATATTGCGAATCTTTGTACCCATGGTGGATTTATAAAACAGAATTCGTTCTTGGAAAGTTAAAGCCCGAATACATGCGATGAACAAGATCATTCACAATCGCATTTGGCCCCTAGGGTTTTAGAAAAGTCTCGATCAGAGCAGTCGAGTTGTTATGCGAGGTTATGGTAGGAAGGCGATTGACTATGCACTAGTCATATGGTGCGCGATGAGAGTTCTTCTGATATTGGTGCAGCCGGCATATTCCGTTCCCCTCGCTTGTGACCAGTATTGTAGAAGAAGCGGAGATGGGGCAGTTAAAGAAAGGGTGATACCTGGCGGAGGCGGATCTGAGCCGGGTGAGTGAAGGCGAAAGCGGCTCCACTAGACCCGCCGGCCCTCGGTGCCTTTGGTACCTCCTCTGGGACCACTTCTTCCTGACTCCAGCTGTGAGCACATACTTTGAAGAGGATGGAGCGGCGGATCAGGGTGGTTCAAGTGCATCCTTGGGAAGCGAGAAGCGGTACGGGCCAAGCGTCTCTCGGGCTTGGGATACATCTTTCGAGGGACGGCGATGGCGGATGCTACTTCTCGATTTGGGGAGAATCGAAAAGATTAGGCATTTGTGTGGACGAGGGCGCGTTCTCTTGATGGGGATGAGGGCGACTTTGCATAGTTGTGTTAGGCTATACTAGAGAGTGGTGTTGGCAATCGGGTAGTAGACCTTAGCCATGTTATCTGATACAGTTTTGATTTTCACCTTTTCTTTCATTTAATACGGTCGTACAAACTCTTAAGACCTCTTTGATTAGAAGCTTATGTTTCTGTTCCTTTGACATTATGCATGATGGTTACATGTTCTATATTATATGATTGCTTACCTTATTTCGAGTCATTACGAGTTCAGCGCAAAGCATGACTACCCATACAGGTTCTTAAATCCACCAATCTTATCTGAATAGCCAATTTTGTGTTAGCTAGGTTATAATGTTCATTGTGTAAGGATGTGTGATCTAGTGAGTCCACTTATTTGGTGCATACTAAAGTGGGTGAAATGTTCCTATTCCACTAAGTCTTGTTTTGAGATTGCACAAAGCTTAGTATCTGGCGCCTTAGTTAGATTCATACCTGAGTGGGTAGTTAGATCTAAATCTTGCTAGGGACTAAGGAATGCGAGTTAGGGGGGGTGTGATAGTCTGGCGTTGAGTGATAATTATAATGAATCTGGCACATTTAAATCACAATTTACCCACATTTGGCATAAAACGGTACTTCTAATTTCTTCATGTTTTGGACTTGTCACGGGTCTTTCGGGTTTAAAGCATTAAGTGCACAAGGATGTAAGCTTCCAGGGCGCCAATATGAAGCAATGTGGATGTGGGTGAGCAATTGGCGAAGTCTCGGGAACTCAGTAATGAGGGAAAGCACCGGTGGACATCTTCTATCGGGTAGAGACTTAGGTTCTCTACAGAATTTCCTTCTAACAAAATCAACGATGGTGAAGTTCCTCTGGGTAGAGACTTAAGTTCCTCTGGTACACAACTTGCTGGAAAATCCAACGGTAGTGAAGTTCTCTGGGAGTCTGACTTCTTTGGAAAATCAACGGTAGTGAAGTTCTCACAGGGTACAGTTGCATTGGAACTTGCGGGGTGTCAGGGAATTCAATCCGTCTGCGAAGGCACTCGTCGACAAACCAAAATGGGAATCACATTGGTGGGGGGGGAGGACTTCTAGGGTTTAGGTTTTGATAGAATGAGTTTTTCTCCATTTTTTGAGTGGTACCTTGTAGATCAGTTGATTTCCATTCTTTTAAGTTTTTGGATTCAAGAGTTTGTAATCTTCGGCATAAATATTCATTACGCTTTAAATCTTAGCATTCCATATTCTTCATTCTCGAGTTTACAGATTCAAATTAAGTTTGCTAGTCTTTTGTTTTTATGATTAATTGTTCCTCGACTTTGGTGTTCATATAAATTTTATGGAGTTCTAAACCCAGTATAGGATCTACGAGGAAACTCACTTACAGATCAAGGTAAGTCCCTCGATTCCTCTTTGATCTTCAATGGATTGTGTGATATTAATCACTTGTGCGAAAAGTTGCAAATCCTTGGTTAGGCGTATTCTTGACAACGTGTTAGAGATATCCTCACACGTTGTGTAATCTGAATGCAAGCTAAGGGTCAGTATTAATTGAGAACAAGTGTTTAGTGACAGAGTCATCTTTATTTTCAAGAGCATTTAAAGATAAATCTTCCATCAAAGACCATTTATCAATGGTTCTAGATGAGTTTATAAAATAAGAGGTGGGACTTACGACCCGAGTAAGAGTGGAACCTAAAAATCCGACATTTGTCTTTCCATTTTAAAACATTCAAACCAATCAACCATTCGGTCTACCAACACAACATTACAATTTCTGTTCAAGTCATACTATTAGTGGAGAATAGCTCCTATTGATTGACCGTCAGACCACTCCACATTGGAGATGACACCTTAAGATTCCCACGAGTATTACAATGCTAGGCGACCATAATTCCTACGGCAGGAATGGGTGACATACTAATGTCGGGGCCAATGACTACTCCCCAAGCAAAGTGCACATGCAATGCTCGCTCAACATTTACAATCACATTCCAATAAGAACATTCCAATTCTATATAGAATCCTACATGCCATGCCATGAAATGAGATGTGACTCACCATGTGTCATGCGCCCGAGTCCTCACCAACTCCCTCACCAATGCCTAAGCCCATGTGTGATGAACTATCATTCTGGATGACATCCAATGATCATTTTTAAAACAAATTTCATTTGTTTATAAACCAAAAGATTTTGGATGATACATCGCCGTGATCATTTACTTTCAAAATCCATAGCGCTGTGTGGGTGTGATTTTGGTGTCACTACCATGAAGACTCGTAAAGCCAGAACACTTTCTAGGCCTTTCAACTGTGGGGACTATGTTTGACTATAATTGTGAGCTTTTCACGAGGGAGGATCATCCCTTCTTCTTAATACAGCCACATATTTTCTTTACCATTTTATTCAGCGGAGTGCTGACTACATTAGGCGTTGTCCCATTCGTAGAGCCGCCGATCAAACACCAAACGCGATGTTGATTTACCAAGCATGCATACACCCGTTTAATGTATCCCAGTGCATATGCAATGCAAAGATGTCATTGCATGTTATATTAGGTCACATGCGAAATGAATGCTACATATGGACAATTCTATCTATTACATATCCTGATGCATCATGGACGATATATCTATATACATACAGATTTCCATACATTATTTCCTCATCGATATATCATGTGGCATATATCTAACATTCACATTCAACATGTCATTTCTATAGTTGACAATGACACGCGACAACAGGCCATGTAATGGCCATTGCACACACCAATTCATCACATGTCAACGTATTTGAGCACACACATTGACATCCCAAACATGTCACTCTTACTCAAGAAATGACACACTCCAACAGTCACACAATGGCCCCCGAAGCAACCCATAACAATCACAAACCAGGCCATGAGACCGACCCGAGACATGCCACAAACACAAGCCTCGAACCATCGCACGCACGCTGGGCGTGCGCTCTTTGTAGGAGTGGATTCCACCTAGGCGTGAGCAGCGCCTACTTTAGCGGAGGCTAAAAGTCCCATGCTTTGTCATAGGTTGGCAGCGTAGGCCCACCCATGCAGGCGAACCCCTATGCTGGTGGACCTTCACAGGCATGGCACCGATCTTAGTGTGAAGATTTTCTGTATCGCTAGGTGGAATTTGAGGATTAGCCTAGGTGAAGAAACTCGTCTAGAGCAGAAAATCTGGTTTTCTTTGCCAAATCATTCTTCCTTAAAAAAACCTCATACGACACAAAAAAGTGGAAAGTAAGCCAAGGTAGGAAGAATCCCTTACCTCTAGGCTCGTGATACACGAGTAGGAAGCCTCCTAAACCCAACAACTTCAATTTCTCGAAATCTCCCCTCTTGGATCTTCGGCGAAATTCCTCTTTTCAGGTACCTACACGTACCTCTCGTTGATGCGATGAACTTTTGTTCTTGGCCCGACGAAAACCGACCCACTGAACTCCATAGATCTTGGAAGGAAGCTTGGCTCTCCTCTCTCTCTCTCTCTCTCTTGTGAACCAGTAGGAAAAATGGGCTCTTTTTGCCCTAATTCCTCTTTTGTCCCAACTTAATTTAAGTTGGATGTGTGGCCCACGTCTTGCCACGTGTCCACCCTCGTTCGAGTCCAGTTCTGGCGCGAAGCCATTTATTTTGTCTCGGTTCAAGTTCAAATTACCAATATTGAACTTAGCGAGTCATTCCGACTTTGAGATTTTCATAAACAATCTCTCGTCACGAATCCTTTCGACACATTACCTCGAAAAATGTGAAAATGATTGTCTGAATTAGAAAAAAATTCGTCGAGTAGCCCAGATTTCTGAGAAATGATCGCGGTGAGTGCTTTTCATCATAAGTCCCGAAAAAATTATAGGTTTTTCAACTTTGTAGTATTCCGAAAATTTACCGTTTTGCCCTTTTTAAAAAAATTGATTTTCCGGGTTTATGCTTGGCCATTTGTCGTCACGATCGCTCGTAATAGAGGAAGGAGACACATAACGCCCACTTCCCTGTCTTGAAAACGAGGGGCGTCCACCTGAAATGTAGAGACTTGTTGACTTGATTTTTCAGAATTATTGGAGACCATTTCAAGCATAGATTCATAATTGACATAAATTTGTTTCAAAAAGCTAGAATTATGAAAACCTTGTAAAACTATCACCATAGTGATGTTTAAAATGTCTTGTACATATACGCTTGAGTTTATAACTACTAGTATTCATACTAGTTTCGCTATTACAAACTATTATATTTACATTTGCATTTCAATAAACAAAGTCAAGGACCTACTTAAGAATGACTTCTAATGTTGTGTTTGCCCTAGCGAATGCAGGATGTCTCTGGCAACTTCTTCAGTACCTACACGGATGAAACACTTGAGCTAAGCTACTAGCTTAGTGGGAAACAAAATAACATATATGACCACTTATAGTGATCCTCGATTATAGTAGACAAGCTTGTATAAACATTTCACGTAGCATAGTATTCATTTCTCCCGTAGGAGTACATAACAGAAATTTCATATCAGAAGGTACCTGTGGGTACACTACAGTACTGAACCGAGGTATGCCTTAGCATCTAAGCTGATTACTTTGTTTTCGTATTGATCATTATTCAGATACTTTCACATAAACGTTTGGCTGCATAAACCAATAGGTACCTATAGGTACAGTATAGTACATAATAGGAAGTGGTTGTAAACGGAATCCACTTAATGACGTCAGCTAAACAGGAGTGCTTAATAGCACTAAACATGCGTACTAAAAGTACGGAATAAACATGCTAATTAGCCTTGGCTTGGAAGTCTTCGGATGGCAGTCTCACTGTTATTCACTTTACTCCAGATCTTAAAGCGAGGCGCCTGAATTATGTGTTCCAGAGCATTTTATTATGACCTTAATAACATTCATGTATTTATGTAACCCGATTCCTAAAGATTTCACTCATCTCCCCTATTTGTTGGGTTTTGTAAGACTAGATTGTGAAGCAAGCAAAGAAGAGACAAGAAGAGCAAGATAACAAAGCACGAGTAGTGCTGGTTATTTGTGAAGAGTTACCAAGGCTTGGCAACCCTATCTTAGAAAGCGAAGACAAAGGTCAAAATATGAGGTCTCGGGTTCGTCTAAGCGAAGCAGGACCTTCGCTAGGCGGCGAAAACAAAATAAGCACTTCACCACTTGCCAGGGCAGAGGGACTCTTACCGCTGGCGAGAAGGGTGTCGAACTAAACAAAATGTCAGCATTTTTGTATTTCTGGACAAATTCTAATCCCAAGCCAAACCAAGATCAAAACCCAATTCAAACCAATAAACAAACCATAAATAATGGGATAGTTAGGATTTTTCCTAACCTTGATGTCACTTAGACCTCCCTAACTTCCACTTTTTCTGCTTTTTATTCTCTTCTTCCTTTCCTTGGCTTTCTTCCTCTTTATATGAACAAGTAAAAGCCCAAACAAAAAGGAGAAAAACAAACCAAGAATTGGTTCTTCTCCCAATTGTATGCCTTACCTCAAAGCCAAAAATGAAAACTTTCTTTCTTTAGAAGATAATTTGTTATTTTAAGGAATTTGGCTCAAATTCTTAATACTTATATTTAATTCCTTCCTCTTTCTTCAATTTTGAAAATTAGCGTAAATTCTACCTTAGCATATAACCTTTTAACTTAATGTCCATTAAGTCCCTAATTTGATAATTTAACATTATCCTGTTTACTTCTTTAATAATTCCGATTATATCCTTTTTCACACTTAACTATTAAATTTCCGAAAAACACAAATTTGATTTTCATTATACCCTAAACATGTCATAAAACTACTAGGGTATAATTTGGGATATCTAAGTCACATTTTAATACTAACGATGTCGATACTTATAAATGATGAGTTGTCCTCCCCGCAGCTCCCCCATCTGAGCCTTTCACTTGAAAAGGATGCTCAAGCAGCATAAAGGCTAAATCGCATAAGAGGCCTTCGCATCACCCTGCCTTCAGTGATGTTGTTAGTGGCACATCCTGTAGGGTAAGGAGAGAGACAGGCAGAAGGCAGAACCAACCAATTTAGGCCCGTAGGAATGCGTCAATATTGCCCGAAGGTGCAATGCCACCGGTATTGCCCACAAGCACGATGCCACCAATGTTGCTTGTACATCTTGCCTTCGGTACAAGGCCAACGTTCTACATATCCCCAACAGCCTCAATTTAGGGACCTGACGACATTCTCTCTTCACCCCTAGGGCAACACATTCTTGACTACGAGCCTCCCCGCGGGTTTGTCATACCGACCTTTGCAATGATTGATGGTTCTGTTGACCCTTACGATCACATGCTCCATTATAATCAAGCGATGATACTAAATACCGACAATGACCGTTTGTTGTGTAAAGTGTTCCCGACTAGTTTGTGGGGGGCCATGTTAGCCTGGTTCCACAAGCTCCCGTGTAACTCAATAAACTTGTTAGTGAACTATGGGCGGCATTCGTATAGCAGTATCTTTGTTCAGTGCAGCAAAAGAGGAACATCAGCTCCTTACAAACTATTCTCAAGCAGGAAGAAGAGACTATTCAAGACTTCACAAGGAGGTTCGGGCAAGCCGTCCAGCAGATAGAGTCGTATAGCATGGATGCATGATGAGTGCCCAAAAACACTCATTACAAACTCAGGATTTAGCGAGATTTGGGATCAGTTTCATATATATATGACTTCATTTTGATTGCTTTTCTAATATTTAGTTTGTATTGGGTTTTTGCAAGAAAAGTGTTGGAAATGGAGCAGGAGTCTGGAGAAGAATGGTGCGCCATCGGCTCAAGCGTCGTAACGCCCCATAGTCGTGATGTTCCAACGTTGCGATGTTGCGGGAAAAACTTAACAAACCTTATCTCGTGAAGAAACTATAAAAGGAATGGGAGAATCCAATTTTAGGGATTCGAAAAACGTTTGCAGTGCTAGGGTTTGACTTGGGTTTGGTACAGAGGAAAGGAGACTTGAAGGCCAAGAGGCTTGAAGAATTCGGGAGACCGTCATTCCTTCGATCATTGAAGTTTTCTCAATCCTTATTATTAAGTCTTGCTTTTCTTTTGTAATGGAACAGAACATCATGAGGTTCTAATTTCGTGGTTTAGGGTGTTGGTAGTGAATTGGACATGAATACTATTGTTTGTTCATTAACTCATGCTTGGTTGAAATCAACATATTAATTTATGATCAATCTTAATATGTGAGTGGTTCTTTGAATCTAAAGTGAATGAAGAATTAAGACATGGTTAAGGTTAATCTAATAAACAGCAATATAGGATTGTAATGAGTGGGAGGCAAGAGTTCTTGCCTTCCATTACACCTTTAATGCCCAGGGTTGAACGGAGCAAGAAACCTAGTGATAAAAGGGTTAAATGACCTTGAAGGCTTTAATTACAATAGATAAGAGCCGCCTTGAAGAACATGTACTAGATAATGGAATAGGAACCCACCTGACGATACCTTAGTAGGGTTGTCCTAACAACGACTGAACCTCTTTGCAACCTTTTGATCATTCTTACATCTGAAGCATACAGTTACATTAGTAGTAATTTAATTTGCTTTTATTTCCGCTTAGCCATCACGATTGCTAGTTTGAATATTAAAGAAGTATTATAATTTTGGTACTTAGCCCACTACGGTTAAGGTTTTCCCTGTGGATCGATATCTGTACCTTGAGTACACTATATTACTTAATGACTGCACTTGTGCGATTAGGCAAATTGCATTTTCTTATTGCATATCTTCAAAAACCTGAAATCAAGTAGCGCCTATCAATGTAATCCTCGAAACTTCAAAGGAGAAGAACTTTGGGTCGTCCCTTAACTTTTCCAATAACTATCTTTAAACCCGCTAGCAACAATGGAAGAGTTATACAAGTGAGCTGATATGTACTCAATGCTAGAGGACAATATCTGAGCAACAACCCAGACTATTATGATTACAAACCATCCGACCGAAGGATATAAGCCATCGGAAGAAGGTACATTAGAATCGAGGATGGTCGAATTGAGGGCCCAAACGGCGTCAAGTGATGATCATAAGAGAAGAGCTCAGTAATTTACTCCCCTGAACGTCTCTTATGAAAGGTTGTTGCCCATCATTCGTGACTTGCCAGAGTTTAAATGGCCAACACCGATCCAGACGGATCCCTCATAAACAAACAAATCTTTGCAGTGCGATTATCATGGAGATCATGGGCATGAGACTGACAGGTGCTGAAGCCTAAAGTTTAGAGTGGAAAAGTTGATCAAAGCGAGACACCTTAGGAGGTATATCGGGGCGGCCCGAGGGGTGGAATCGGGCGGTCGTGGACCAGGAGTTCCTGACAGGTCTTAGGTCAGTCTGAACCCATCCATTAATATGAGTGGGCGAACCGTCTGATGACCAATATCAGTTGAAGCACTAATAGAAGAAGCTCTAGAGAGCCGCCATAGTTAAGGCGGAATGAAATGCTATCCATGCGAAGGTGAACATAAGAAACGAGTCAATAGATGATTACATTATCCTTTCTTTACATCCGCCTAAACAGGGTTATTATGCCCCACTATGATGCACCGGTACTCACCCTTTGTAAATGGTTTTGATGTGCACAGGGTACTGATAGATCCTGGCAACGCGACAGACTTGTTGCAACTACCCGCCTTCAAGCAGATGAAGCTTTCCTTAGGTATGATAAACTCAGCCGAGCGAATCCTCTCTGGTTCTAATGGTGCAACTACAGTAACTCTAGGAAATGTCGAGTTCTTTGTAAAAGTCGAGCTAGTGACTTAATAGGTTTTGTTCTCAATCGTCGAAGACTTGGGGCCTTACAACGCCATAATGGGGGCGAGCCGGCGCACTCGATGAAACTATCCTTGACACCGCTGATAGTCCTTATTTGACTAACGTTAGGCAGGTTGACCTTTTAAGCAGTCAACTGGTTGCATGGCAGTGTTATCAGTTATTTATGTAGGAACAAATGAGGGAGAAGAACATTGAAAATCCTCCCCTCGAAGATCGAGCCATACGTAACAATCATAGTTTAACTAGATCGGAGAAGCCAAAGAAAATCCGTGTTTTGTGGATCCCCCAAGTAACGTTAAACGGGCGAAAGAGTTCACTTACATAGACTCTCTCTACGTCAGTGAAGAGGGCATTCTGCAAAGCCTCGTGTTGTTGATAATATAGATGTATTCGCACAGAGCCACTTTCGAATATGATTAGGATTAACCCGACGGTGATCTCTCTGACTAAATATTATCCGCGGCTAGGCCAGATAAGACGGAAGAGTGAAGTCTCACGCTGGATCGCCATCAGATCATTCAGACGGAAGTAGACAACTTGTTAAGGGCAGGTTTCATCAGGGAAATGAAGTACTCAGAATGGCTAGCCAACGTGGTGGTGGTTTCGAAATGGGATAAGTGGCGGTATGTGCAGGTCGCCCGAGCCTCAACAAAGCATGCCCAAAGATAGCTTCCCTTGCCCGCATTATAGACCAAATTGTTGATGCAGCTAAGCCTGAGAATACTATCGTTTCTGGGCCCGCTCTCTAGATATCATCAAATTCCTATCTTACAGCGTAGAAAACGACCTTCATTACACCGCACGGGTTATACTACTATGATGTGATGACTTTTGGCTTAAAGAATGTTGGGGCAACTTATCAAAGATTGGTGACTAAGATATTTCGACCTCACGATTCGGCAGCTTCAATGGGAACTATATCGACGACATGCTCGTGGAAATCGAAGAGCGCCGACCCGAGCATCTCTGAGGGCGCTGGTACGATGGTATGGCCAGACCCTTTGAAATGTGCATTCGAAGTTAATTCGAGCAATTTTTTAGGCTTTATAGTGACCCAAAGAGAGATAGAGGCCAATCTCATTCAACTCAAACCTATAATGGACTCTCAAACTCCTACCTCCAGGAAATGAGTGCAGCAACTGACTGGCCGACTGGCACCTCTCGAGCGGTTCATATCCCATTTCACGGACCGATTAAAACCATTTTTAATCACTCTAAGGGAAGCCAAAAGGGCTGGTTGGAATGAGGAATGCGACCAAGACTTCGTGACGATCAAACAATATCTTATCGGGCAAGTGGTGGCTAACCACGAGGCGAAGCAATACACTCTACCTTTACTTAAGCGGTGTCGAGGAGGCCTCGTAAGTGCGACTTGTTCAAAGAAGGCGAACCGGCGAAGCGGGCCAATATTCTTCGTGAGCAAAACTCTATCTGAAGCAGAAACACAGTATACTCATCTCAAACAAGGAGCACTAGCCCTCCATGTGGCAGCTAAAAAGCTTTACCCTATGGGGCACACCACCTTCGCCGTCTGATCGTCTCCTTACGAAGCACTATACATAAGTCTGACCTATCAAGAAGGATGGCACAGTGAACAATTGAACTAAGTGAATTCAGTATTCAATATAAACCTCGCTTGGCATTGAAGGGGCAAATACTAGCAAATTTTTTAGCATAACTACCCCAACCAAATATGGACCCGGATAACGCTGGCTGGTGGATCCTTAATGTGGACGGCGCTTCTCGCCAAACGGGAGCTGGAGTCAACTTACAACCGAGCGAAATCATAAGAAGAGGTATAGCTAAACTTCCCGCGTCGTGGCTGGGCTAAATCTGAAGAAATTGCCAAAGTCGACCTCACAAGGTTTGTATCCTCAAAAAAACTCATCATACGCAATGACTCTCAACTAGTAGTGGCAGAGAATACGAAACACGAGACCAACGCATGGTCAGTATACCGTCTGGTCGGCGGCGACTAAAGAGTTTTGTAACTTGGAAGCCAGGCATATCTGGAACTTCCGAATGAAAAGCGGACGCTTTGTAGCCGGTGGTCGCATCCATCTCGATAAAAGAAAAGGTGTTTCTTCCTGTCTACTACTAGCCGACGTCATCTATTATAACCGACCATGTGATTCATATAGACGAAGCATCCCCTTCTTGGCTAACTCTTATAATGCATTATTTGAGCTCGGGAAGGCTACTTAGGAAGCCTACCAGTTCAGTCGGTATTAGGTTTTCCTTGTAAACGAAGGCTGATTATAACAAAAGCGGTCTCTAAACATGTCGTATCTTAAGTGTCTCACCCCTCAACATGGACAGTATATACTAGCAAAAATCCATGAAGGGATATGCGGAAACCATTCGGCGGGGTACAGCTGGAAGTGCATTCATAGGGTGTGTGTGACCATGAGAAGCGGATGTAATTTGTCATGTCGAAAGTGTGACCGGTACCAGTAAACCCCCTCTCAAAGGCGTAGCTCAGATCTAGCCACCATCATGGGCCCCTAGCCCTTTGTAACACCCCGTGAGAGGTGTATAGTACGCTGATCTTTTGTAGGGCGTATAAAATGTGATTGTCGCCGTAGTATTTTGGAGATTAAAGTAGGAAATGAAAGTTTATGGAACCGGAATTATGGTATTAAAACAAGAGATTTAATTGTCATTTAGCAAAGGTTATGAAGATTATTAAAGTGTAAGGATGGGCCATAATACAAATTTCATAAGTTACAATTGCAAAAATTGAAAAGATGAGGGTTATTTACCAAATTAAGGAAATGTTAAAATAATAAAGGAAAACAATAGAAACGTTCGTTTGGTCTTCAAAAAGGCTAGAGGTTCACATAGGAAAAGGAGAAAAGAGGAAAGAAGAAGGGAAAGAAAATGGTGGAGCTGAGGTGGGAGATGTGATTTTTCTTCTCCTTCAAAAACTCCAAGTGCTCTACAAGTGGTAGCAGGAGAGGAGCCAAGGAAACCAAGAACAAGTAAGTTAATGGTGGGAAAGTTAGGGTTTGATGTTTTTCATGTCTAATGTCTTGAATTTTCTGGTATGGATGTTAAATTGGTGGTATTTAAGGTTTAATGGTGCTGATTTTGATATCAATGAGAAATGGATTAAGAGTTAGGTTTGAAGAAAAGAAAGTGAGGGTATTAGAGTTTGATAGGGAATTGTGTGTGATATGTTGAATTGGGTATAAGGCATCAGATTGGAGTGTTTAGAGTGAAAAAAAAGTGGAAGAAAACATGGTCTGGTCATTTTAAGACCTTGGAGTCTCAGTCTGAGGAAATGCCTGTTTTCTATTTTGACCAACTTTCGTATTTTGGCCATAACTTGCTCATTTCAGATCTGATTTGAGTGATTCAAAATGCTGGGTAAAATAGACTTCTAGAATTATCGGAAGGAAGTGCATGCAAATTGTAACCTAAAGTGCTAAAGGTACTCAAAGTAGGGTCATGTGTAAGCCATTGTCTGGTTCTCGGTACAGGAAATGCTCTGTTTTCCTGTTTCGACCATTGTCGTATTTTGACCATAACTTGCTGTTTCAAATCCGTTTGAGTGATTCAAGTTTCTGGTTAAAATATACTTCCCTAAGGGGAAAAATTTATATTAAGGAAGTTTAAGCAAATTGTAATCCCAGTGCGAAAATTTGTCAAAGTGGAGCTATGTGCAGATTCTGTTCTGCCATCTAGATATAAACAATAACTTGTGTTATGGTTGAGGCTTTAAGAAGGAATTTTAAGTTGAAAATTTAAATAGATGTCGTGGATATATAAAGGACTGATCTGGAGAGTTTCAGAAGACCGTTTTGAATATTTTGAGTCATAAAGTCTATAGAGTATTGTTGGAAAAGGTTGGCCAAAATGAGTGGGTTTTTAGTGTAAGGGTAATTTGTTCATTTGGCTTTAAATGAATGTGTATGGTGGATTAAATGGAAGTTATGATTAATCTTATGGTGCTGGTTTTCTTGAAAGGGTGAAAAGGACTATCGGACGAAAGCGGGGTGACAGGAAGCAAGCGGGATTGAGCGGTGAGCGTGAGTGAAAATGATATTTTGAAAATTGAGTTTTAAAAGTGAATGATTTAATGTTAAACTGAGGATTTAATGGAAATGTTATGTAAATGTTAAGGCATATGGAAATGTTTTATCTTGCATCAATATATATATATATATATATATATGTATATTAAATATGTATGCATCTATTTAAAGTATTATGAAAGTTTTTAAAAGTAAGAATGCATATGTGTTTTTAATGATAAAAATAAGAGGATTTAAATGTATTTATAAATGTATTTTGAATAAATGTTTCTTGATGGATTACCTAAACCTATGGTATTATAGCGATATCGGCAGTACCTTAAGCGTGTAGGATTTAGGGTAAAGTTATAGGTTACCCTAGCCTGAGGGAGGGCATTGGGTGTCTAGAGTAGCTAATCGCCCACCGCGTGATAAGGTGCTATGGTGGAACATGCAAGCGTGGTTTCTCATGACATCAGTAGTTATATGGCCCGGGAATGTATTTGTCCTCTTAGTCGGTGAGAGCGTTCGGTGTGTTATTCCCCAGGTTCCATAAGAAAGAAAGAAAGAAAGAAAGAAAGAAGAAAGAAAGAAAAGTTTGAGGCATAAATGTTTAAGGCATAAATGGATTTTAATGTATAAGTATTTATTATCGGAAAGAAGAAAGTTTAAGGCATAAATGTTTAAGGCCTTAAATTGATTTTAATTGTATAAGTATGTATTATTTTTGATATATACTAGAATGTTATCTTAATGAAAATGTACTCATGGGCTCTTTTAGCTCATTCTTTTCCATATGTTTCAAAACATTTTGGGGACCCAAGGCAGTCTTGTAGGTAGAGTACCCTCTGCACGGTGAGTCGAGCCATGAGGAGGCAGCGCATGTGAGCTACGTGTATAAATAGTTTGCATATTTTATATGTCAAATAGTTTGTCATGTATATATGCATATATGGATATATTTGAAAATGAATTCACTTAGGTGGTCGGCAAGTCAGGCTCCAGAAGCCCAATCTTTTTATAAAAGCGTGCATGGATTGAAGAAGTTTGAATGTTTTGATGATTGAAAGGAATAAATGTATATGGTATATATATTGTGTTAATTGAGTTGTGGGCGAGAGTCACAAAACGGAAGTTAATTGAAAGATTAGAAGTGTTTTAAATGCTTATGCGGGTATTTGTAAATTTAGGAAAATTAGAACGAGAGGAAACTACGGGTGATTTTAAAGAAAAATCTAAGTGTTTGAAAAAAAAAAAAAAAATTTTTACCACTTCAAGCTTAGCATTATTTTCTAAAGATATATAAGGATTGTAAAGGGGTTCGCTCCATGGATTTTTATTTGATAGTTTTGAGAAAAAGTTTCTATATCGATTGGAGTCTTGGGAGAATTTTCGGGTTCGTAAGGGATTAATCGAGATTGAATCATATTATTTCTTTCGATGGAATTGATATAGTTGGATCCTTTGCCTACAGCCCCCGACTCGAAAAAGCTATTGTTGGTTGCCTGACTACTTTGCTTAAATGGATAAAGGTAGAGACGCCGCTTCCATCAAAGACAAGGACGTCATCCAATTTGTGTGGAAGAATATTGTCTGTCGATTCGGAATACCTCAGTCGATTGTAACTGACAATGGGCCACAGTTTGATAGCAAAGTATACAAAAATTTCTGCTATGAGTTGAAAATCCCAATGTTTTGAAAATCATACCAGATCGGTCGGTCCGAACGTCGACCAGTATAAAATCGGTTCGGTTCAATGCAAAAAACCGTTTTTTTTTATCGAACCGGATAAGGACCGGATGAACCGGTGATCAAATCGGTGAACCGACGATCGAATCGATGGTCGAACCGGCCGGTTCTCTTTTTCAATTTAAAACGACGTCGTTTTGATGCTTTTTACATCAAAACAATGTCTTTTTACTTAGAATTAGAAAACTTGTAGGGTTAAAAGGCGTATAACTAAAAAAAAATCAATTAAATACTGCAAGCTTATGGATTCGAACATGAGAAGGGGAAGTTACAAGGAACCACTCTACCACTTTGTTGTCATTGTGATTATTTTAGATATTAATAAAATTATATATTTATATAAATAAGTTTATTCCAACAATATGTTTTCATATTTAAAAAATTATACATATTTTAAAATACTTTATTTGTAAAAAGTAATAAATAATATCTTAAATATTATTAATTATATATTTTAAATATAAATATTATATTTATTACGTCATTTTAGTTCAGCAGGTTGATCGCGGTCAGGCCAATGAAGCAGAGTAGGCAGAGTAACTTTAAGTTGATCTTGATCGATTTTAAAACATTGGTTAGAAAAAGCTAATATTAAAACTAAGTGAGGAAACACATCTTATATTTAATAAAAAAATCATGCAAAAATTTGTTACGATCTTATCATCATTGATTTTGAAAATAACAAAAATTATGTGATTAAATAAATTTTCAAAATTGTGTGATTAGATGACCTTACATTTCTTCTAAGATTATTTGATTTTAATAATGCCTAGACATACATAATTGATTTTGAAAATGACAAAATTGCATGATTAGATAAAAATCTTAAGTTCTCTACTGATCTTTTCATGAATTAATTTTTTACGAATTAATTTTTTATGAATTTAATCATCTTAATTTTATTTGCGGAAATAAGTTCTAAGGTTTAACTCATTCATTTTATTATTTAATTTTTAACTTAACTTTTTAATCATAATATTTTGGTAAATTTTATTTTAAATCTCTCTCTCTCTCTCTCACACACACACACACACACACATATATATATATATAGACACACACACACACACACACACACACACACACACACATATATATATATATATATATATATATATATATTACATGTTATTTTGCTATGATATATATAAAGGTTTTTAAAAATTATTTTGTACATCTAAGATAAATTTAAGAGCAAAATAAATAAATAATTTAATAAACATATGAGATTCAATTTAACGACTAACTTCTATAGTTATTTTAATACTAAATAGAAATAAAGTATTCCAAAAAATAGCTAAATACTTATTAAGAACAAAGTTCTATTCAACGATAAGTAACAAAACAAACACTACCAAGTTTTATACTCATTTGATAATAAGCTTCTACTTACTATATGATGGGCCCCGGAACTTGATGTCAATTCCTACCGTCATATGTTTAGGGAGGTTATATAATAGCACAAAAGATAGACTCACAAGATGATCTTGGTGGCTTTGTGTTCTATGGAGGTCATGTTTTCGAGAATGGTCGAGTTTTTTATGAACTTTCAAATCAATAAATGGAAATAAATTGCAGAGAGATGGCTCGAACCTAGGATCAAGTTAAATGGTATCAACATAATGGTTGCATTAATCTTTCTTTCTTTCTAAATTTTGATTAATCATTTCCTATGAATGAATTTTAGTGACATTAAAGTAAATTCATTTAAGGTTATGTTTGGTTCTTAGGAAAGTTTGAAAATACAAGGAAAATAAAATAGAAGAAAAGTATTAAAATTTCTAATTAATTTTAATTGTTTATGATTTTCTATAAAAAAAAAATTTTGTTATAACCATCAAACATAACAAAATCATTTCGTTAACATTTTTTATCTTTTATCAATACCCCAGGGAACCAAATATGAATTAAATTAATAATAAGAGTGAGTAGCTCATGTTCAGTTATTCTTATCATTATTAATTAATAAAGAAAAATATATATTTAATTCATAATTAAGCTATAAATTGATGGTGTAATCCATTTCACTACTTATAATATTAGAAGCATTTTATACTCAAAGATAGAGCATGCTTAGAAGTAGGAGCTACCATTGTTGCTCGGCGTTAATTCGTTAAGCTTCCTTCCGAACTACGTTTATTAAGTTAAACGGCCAGAGGCCGAACATCATTTGAGGCTCGTAAGTTAAATGGCTAGGAGCCAAGGCACCCTCAAACTAAAACAGTCAAGCTCGTAAAACAGGCTTTCGTGAATGAGCAAGTGAGCAAGCTCGTTAACCAACTCATTGAATAGGCTGTGAACATGGAGAGGCGATCTGCCAACGGAATTTTCACAAATGAACATGATGAATATTTTAATTCTTGAACTTGAATCAAGTTAATTGAACTTTTATTGTCTTATCTTTTTAATTTAGTTGTATGTTAGCTATTTTAGATGAACATTTTCTTTAATTCCCGAACATTATTTTGAGGCTCGTAAGTTAAGCAGGCCGGGCACAGCGCCCCTCAAACTCGGCTCATTGGCTCATAAAAATAGGCTTGTGAGCAGGGCGGCAGACAGCCCTGGGTCTTTGGAGCTCGAGACCAGAGCTGCGTGAACGGGGCTCGTAAGCTAAGCTTGAGCCAAGCCGCAGGCTTTCTCGAATTTCGGCTCGTCGGCTGGGTAAGCAGCTCGTGAACAAGCTCGGAGCCTCTCCTTCAAAGCTAGGGCCGGGCCGGACCTGTCTAATACTCGGCTCGACTCGGCTCGGTTACACCCCTACTCAAAGATAAAGAGTGCATAAAATAGAGCAAGAATGTTAAAAATATATATATATATATATATATATATCAGTAAATTCAACAATGTTACTTTAAATTAAAAATATATCCAGAAATTAAGGCTATAAATCAGCTATGATTTCTCCAAATCCTTAGATGTTATTTTTTATGGAAAATGCTAAAAAGTAAAGAAGACATTTTCTAGAAAAATAATCCATGGAAATTTTTTGGCCAAGTATTTAAGGAAAATTTGTGAATATTTTTTAATTATTGTGATAATTATGATTCAAGCATGAATATTTAAAAGATATAAAATGTGGAAAATATATAAAATTACTCCTATTGAATTTTTATCCAAGATTTAGGAAAATTAATAATAGATTTGTGTGGATATGAGATGATAGGGATTCACTTTCTTCTTTGAATTCAGAGATAGGTTAAATATCTATTTTTTACCAATCTAAAAATGTGAGAATTAAATATGGGAAAATTAAGAAACTTAGGCTATTAAAAGCCAAATAATAATAATAATAATATATTGTTTTTGTTATAAACGGCGTCTGACGGGTTAAAGGGGTACCATGCTTATAAACCGCTCAGGGACCTCGTCTGGGAGCGATGTGGGATCAAGCGGGATCATAGAGTTTAAGCATTTATGTATTTTACTTCGTGGCTATGCGCCCGAAACTCGGGGTCCGTTGACAACTTTGTCGATGCGCGGAATCTGCGTGGGTATCGCGTATCGATATCGCGAATTCGGCGTCATTCACGAGATCCATTCATGCATATATATAATTTTAGAAAAATATACAAATTTATCAAAACAATTTATAAGAGTTCGAGTTACAACTCTCTTATATACAAAATATTACATGTAAAATCTAATTTTTTTTTCAAAAAAGTTTCCTGAAAACAACGATCAGAAGCTTCTTGCTTTTTTTTTTTTTTTACGGTCCCGGATGAGGTCAGCTAGTTTGTATAAGCTTGCACGAAGGGGTCCCGTAGGAGTGGCGTGCTCGATGGAGTAACTCCTACAAGGGCTACTCACACAAGTGCGTCTGATGCCATGTTCGCATGATATCACGTCACATTAAATTACGACAGAAGAATATCAGTTACCCATAGAATCCTCACGTGCCATGAAATGTGATGGGGCTATCATGGCCATATTAAAGTCTTAAATCGACTCAACTACAGCGTCTTTGTAAAACTACGTAAGACCATTCAATTTCTGGAATAAGGGCAAAATCGTAATTTCGATTACAAAATTGTAATTTCGATTACAAAATTGTAATTTCGGTTAAAAATCCGGAATAAATTCTCTAGATCTCGAATGATGAAACGGATTGCACCGTTAGGTCGTCTCATGAAAATCTGAATTAACTGCATAAAATTTCATAATATTCCAAGGCAGCGGAATTGACCACGTTTTGAGCATCGCATTTGGTCTTGGAAGTAAAATGAATTTGATGCGCGAAAGTCACATATATGACTCATGTACCGTAAGGTATGAGTAGAGAAATGATGGAAATGGACGGCCGAGATGGTGCCGAATGTCAAAACTGGGAAAAGAATGACATAGATGGCATTATTGGATTTGTTTTAAATGAGAATAAGACAAGATAGTAAATAATGCTTTCTCCTACAATTCAAAAAGCAAAAAAAGAAATCGTGAAACGGGAATTTTTGATGCAGTGAGCTCCAGATTTTAATTCTAGAGAGAGAGAGAGCCGCTTCTCTCTAAAAATACGGACGATCCGGCCGTCGCCGGTCTCGGAGACGAAAGGCTGCTCTATGCGGGAGAGGGCTACGCGTGGAGTACCGGATTTGTGAGTTTTTGACAAACTCCAAGAGGTAGGGGTTTCTCTCTACTTGCTTGAGTTTTACTCCCATTTTAAGTGTTTTACTAATGTTTGAGTTGAATGAGGCCGTGAGGGGCCGTTTGATCGGTCCCAAAACTTGGGACCGAATTGATAAAATTTTTGAAAGAAAAATGGAGCAGCCCGTGACTGCTCCACGTTGTTTTGGGTTGATTAAATTGTTCATTCTGTGTTAATCATGTATTGATTGGATTGAGGCGATTGGCCAGTGAAGCCGGAGTTCACTAAGTGAGCGAACATTTTGTGATTTTAGGAATAGTAAGCGAGGTTCTTATTCGCGGAATAGTGTTTTGAAATATATTTTTTTGTGAAAATATGTGTGTTTGGCTAAGTGATTGAATCGAATTGCTTGTGTTTGATCATTAGCCAAGTGAGCTATTTGATATCAGATTGTATGTATTACATATGATTGTGTGATTTTAATTGTGAATATATTCGTATTTATATATATTTAGTATGATTAGGCGTATTAGATTGTGTAGCAATAGAACCATGCACTAAGAGAACATCCCTAGGACGCTATAGGAGTTAGTGCATGAGATGAGTCTAGAAGAAAATGGTGGAGTAGTCCTAAATATTAATTATGGAGGGTAGTCCACAAACTAAAAATATCAATCGTCGGGCGTGAATTGATATTCATCGGAGGTAGTCCACAAACAATTTAATATATATATAAATAAATCGGGCTGGCCAATTGATATATATACATCAGGAGGTTATCACTAATAAAACAATAATTCTCGCTGAGGCTTGGCCCGAGTGTGAGAGAGTCGGTGAGGACTCGGGATGCGAGTTAGTGTGTAGGCATTCGAGTAGGATCGTGCGTTTCTTGAATGTGTGTTTACTTTAGCATTCTGCCTTTGCCCGGCAGGGTGGGTGAGTAATGTGGGGCGGTCTCTCTTGAGCTTTAACTCGTGTGTGGACCCCCTTTTTACGGTACAGGGAGGCGTCTGAGAATGACTCAATCTGAAGGAGGGGAGTTCTAGAAGAAAGCCGGAATGTGGCTTTGGTGGTTTTATGTATTAGAACTCTTTAGAAGTTTAATATATGTATGGTTTAAATTGAAAATATTGTAACTCTTGTAACTATAGATATATAGTTGGATTCATAGTTGGTATGCATATTGAGGGAATTGTTATGGGCCCAGTGGCCGTGTGGATATATATTGGACTATATTTGCATTGTTTGGAGACGGGATATACGGGTTTAGACAGGATTTGTATATGGGTGAAGAACTAGTCTGAAAGGAGACTGCGGGGTTACTAAAAAGTGGCATCGGGTATATTCCGCGGTTGACGGGTAGTCAATGGACCCCTGCTCGGGGCGGTCATAAACTCCGGAAAAAAATCAATTTTTCTAAAAATGGTAAAATCCAGAATCTGGCTTGAACCCGGAATTTTTCTACACTTCCTGAGACGAAACTGAATTCACCGTTGAATCTGGGCCTCATGAAATCTAGTTACCCAATGACCTCACGAATTTCGAGACAATGAATTTCCACGCTCGGCAAGAACGAGACGAGCGACACTTAAAGCATGTGACACATGACACCATGCTACGAATAATACTACTACTATGAGAGAGAGAGAAGGAAATACGCCTCACTTGGTGATGTGGTGAACAAACAAAGAAGAAAAAAAGAAAAAAAGAAAAAAGAAAATGGTAAAGGGATTATAGGAGGAGAGGAGGAAAATAAGGAAGTTTCCTGTGATTAGATCTTGTGGATAAGGGAGAGAAAAGGAAACCAAAAGAGAGGAAAAAGAAGAAGAGAAAGAAATGAAGGAAAGAAAGAAAAAACGGGGAGAAATGGGCATGAGAAGAGTAGGGAAAGAGATATTTTCCCGGGGAGTTCCAACTGTCCCCTTTTAGGTGCATAATATAGACAAAGCTAACCTTCATCTAAATCAAGAGTACAAGAAAACCTGATTGCATTAAACATTGAAAAAAAAAAAGATTTTTTCATGGCCATTTGTGGCAAGAGAGTTGTAACTCGAACTCTACATGACCGTTTCATACATTTGTATATTTTTCTAAAATATATATGTGAAACCCCAGAAAATCCAAGATTTGGATAAAAATGGTGAAATGGGGAATTTCATTAAAATCCGAATTTTTCTAGATCTCTGACGACCTAAACTGACTTCATTAAATCGCCTCGCCGAAGTTCTAAGAACCACGCCGACTGCTGTAGATTCCTGGCGTGGCCTGGATTTCACGCTGAAAACATGCAAGGTCTACGACACACGGGCAAAGACAGTGACGTCACTAAGACCACAGGCTGCGCCGACACCGGAGATAAAAAGGAAATGCAATAATAATTGTCTACGCATGAATGATTCCACGGCTCATCAGCCACGTGGGTGACGATGCTACAATGAAGTGATTTGGCGAAATGTTAGTACCATCGAAAAAATGAGCACACCAATTTGGTTTGATACGAGATAAATTTCCTCCCATTTGACCGGATGACG
The DNA here is from genome assembly GCA_016808115.1 of Tetrastigma voinierianum. Taxonomy (NCBI): domain Eukaryota; kingdom Viridiplantae; phylum Streptophyta; class Magnoliopsida; order Vitales; family Vitaceae; genus Tetrastigma; species Tetrastigma voinierianum. Next base: position 202,522 of record JAEQBH010004914.1, on the reverse strand, counting down.
ATTTCTCCAAAAGCACGAATAAACGACCATTGCTGTGGAGAAAGAGAAAAGAGAAAGAAAAGAAAGTGCAAAAGCCAAGGAAGAAAGAAAGTTATGGAAACGCTCTTAAGAGAAAAGGAAGAAAATGGCAGGAAAGGAAAAGGAGGATTTTTCCCTGCTCGCTGGCCAACGTTCGAAAGTTCGAGTACTAAAGCCTGCACGCAGCTGGGATCTACGTATGATTACCCAAAGCTGAGCTCGACAAACTCCAAGCAGTGTGGATATTTTCCTACGGAGCGATTTCAAATTTAAGCGCTTTATACTATAGGTTGTTTATGGGAGGCCAGCGAGAGGCCATGTGAATTAGTTCCAAGCTCGACTAAGAAGCATGGATTTCACGAACGGCCGCATGACCGTGGAGTTAGGTTTTACTGTAAACCTGAAGTTTTAGATGTCAGGATTTGTCGATGAGTTGACAATGCATTGGAACCAATATGGCTCATGCTCGTAGCGCCATGGCGCACTACGCTGGACGGTTCCAAGCTTGAGACCTTGCTTGTGTTACGCATTGGCAATAACATGCGAAGTGTGTGAAAATGTTATAATACGCACGCTTTTAACGATTAATATATTTCGTGATGGAGTGATTATAAAGGAATTATAATTGTCCATGGTATGTAAATGTTTCCGTGAAGGTTTGTCTACGTGACGTAATACGATAAAATGCATTGACGATTACGCAGATTTCATATGCACGGTCACATCGCTACGCCTGTGTGGGTGGTAAGGTTTATTCATCACAGCAGAGTGGTCGAGTTCGAAAATGGGACAGTTCAAGGTAGAGATTCACGAGGTGTAAATGATCAAATGATAACATATTGCTCGCTTATGTCAAAGTGTATCCCCCCAGGTGAAAGTCCCATTGTGTTATTCACTAAGTTAGACATGAATCTCACGATGCAAGTTCGTGAAAATGTTGAAAAAGGCTGGGCGGCGCCCTACTGTAAACCCCGAAAACTGTTGCTCCACAAAATAAAGGAAAAGAATAAAAAATCAGGCTCGATAAATAAAATCGAGGGTGTCCAAGTATTAGTCATGGTGTGTGACAGTTTTAGTCACGCTCGCACCTAAGTGCGAGGAATGTCAATCAGTCATGAAAGACGGCGGGTCAGATCTCATGAATACATGTACATTTCATATAGAAAATAATTGTACGAAATGTGATTGATCAGCTTATACGCCATCGCAGATACGCATTTTAAAGCGGTGCAACCCTCAGGCAAAAACTTCCACCTAAGCCACCACCCCGCCGCTGACCCTTTCGTGCAGAGACTATCCAGTGAGTAAGGCAATGCAAAGAGAGGTACTTTCGGTACAAAGTTCTAAACGCGCAAGAAATATTTCAGAAATACGATAAATCTTTTTCAGAGAACAAAGTACAAACTATAAGAATATAGTTAATTATTTTGTTTTATGAGTATGGGATGTATGGCCCCATGTGGCGATTTTATTTACGCTGCATGCCTCTTTAATACGACATATAGATTTCCGTTGTGTCGACGGTATCAACTGACACCCTGATTTGGGGCGTCACAATATATGTATGAATGGATCCCAATGAATGGGATGTGACCTGGTGGTATTGAGATATACGATACCCACAGCAAGATTCCACGAGTCGACAAGCCACAACTGACCCTAAGCCGTATTTCTACAATTTTACCTTATATTGATATTCGATTATAACAATGCTCTATCATTATTAATTTATTTAAATTTGTTTACTATTATTATTATTTTTAGACTCAATTATTTTATATATTAATTATTATTATTATATATTTATAAATTATTTATTTTTATTTGAAGAATTGTAAAATTTATTAAATTATTTTTTGGAAGATTTTTATAAGATTTGGCTCTTGCCCATAACCTCGTGGTCATCACGAAAGTTAGTCTCAATAAAATCGAAGAGAGATTAACTCAAATTTCGCTGCATTAATGACCGAATCTGCCGTCTGCTTACCACTATATTACCTGATTATAATTAAGATATTCATATTTATAACTACTATTGATTTCTAAAAGATATTAAAAAATTAAGAATTTTTTCGAGCATTTAGTTTCACAAAGAAAAATAAAACAAATTAAAATTTATTCAATAGATTATGTTTTAAATTATTTAATACCAGGACGCCCAAATTTCTGGTCCGCCGACCACCACAACCCGCGAATACAGCGGATGCTCTGGGTTAACCGAAATCATTTCTCGTAAAATCTAGCAGAGTCTCCTTTGTAAGGAGTGCTCTAATCTAAGTACACCCGTAATGCACTGTCCCAACAACCCAATATAATCCCAATACGAAAAGAAACGATCACTGGGCCCAAAAACAATACTCATAAAACATACCAAACTACGAATCCAACTATATCCAATAGTTCTAAGAGTTCAAATGTTTTACTCTTATACAACATATTAAAATACTGACTCTAATACATAAACGCTATAAAACCAAAGCCACAATCCCATTTTTCTTCTAAATCCAAATTCTGTGACGAGCCGTCCCTCGTGCGCCTCCTCGTACCGAAAAATATGTTCCTCGACAGGCGAGCGCACGCCTGCGAAATTAATCACCCTAAGTGGGCTACTCTCCACCTAAGTGCAATGCAATGCTCCAAAATAAACATGATTCAAGAACGACGATCCTACTCTAATGTCTACGACCAACTCCGCATCCCGAAACTCATCGATTTCCCTCTCACACTCGCCTAAGCCTCGTATGAGAATTCATTGTTTTGTTGGGCCATGGGACAACCCTCCGATGCGTATATATCAATCGGCCGCCTTCCCGAACATCGGATATATTATTTGTTTACACTACCCTCCGATGAATATCAATTGGGCCGTCCGACGCATTTATATTTTAAATTGACTACCCTCCGATAATTAATATTTTAGACTACCCTCCGAACCATTTTCTGGGGGACTCATCTCTACGACTCACTCCTATAGCTCCAGTGTTGCTCCAAACAGATACTTAACGATATACGCCAAACCTACGCCTAATCACGCAAATATGTAAATACGTACATATCCATTATTAATATCCAATCACACAATCACGCTACAGAATTAATCAATTTCATCATATCAAAATTACCACTTCGGCACGATCAAACACGAGCAATCAATTTAAATCACTGACCAAACACACATATTTTCACAAATTTATTTCCGCGATCGTCGGGAACAATAACCCTAAAGTTATTGTTCCTTTCAAAGACAATTTACCTGGGCTCACTTAAGAACCCGATTAATGGCCATTTCCTACCAAAACAAACTATCCCATGCATTAATACATACTTCACCCATTTAACACCCAAATCAAATTCGTGGACAAGCAGGACGCCCCCAAAACCAACCACACCACCACAACTCAAGGACACTTCGCACACCTGTGGCCCGACATTTCACGAAATCTGTAGCCTTTGTAACGAGTTTCACCTAAATACATAACTCCGCAAATACCCAATCCCAAACAAATTCAATATATTCACAATACGAGTAGCACTACCACTGGGCCCATAAACAATACTCATCATACTACAACAACTATATCCAATAGTTTCAAAAGAAATAATAATTTACTTTATACAACATATATTAAACAAAATTCTAATATGTGATATCACAACCTGCCCACAATCCGTTTTTCTAATCCACTCGGCCTCAGGATTTGAAATTCTCTCCTCGTACGCTTCCCGCTGCATTCGCAGCTGTGATCCCACGACGGCCGGAAATTTAAAGCCTGCAGGAGAATCGCCCCAAGCTGCCACCACCACCTGCCAGCCAAGAACGCCCCAAATTAAACACATTCGCAGCCCACAGAGCGAATCCACCGAATCTTCGCATCGCTCACGGTCCCGCGCTCGGTACCCCACTCGGCGCTGAAAGCAAACCCCCGCGAACCCAGTGACAAACTCAAGCACTGACACACCAACCCTCCGTCTGAGTGGGCCGCGCGCAGTGACCGCGATATAAGGCGCTTTGCAGGGTTCATCTTCGTTTTGACGAAAAACTCATCACAAAGAGCCTCTAGCCACGTGCGTTGCCATGCGTGCTGGTCTCCGACCACGGTTTAGGTGATCATCTGGCGTGAAATGTAACCACCGGGACGACCTGCCTCATTGGCCCTGCGCTCGAGCCCCACGGAGCGAAGCAAAACCCCCGCGGCCCAGTGGATAAATACAGCGTACCACCGTCGGAGCTGGCCAGGGGTGGGGCCCCACATACCACAACAAGACCATTTGGGTTTCAAAATTTATACCAATTCTAAGACTAAGCTTATGACCGAACAAACTACTGCTCGCGCCACGAACCGAAACATCAAAACACTTAAATAAAGCAGAAACCCAAAGAGGAGAACCCTACATCTCGCTTCATGAAACTTCCTAACCGGCATCCACGTCGAAGTTCTCTCCGCGCAGCGCTTCTCCTTCTTGTCCCGAAGACTCCGACTAGCCTGATCACGCAAAACTGTGGCAGGCGAAAGACACTCTCTAAAAACCTGATTTCAACCCCACCGCTACTCCTCTTTCCTTCCTTCCTCCCCACGTTTCCCTGATAAAGGAAGATGGCCAACCTGCTCACTATTTCGTCTCCTTTCCTCATTTTAAATCAATTTCCATACGATATCTACGCCCTTCTTTTTCCCCAATTCTCTTTACACTCGGCCATCATCTCTAGTCAGTCCATTTTCCTCCTTTCTACCTGCGAACCTTATGTAATACGAAGTAGGACGTTATACGCGATTTTGTCACATCCGATTAGTTTTCTAAGACCGATAATTGACGTCGAAAAACGTAGATAAATCTCGACCGTCTCGTAATCCGACGAATTTTTACGCGCTAGCTGTGATTTCACGACGATTCCAGCCAGCGAACTGCTTCATCATCCTGTAGATCTGTAGACAAATTCGATTTTTAACCGAAATTACAATTTTGTAACCGAAATTACGATTTTGCCATTTTTCCAGAAATTAAAATTTCTCGGGTCTTACAATACTTATATTGATAAATAAATAATATGATTTTAAATAAATGTGTATAAATAAAATATTGAGTTCAAATAAATATATTTTTTTATTTTTTTTATTTTTATATCAACTTCATATTTAAAAATGCTTAAAATTATTGGTTTTAAATACTACAAAACTAAAATGACAAAAAAAAATTAGTTGAGAGGGTAAATTGACAACTGATCAATAATTGAAGGGCAAAAATGACATTTAACCCTTTTGATTGGGAATCGAATGCTCCCAAGGAAAAGCTTCATGCTTTTTCACATCACATGGGATGGCCCATGATTAAAGACAAAGCAAACCATGACTTTTGTGGGATCACTTTATTTTCTGGATAGGGAGGAATCAAATTGTAAAAGTGTCTATTATTTGTTTGCTGGGTGCTTTCAGCTCCATAGGGAGGAATCAAACTCTTCTTTTCTGGGCCCTATTATTATTATTCTCATCTTGGCTTTTCACGGGTCACTACTCACTCATATAATCACTTTATATCTTAAAACTAATCGTATCAATACATATATGCAATACAACTTTTAAGTAGCTGCAACAGGTATGATGAATGATTGTTTGTTTGAGGACAATCCCATTGTTTTTTGGTTTGCGCATTTCCTGATTTTAGCCTTTAATTTTTGGAAAGAAACTCTTCTTTCAAAAGTTGGTTGAGTTAATTTTATTTTTTTATTATTATAGTTAATCTATCATTTTTACGTGCAGTGTTGTTATTTTATATTGTTATGTCATTCCATTTGATAGATATGTTTTAATGTTAATGGATGATCATTGGTTATGGGTACTTTTTCTTTTTTCTAGATAATTCATGACGTGAACAAATTTAATGGTAAAATTGAGATGCGCATTGCATACAATTTTTTAAGTTGTTATTTTTTTAGATCTACCTGTTGTCCTTGTAGTTCCATTAATCTGTCATAAATTTATTATCTTTTATGAGTTCATTAATCATGGTATTTTGAAAACTTCTTAGAAAAATAAAACAAAGTTTTTGAAGCATCCTTTCTCTAATATTTTATGTTAAATGATATAATGATGACTTATGATTGTTGCTTGCAAATTAGGTTTGTAGTAGAGGAATTGTATTTTTCTTTTAATCCTTTTGAGCAATAATTGAGGGGCAAAAATGACTTTTAACCCTTTTGATTGGGAATCCAATGCTCCCAAGGATAAGCTTCATACTTTTTCACATCACATGGGATGACTCATGATTAAAGATAAAGCAAACATTGGTGGGATGGTGTGTCTATTATTTTCTTGCTGATTGCTTTCAGCTCCATAGGGAGGAATCAAACTGTTCTTTTCTGGGCCCTATTATTATTCTCATGTTGGCTGAGTGCAACAGCTGTGATGAATGATTGTTTTTTTCTTTGTATGTTCTTTTTTTCTTTCTTTCTCTTTTTATGTTTTCAATAATGGAAAGTAGATATACATTAGTGCATGTAAACTATTGATGAGGATGACCTATATTGACCGGCATCCTCTTTTTGGATGGTCTTCATATAGTGACAACTTTACAATCATAAATATTCTTTGCTTAGTTAGGAGGTTGGGGAAGGGGGAGGACTTATCAAGAAACATAATATGAGCAACAAGGGGGAAATTTAAATTCATATGTTGCTCTCTTTGCTTATTATTTATTTATTTCTATGAACCTAAATTTTCTTAATCTATCTTCGTTCTTCACTTAAAAACAAAAAAGAAGAAAAAAAAAACGCCAAAATAGGTTTATGAATGATAAAATAGATTTTCTTAATGAATATTATTGATTTTAAATTAAATATATATTTTTAGGTTTAACATTGAAGAATTGAAAAGGTAATGAAAGTATGTGAGTATTTAAGTTTTGCATGATGAACATTTTCATTTATCCAACTTAGTTGTCAGACATGACACAGCAAAGTTAAACATAATTTTCATTTAAAATTGAATTCTGAGATGTAAAAAATCCGTAAATCACCATCTACATTTTTTTTGATAAATAAACATTTTAATTACAATGTAATAAACTATATTTATTGCGACTCAACCAAACCCTCTCCTCCCATGCCATCAGTTTCATTTAAACGCTGAACGCTTCTATCACACGACCTAAAACACTTACTCTAGCCACTCATCTACATTTATATCTCTAAGACTTCTTTAAATCTTCAGATTTTCTTTAACCCTTTGAGTTTTGTTAGAGCGCAGGTAATAATGACCCCAACATTGTGAAAATACACCAACTTCTAAAGATATATAACCATTATTTTTTAGCCAAAATTTTAAATTGGTTATGTTAAAGCCATATAAAATTAATTTATTGAATGCTAATAAATTTAATAACAATTATTAAATTCTAAATAGAATTAATAGAAAGGCATCATTTTTATACACTATTATTTCTATAGTTTTTCTAAACAAAAAATATAAATGATTTTAATTATATTTTACTTTTGTAATATAAAAATAAAATCAGAAATATGTAATTGAATAAAAGAAAACTTAATTTTATTTCATTTTTAAAATGATTTTTTTTGTAGAATGAACTTATATTTTTAGCTGAACAAATAAGAACTTAAAAGCCTCAGAGTTTGGTGATAATTTTGTATTTTACTTTAAAATTTAGAAATAAAAACATTATATGTTTATTTTAAATTTTTATTTCCAAATTTAAAATAAAAATAGAAAATATGATTTGAAGAATTACTTTAGATATTTTATTTTTAAAATTAAGAACAATTTGTGGCGAATGATTTCATCTGTCAGAACAAGTTAAAATATGAAGATAAATTTAGAAAGAAGAATTGAGCTTTATTTAATTATTTTAAAATAGCTCAACCCGTTGGTTTTTAACCTGTCGGGGGCTGGCTGAACCCAAGGTTATGCTTTTTTGAGACCTGTTTTTTGTAACACACAAGTGAAAGAAGCATTCTTTTCCATTTACTTTACCCACCAATGTTTTAAGAATTTAATAAAAACAGTGACCCATTTGAGTATGCAGAGTAAAGGTCAATCTCGACAAAACATAAAACTTATGTTTGAATCCTCCACTTTCAAATAGATGTGTATTTGAAAAAAGGAATACCCTCGTACCATAAGAAATATCATATCTGGGTCCCCAACTGGAAAGAGTACTCAGTACATCAATCAAAGTCAAGACTATTACTTCGGGGCCTACACCCCACCACACAAAGACCTGTTTGTTAAAAGGTAAAATGTCCAACAAAATTAATACAAGAGAAAAGAAATTTTATTGACGCTTCTCTAACTGTGTCCAAATAATATGTGACAAACTATTCCTTTATGTTCTTAGATGATACTAATAATATTATTTGTACCAATCTCATACATTATTTTTAAATAGTCTAAGAAAGCCGAGAAAATTAATTTAAGAACTTAATAACTTAATTTAAATCATTAAGTAATATGTTTGATAAAAATAAGTTAATATTACAACATAACATTATTTTAAATATTAAGTTAAAATAATTAATATACTCTTGACCTTTTGTGCAGAAATAAATTTTTAATCTTAATATTTACTTATTTATTTCTATCTCATATGCTCATGCTACGGAAGTATATTCTATGATTATACCAACGTTGGAGACTGTCGCAGACCCCGAAATCCAAATTTTCTAAAGAACGATAAACGATAATTTCGGCCAAAATTTAATTTATCTGATCCTGACGACGAACCGACTTCACCGTCGGGGTCGTCTTCGCGAATCTACCTACCACGTCGACTGGTCGACCGGCATACTAATTTCACGCCGGCGCACCGGCAGTGACCGCAGACATCAAGACGTTTCAGCATCATGATACGCCACTGTCGCCTACGATACCAAACATCGAAATTGCCGCCTCACACGCCGAATACTCATGGCATCAGCGCCACGTTAAATCTAAAGTTTTGGCCGATACAGTGATAGCGCAGAATCCCCTCTCAACCAATGCGACTGATGATGCAAGATTGAGCTGACTTTTCTCTGTCTCCAATCTCGACCAAACTGGACGTAAGAGTAAGATATATGAAAAGAGAGTAAACTAAGTTATAGTGGAAAGTGCTGGATTTGCAGAGAACTCTAATTTTCTAAAATTCCCTACATCAAACCATCTAAGCTCAAGAGCATGAAGTCGCCTCCCACCTGGGCAGCGACTACATGCAAGATTTCGTCGGGGAGTTTCGATAAACTCCTGTGAAGGTAGGTTTTTCCCACTTGCTTTACTTTTCACATGGCCACAGAATTGACGTGATTGTCGAGTTCTGATGGTCGTGGATTTCGTCTAAAAGATTCTGACCAATCGAATAAATCCCCTGAGTGGTTCGACCCACTGGACCCGCTTCATGATCGCGGTGGATGTCAAAGCATCGCCACGGAAATGAACAACATGACATCGACACGTACCGCAAGACGAATCGGCCTGATTACGCCTTAGCCCATGTGAGCTAATCTTATTGCCATTTGGCCAGAATCGAATAACATGATTTATGCAATTAATTACGTTAATATACGCATTTGTGCTGATATATTAAGACGCTGTCAATGTCGTAGCGCGCCATCACACAAGACTTGTAGCGAGAACCCAAGAGGAATTCCACTACTCGGCATCAAGCCACCCCGTCGCGACCCCTTTTCGCATCGAAGACGCACTGCATTTGACGCATCCGGCCTTAGGCGAAGAAACCAAAGGCGACATTTTATCTTTATTTTGTTTTTGTAAAATTCTCGAAGAAGAGACCCACGCTTTGTATAAATTGTAATAAATACGCTATAACAAATCGTAATTAACTCATTTTTGTATAAAATATACATTTTATGAGTAGGATGTGGCAGCCTGGCGACCATTTTCGCACATGCATTTTTTGCCTATGGGAAGAGACCTCAGATTTTCAGCCATTGACAGAATAACTGACACCCCGGCCGTGGCGTCACAATGAGACGAAACGCAGTGATATCGAATACTCCGTGACTGATAGAAACTGTTGGGATCATGCATCCATTTTGCATTGATGAACTACAACAGATAACACGCTTAAGTATATAAGAGGCGTTTGTACGTCAGAAAGAAGATAGAGAAATTGTCACCAGTGGTCGAGAAAAGATAACCTTTATGTGTTCCAAATTATGGGCGTAATGTACCTTAAATAAACAAAACTAAACGAAAAAAAAATTCTCGACAAAGGTTCCAATTTTTGAACATGAACAAATGGGTTTTAGAATTCTGGAAAATTATTTCCAGTTTTGCGACAAGGCTGTGAAAGAATCAGAATCAAATCCTAGAAATTTAGAAGTGGGTAAAGAGCAGCAGGCAAGCCACTGCGATCTTTAGAGTAGCAGGGAAGACTACTGGAGGATTTGAAAAAAAAAAAAAGGTCGTTTTGGGTTAGGACCTATTGAGGTGACAACATCGATTTGAGGTCGCTAAGATGTGACCCGACCCTATAATTCTCCTGATTTCCGGCTGCCTTCGCCTAAATAAGCCCCAATCGTATAACTCTAAGGAAGATACTTGGCAACTTCACCTTAAGGAAGGGAGTAACTATGTATTAATTCTAATACCCAATTATACATACATATATATATATATATATATATATATATATATATATATATATATATATATATATATATAAACCCGCAAATAATTATAAATCGAGGCCTCGTAGCTCAATACGAATATCGAGCCAGTTTCAAGAAAGACGCGGATTTAGGCATAAGTAGAAATGAATAAAGTCTAATACAACAAACACAAATAAGATAAATGCGATAGAGTACGATAATGCATGTAGAGCGACACAACTGCATTAATAGGCCCTACGAATCGTCTCACTCTGCAATGCATTTAAACAATAATCACGAGATAAATGAATCTCAAAAGGAAATAAGATAGCTTTATGGGCGAAAATAACATTTTTTTATATTTTCAATGGTTCCCTCTCAAACCTTCCGTTCACTGTAGTTCCCGCTGTAAACATTTCCACAAAACCTAACTTTTACCCCAAGTTCAACATACGCAAACTGCGCTCAGTCAAATTAGCCAACACAATGTTAAGAAAAACATAATCCGGAATTGTACACAACATAAAGCCAAGCACAAAACACGATGTACCACTGCTCGAGCAAATAAATCCATTTAAAACGCACCAAAACTAAGGAAGATAAAATAGTTATACCCATATTTAAAATCAACAAATATCCATACCACATACCATCATAAACCGTCTGCAGTCGACCTCACGGCATTACACGCTGACACTAATGAACTCAGGGTTACACCTTACTCCGAACTCAACAACGTACCATACCATATACCCATCATAAACCGTGGGACACCCCACCTCACGATACCAACATCGAAGAATGTCGTGGTGAAACTAATGATGATGAACCGTCGGTAAACCCGACCTCACGAAACCGTGGCAACCAATAAACCGCCGGTGCAACACCGGCCTCAGCGGCAACGCGGCAATCTAATAAACCGGGCTTCGTCAAACCGACCTCACGCCAACGCAAGAACTAATAAACCGTCGGGCCAAAACCACTCACGCCAACGCAGTAATAATAAACGGTCAAACCGGCCTCACGCCAACGCCAAGAACTAATAAACCGTCGGTCAAACCAACTCACGCCAACGTGGCAACTTCAAAGGTACTACGCATAATTAATCGAACTTAATCTCCGTACAATATGGTACACCATAACCTCTAACACAATGTTCCTAAATTAATGCATTTTTTCCAATGTCACCGTATCTTAGGTTAAGAATTTATGAACTTACTTTCCACAACTCAATCAACTACATTGAAAATCTTTTGTTCCTCAATTCAAGCCGAAATTTGAGAAATACCTCAATGACCATATTCCTTAACCAATTATTAAACACATATATTTCCAAATCCATTTCATAAAACAACAATTTCTCAAGGGGGTTTAAAACCCAATCCACATGCCCCAAAATATATAAATACTACAGACTCATCCACGAAACCAGTACAACTTCCAAACAGTGAAAATGTTGACAAAATTCACAATTTAAATAATAACTCGTTTATATAAGACCGATAACCACATTTGTATGCAACCAACCATTTGATCAAAACAAAGGTATATGTAAAATATTTAATCACAATAGATATATCAATATAATAACCAAGTCATTTAAAAACATATAAACCACTCACGTGACCATGGGACGTCACCCCACTCAGTGACGTCTCCCACCCGGCGGGAAACATCAGACATGATAAACCCACTTATGCTCTAATAATCGAACCAACAACCTTAGATGCCCCGGCGCCTTAGAATAACCGTTAACTACGAAACCATCCAACCGACCCGATGCGCCCACTACACAGCCGCCAATAAGGCCTTATAGGCCCGGCTACCTAAAATCGCTTTTCACCCGAGAGCTAATTTCGAAATTGAACCGTCCAATAATTCCTAAACATCCAATTTCACTAATACACCTCAATTTTTCCAAATTTGACCACTGTACTTATTTCCATTCCGACTTCTCAGAATTAATTCAAACAAACTCTAAAAATGGAAACCTCACTCAAACGCTGTCCAAAATTTACAAACCACATCACCAGTTTCAAGAGACCAGAACTCATCGGGTACCATTACCTCGTCCAACAAATGCCGTGGTGGCCTAAAACCCGATTAACCTTCGACCGATTTCGTTCTTCGCTTGTAACTCCAAACTGAGGAATCTCAAGAAATGGGACCACTAAATGAGTCTCGTGGGGTCCAAAACGGTGGAAATGAGCTACTGGGTGGCCTCGGGAGGTGGGCCTAAAATAGCCGAAAAAAGTGGAAAACTTCCCGTGGACTCACGGCTGCCGCGCCGCGCTCGCCGGTCCGATCCCGGCCCGCCGTCCGACCTGCGGGTCAAGGTCGTGGAATCCACCGACCTAGTCACTGGGTGTCCCTTCCCTCGGGGTCGGCGCTGCAGTTGTTGGTGGTTGGCCTGAGGCCTCCTATCCGATCTTCCACCTGCAGTGGCTAATCTACCAAATTGTGTTCCCGATTTGGAGAGCTTTTTCCTAGGGTTTTTGGAGCTCAAAAAGTGTCTTGGGGGCTAGGGTTTCATTTGGCATCCCAAACTATGTTTATATAGGGTCTAGGGTCGCTTTCGGGTAAAAATCCCAGACATAACTTGGACACTGATAAAGTGCTACTGTTGAACTTCTAATAGCCGTAACTTTTTATCCGTGTCTACCAGACGCTCCGCCTGCCTATGAACTCGCATCGACGGAGCCTACGAAATTCAGCGCCTGGGCTTAACCTAAAACTATTCCTCCTCGAAAAAGCCAAACTTGCCGACGCCCCAAAACTCAGCACCATTGACTACCCGCCAACCTACGGACACTCTGCTATGAATGTCCTGTGGACCACATTTTTCACGAAAATCGCGCGTGAGTCCCTTTGTACCTGGAGCTCTACCCAAATACAACATCAGATAAACCCGCATTTACCCGTCCCAACAAATTCAATATACGCAATATATCCAATACTACCATCAAACACGCACTCAAATGCATACGCCAACTATGAAACCAACTCCAGATAATCTAATAGTTACAAGAGTTAATATTTTCACCTAAACAACATATACCAAAAAATTGGGTGGAATTTAATACATGTAAACATCATCAAAGCCACACCCGGCTTTCTTCTAATCCAGCCTCTAGGACGAGTCGTCCCCTCGCACGCTCCCTGTACCTGTAAAATAAAAGGGGGGTCCCACGACCTAGGGTGAGCCAGCACTCAGCGAGGAGAATCGCCCTAAGCGGGCTACTCACTACCCAGTTGGTACCAAGAACGCTCCAAAGAAACACACATTCAAGCAAAATGCATGATCCTACTCAATGTCTACATGACCAACTCGCATCCCGGGAGCCCCACCGACTTCCCACACTCGCTCTAAGCCTCGTATGAGAATATTACCTTACTGACAACCCCCGATGTGTATATATCAATCGGGGCCAGCCCGACGATTGATATATTATTTATTTGTGGATCATCCGGCGAATATCACTCAGCCGCCCGACGATTGATATTTTAAATTTGGACTACCGATAATTAATGTTCTTAGACAACCCTCCGAACCTTTTTCCTCTAGACTCATCTCATGCACTCACTCCTAAAATCTTAGGGTGATCCAGTGCATATGGAATGCATGTAATGCCCCAATACGTTTAATCACACGCAAATATATAAACACATGAATATACTCTCGCACAATTAAATCACACAATCATGTTATGTAATTATACAACTCATACATCAAAATATATTTCAGAGAATGACTGCTTCTGAATAGTGAAACCCTACATTATTCCCGAAAAATCACAACTCAACGGTTCACTTAGTGAACCCGCAATCCATGGCCATTCCCGGCTCAATGCATGTCAAGCAAACATTTAATGCACAAATTAACACAAACCACACCCAAACAGCCCGTACCCATATACGGCTGCTCCATTTTTGTTTCATAATTTATATCAATTCGTCCTGCTCATTGGGATCGATCGACGGCCCTCACGCTCATTCGACCAAACATCGACAAAACACTTAAAATAGGAATAAACTCAAGATGAGAAACTCTACCTCGGACTTGATGAACTCCATAAATCCTGCAGACTACGAAACCCTCCGCAGAGCTGACTCTCCTTCTGTCTCGAAGACCGCCAACTATCGATCTCCTGCTGAGATTCTAGAGAGAAGCCAGACCTTCTCTCTCTACAAAACTCCATGTTTGCTTTCTGTCAAATTTTTTTTTCCCCTTTCACGTTTTTTGGTCTTTTGGTTTAATGAAGAAGAACACTATTTACAATTTCGTCTTTTAGTGACTTAAAACAATTCCTATAATGCCCATTATGTCCCTCTTTTCTTAGATTTGATATTCGGCACTATCTCGGCCGTCCATTTTCATCATTTCTACTCATACCACTTGCATACATACATGAAGATGCTAAGAGATGCGACTCTCTCGTCGTATCGAAAATCATTTTACTCAAGACCAAACGCGATGTTCGAAAACGTGTCGACCACTCGCTCCTTGTATTACGAAATTTTACGTGTCAATCCAGATTTCGCGAGACAATTCCAATCTGAAATCCGGCTATTATCCGGAGATCTAGAGAATTAATTACGGATTTGAACCGAAATTACAATTATGTAATCAAAATTACGATTTTGCCCTTATTCCAGAAATTGAAATTTCTCGGGTCTTACACTTGGTCAACTTGGTCAAACTTGGTCAAACTTGGTCAACTTGGTCAAACTTGGTCAAACTCACAGACATTTGGTACGGGTCAGTTACAACCTACCCTTAGTAAAATTTCATTCACTCTAAATTGCACTGCGGTCATGGAAGATATGAGGGTACCGGCTCCGCATTTGGTCCTTCCGCTCCCAAGTCGCCCCTTCGACTAGGTGGTTCCTCCAAAGGACTTTCACTAGCGATAATGGCTCATGAAGCTCCTTCTCTTCCTACCCAAAATCGTGACCGGTCAGTTTCATGATAAGTCGTCCGCCTCACCCTCCGGTGCCTCCGCACATGTGAGGGATCTGGAATATACTTGCGTAGCATGGAGATGTGAAACATATTATGGACCAAGAAAGCTCCTCCCGTAAGCTCCACCTTATAAGCCACTGACCTACCTCTCAACAATCTCAAGGTCCAAATGTAGCCGAGGACTTAGTTTCGCTTCCAAAACGTACCACGCCTTCCATGAGAGAGCCAGAACACTGATCTTCAACCTCAAACTCAAGATCCTTTCTTCGCTTGTCCCGCATAGCTCTTTGCTCATCCCGAGTCAGCTTCAACTCGCACCGATAACATTAACTTTGTCCATCATCGCCTGCAGACAATCTCAGACCTAGTAATTTTCTTTCGCCTGCCTCATTCCAAATAGATAAAGGAGTGCTTACATTTGCTTTCCATACAGAGCCTCATAAGGTGACATCTCAATGCGCTCGGGAGTGATAGCCATTGTTATAAGTGAACTCCTAAAGGTAGATAATTCATCCCAACGTCCCTGAATTGTAGTACGTATGACCTCAACATACCCTAAAGTTTGAATAGTCCCCTGATTATTCATCACCGAGGGTGAAAGGCGTGACTAAATTCAACTTGACACGAGTTCTTCATCAATCTCTTCCAAAACCTCGGGCGAATCGTGGATCTCTATCAAAGATGATCGACACTGGAACCCCATGCAAACTCACCATATGACTCCATAAAGAGTCTTCGCTAGTTTTCGAGGGAAACTTCACCGAATAGGTAGAAATGCGCGACTCGTGAGTCGATCAACGCCTCATCCAAATGTCATCATGTCTCCGAGTCGTGGGAGGAGTTTAAATACAAATCCATTGTGATGCTCCCATTTCCATTCGAACGGGTAAGTACGCAGGTCCAGAAGGCTTTTGTCTCGCCTTCACTTGTCGCATGAGGCACTTTGGATACATACTCCGCAACTTCTTTCATCCTACCACCAATAATATTCCTTTAGTACGATACATCTTAAGCTACCGGTGCATAGCATAAGCGGAACTATGGGCTTCATCCAAAAGATTCCCGCCTTTTAACTTTCAGTCAGCTGAACACAAAGTCTGGGGAACCCATCACCAAGGCTCCATCAGTTTCTAACAAAGAAATCCGATCGTCCCCTTCCTCGACTTTCTTCTCATGCTCATCAAATAGGATCTTCTAGTCAGGTTCGAGAATTTGATCTACAAGTATCGGCCGAGTCGGAACTAGCAAAAAGTGTCCCAAACATGCAACCCTAACTCCACACCCAACTCTCGCAACTCACCATCAATGGAGTCAGACATCGCATATAAGCCAAAGAGCCTGTAGACTTCCTACTCAAAGCATCCGCCACCACATTTGCCTTACCTGGATGGTAGTCAATAGTGCAATCATAATCCTTAAGTAGTTCCATCCACCTCCTTTGCCTTAAGTTTAGCTCCTTCTGTGTAAACAAATATTTAAGGCTCTTATGGTCAAGAACACTGCAAGCTCGCATAAGTAATGCCTCCAAGTCTTCAATGCGAAAAATTATCAAGCAAAGAAGTTCCAAGTCATGGGTAGATAATTTAGCTCATGCTTTAACTGTCTGAAGCATACGCCACAACTCTTATGTTGCATCAACACACAACCCAAAACCTTGGTACGAAGCATCGTCAGAACCCGAACTCCCTCGTCATTCTCCCAAGAATGTCAAAACACATGTCAACTTTCCTTCGTGTTTGGAAGCTTTCCTCACACTTGTCAGTCCACTCAAATTTTACCCCTTTCCTAGTCAAACAGTGAAGTGGTCCTGCTATTTTTGAGAACCCTTCTATGAACCTGCGGTAATACCCCGCTAATCCTAGGAAACTCCGCACTTCTGTCACCGTAGTTGGTCAGTCCCGCTTGGCCACACGCTCTACTTTCGAGGGTCCACATAAATGCCACGCTCAGAAACCACGTGTCCGAGAACTCACCTGCCCAACCAAAATTCACATTTACAAACTGCATACAACCGATGCTTCGCCAAGGTCTCGGCAACACCAAACCCAAATGTCTCTCATGCTCCAACTCGCTTTTCGAGTACACTAGGATGTCGTCAATGAAGACAATGACAAATCGATCTAAGTATGGACGGAAAACCCGGTTCATCAGATCCATGAAAACCGCTGGGGCATTAGTGAGTCCGAAAGACATCACTATAAACTCATAATGTCCATATCTCGTCCTGAATGCCGTCTTGGGAATGTCAGATTTCCTAATCCTTAACTGATGGTACCCTGACCTCAAGTCAATCTTAGAGAACACTGTCGCACCCTGGAGCTGATCAAATAAATCATCAATCCGAGGCAAAGGATATTTGTTACGAATGGTGACCTTATTCAACTGCCTGTAGTCTATACACAACCTCCAAGTACCATCCTTCTTCTTCACAAATAACACCTAAGGCCCCCAAGGTAGAAGTACTAGGCCCAATAACCCCATCCACTGCTCTGTAGCTGAGCCTTCAATTCTTCGCAAATTACTGCGCTATTCTATAAGGTGTAAAGAACAGGAGCCGCACTGTGGACCAAATCAATGGGAAAATCTACCTCTCGTTCTGGAGGTGGACCTGGAAGATCGTCAGGGAACACATCCAGAAAGTCCCTTACTACTGGTACGTCCTCTAATCTCGCTTCGTCGCTACGAGTGTCAACTATATGAGCTAGAAACCCCGAACAACCCTTTCGAAGTAAACATCTAGCATAAATGGCAGAAATCAAACCTGGCGTGTCTCGCTCCGCTCTCCATAGCACCACACCGTAGTCCCCGGTTGTCTAAATATTACTCCTTGCGGAAGCAATCCATCGGGCTACTGGGCCATAAGCCAATCCATCCCAAGAATCCCTACATCCAAACCCTTTCGAGATCTATTAATATCAAATCCGTCTACATTCGCCCTCAATTGAAAACAAGCTACCCTTACATCCGACTAGGCCATGTAGACTCTCCTCGGGCGTGGCAATCTCCAAACCACATTCCAGCGAAACCTGAGTCATCCCGACTGTGCAACATACTCTCACGTGAAATAAAGGGGAGGTAGCTCCTGGGTTAATGAGTACACGCGCATCGTCACCAAAAATAGATAATGTACCACAACACGGAGTGGCCTGCGGCCTCCCGACCGTCATAGCATAGACTCGCCTGGGCCAGGTGGTCGTCCTCTCTGTCCTCTGCCTCTAGCCGCTGGTGTAGACTGCTGTCCCATGCTAAAGGAACCACCCAGGGTAACGCCTGCTCGCGTATCCTAGCCCTCCATGCCCACTCAGCCCGCTGGAACCGAAAGCACCCGATCCTCGAACTTACCCGCCGATCCTCGATAGGCAATCCCTCCCCGAAATGCCCCGTCAACACACCGGAGAAGAAGGGCAATCCCACCGGCATGGCCCATCATGAATCTTACCAGAACATCACAAGCCGAACGGAATCGCTTTCGCCTACGTGACTTCAAAATAGCTAACGCCACGTTACTACCGATCGAAATCCAACTCAGGTGTGTCCACCAAGCCCGCGACCGCTAGCACTACGCTTCGTCCCTAATCGGATCCCTCAAGGCCCGAAGATCCGTGAGTCGAAACTACCCTCTGATGATCCCCGACCGGGTTCCCGACAATCCATCGTATGATCGACGCCCCAGTCTCGACATCGTGGTCCGTCTCTCTACTGAGCCGCATCTCTCATCGACTGGTACGTGGGATGATCGAACCCTGAGAGGCTTAAAGCTATCGTCTCAACCAACCTGGCCGAGTAGAAACCTCCTCTCATTGACTTCATCCGCTACCAAATTTGAGCAAAACTGATAACTCGAACCTCAAGGCCAGACGGAACCGGCCATACTACCCCCGAGTGAGTGTCTCGAACTCCAAATTTCTTAGTCTCAACAAAGGTCAGGCAAAACTCAAGCAGAAAGGCAATTTTTGAACTCCAGGCTCCAGGTGACGCTTCCTAGTCCTCTCATACGC
Source organism: Tetrastigma voinierianum (assembly GCA_016808115.1). Classification (NCBI taxonomy): domain Eukaryota; kingdom Viridiplantae; phylum Streptophyta; class Magnoliopsida; order Vitales; family Vitaceae; genus Tetrastigma; species Tetrastigma voinierianum. The sequence goes on along the minus strand of JAEQBH010004914.1, from coordinate 182,946 downwards.
CCACCATTTCCTCGTATTACCTCCGAGCGTAAAACCCAGCTTATCCCGATCATTCTCATCCGACACCGCATACCCTCGTCCGTAATTTTCTCCGTGGTCAATGCCAAGGTGGCCACCATGGGATCCGTGGCGCCATCAAACTCACTACTCCCACCTCTACGAAATACCAACCGTATCAATAGTTGAACCCACTTCTTCCCAGCCGATCGAGCCACGTCGACAAGATTTTCCTATAGTTAGGTGCACCCGAGCTTCCACCGGGCCTCACGGGACCTACGCCTACCTGGGCGCCATTAGAAGAAAGACTGCTCTGGCACCAAAGAACGTAACCGGCCCCAATGATAAGGTTAGAAGGTATACAAAACACAAGATGAGTTGCACAACAATGTACAACCCCAAGGAATTTAGGAAACCTGTGAGCTCGATAAATAAGTCGACAGACCCAACCCTGATGATCCTCCTCGATTTCGGTGGTCCCGCCTATGAAGTCCCACTGTATAATCCTAGGAAGATACTCTGCGGGGACCCCACCTTGCTGACTCGGAGTAACACCATGTGTCAATTTAATACCCAATTATACATATATATATATATATATATATATATATATATATATATATATATATATATATATATATAAAAACCCAAGAACAATTATAAATGAGGTCTCGTAAAGTTCAATAATAATATCGAGCGCTCTAAGAGTATCAAGGATTTAGGGTACAAGTAGAAATGAATAAGTCCACAACAAACACAAAATGTGAGAACGCGATAGAGACGACAACCGTGGCGGAGAGCTTAATGCCGCCAACTGGCGCGAATAGGCCCTACGAACTCGTCTGACTTAGGGAATGATGAAACAATAATGTAGATAATGAATCTCGAGTGGCATAGCTTATAAGGAAAATAACATTTTTATATTTTCACGGTTCTCCTCTCAAACCTTCCGTTCACTCTTCTTGTAAAGTTCCCGCAGAAACATTTCACAAAACCCAATCCTTACCCTTAAGTCCAACATACGCAGATCATGCTCAACAAATTAGCTAACACAATGTTAAGAAAACATAATCCGAACCGTACACAACATAAAGCCAAGCACAAACATGTAGCGCCATCAAGTGATAAATAACCGCGAAATGCACCAAAACCATGAGTATTAAAATAGTTATACCATATTTAGAAAATCAACATCCATACCACATATCCATCATAAAAACCGTCTGCAGTCGCACCACCACACGCTGACACTAATGAACCCGTGGGTTACACCTTAATTCAACTCAACAACGCATTCATACCATATACCCATCATAAACCGCTGGGACACCTAATTCACGATACCAACATCAAGAATGTCGTAGGAAACTAATGATGATGAACCTTCGCAAACCCGACTCATCGACACCGTGGCAACCAATAAATCGCAAGTAACACCACCTACCGCAACGCGGGTAACTAATAAACCGTCGCGTCAAACCGAATTTCTACTTCAACGCGGGCAACCAATAAACCGGCCGGTGTCAAACCGACCTCACGTCAACGTGGCAACTAATAAACCGTCGGGTCAAACCGACCTCACGTCAACGTGGCAACTAATAAACCGTCGGGTCAAACCGACCTCACGTCAACGTGGCAACTTCAGTGTACTACAGTATAATTACTGAACTTAATCTCTGGTACAATATGGTACATCACCTTATAACCTCTAACACAATGTTCCTACCCACGTGTACTTTTTCCAACGTCACCGTATCTTAGGTTAAGAATTTATGAACTTACTTTCCACAACTCAATCAACTACATTGAAAATCTTTTGTTCCTCAATTCAAGCCAAAATTTGAGAAATACCTCAATGACCATATTCCTTAACCAATTATTAAACACATGTATTTCCAAATCCATTTCATAAAACAACAATTTCTCAAGGGGTTTAAACCCAACTATATGCCCCAAAAATATCTAAATACTACAGACTCATCCACGAAACCAGTACAACTTCCAAACAGTGAAAATGTTGACAAAATTCACATGAAATAATAACTTGTTTTATATAAGACCGATAACCACATTTGTATGCAACCAACCATTTGATCAAAACAGTGTATATGTAAAATATTTAATCACAATAGATATATCAATATAATAACCCAAATCATTTAAACATATAAACCACTCACAAACTATACGCCGCTCCCGGGCCTCCCCGTAGATCGTCTCCCGCCTCTACGCAGGAGTGCCTGTAATATAGATAAAACTCCACTCAGTTCTGCATTAACTGAACTAACAACCTTAGATGCCCCGAAGGCCTTAGAATAACTGTTAGAACTATGAAAACCATCCTTAAACTGGATCTCGACGGTCCACCACACAAAGGTGCCTTATGTATTCGATACTCAAAATTGGGGCTTTTCACCCGAGAGCTAATTTCTCGAAATTGAACCGTCCAATAATTCCTAAAAACATCCAATTTCACTAATACAACTTCACTTTTCCAAATTTCCACCAATCGGGTTCCCTATTTCGGGCCCCGACTTCTCTGCACCACCCGAAACAACCTAAAATGGAAACCTAACCAAACAATGTCCAAAATTTACAAACCACATATCAATGGAAAGCCTAAGAGACCAGGGAACTCATTGGTACCATTACCTCGCATTCAACAGCTTGTCATGCGGCTCGAAAAACTCGATCTAACCTCACAATTTTGTTTTCAGAATCCAAAACTGGGTGATAATCCGCAAAAGGACCACGGAAATGAGTTTAGAGGGTCCAAAAAATGGTGGAAAGGAGCCATGGGGGTGGCCTGAGTGTGGTTGGAAATGGCCGAAAAGTGGAAACTTCGTGACTCACTTGCCACGCTGCCAATGATCCCTACAAGGTCCGGCCGCGTGCTGGTCGAAATCTTACCGGTGGCAGCGTCTGGGTGTCCCCTTCCTCCTTGGCCAGCGCGTGTTGCTGGTGGTTGGCCGGAGGTGCCTCCTTCGGTCCAATCTTCCACTGCAGTGGCTAATCTACCAAATTGTGTGTTCCTGCCTGAGAGCTTTTTCCTAGGTTTTGGAGCTCAAAAGTGTCTGGGGGCTGTGGTTTCATTTTGGCATCCCAAACTATGTTTAGGGTCTAGGTCGCTTTCGGGTAAAAATCTCGGACATAACTTGGACACTGATAAAGTGCTACTGTTGAACTTCTAATAGCCGTAACTTTATCCCGTAGTTCTGACAGACGTTCCGCCCGTCAGAACCTCAGACGACGCAGGCTCACGAATGGTGCCTTAGTTAACCTAAAACTATTCCTCAATAAAAGTCAAACTTGGTCAACTTTATCAAACTTGGTCAAACTCAGATATTTGGTACGGGTCGCTTGGCATCCGACCGGGTTTGTCGGGCAGGTCGCTTTACCGTATGGCGCGCGACCGGGCCGGGTTGCGCTTGTTCTCGCTTGACGATCAAGGATTTCGGGCACGCAGAGATCACCGCGGACGGTCGCCAGACATCGCTTTCGAGGGGTCACGTACATCGCTTGTTCCGATTACGGAAACGGGCCACGACATCGGATTCGAGGCTGACGTGGGATGTGGCCTTTTGAGTCATAGACCGAAAATTTGAGGTCATGGATTCGGGGCGCTTGATTCAGGCTTTACATCATTTTTGAGGTCGCGACATGGGTAGCAGTGTGGGAGGTCGCAACCTGGACTTTGGCGTCACGACCTGGAAATCCCATTATGGGCAGAAACGAGGTCGTGACATGAAATTGATGTCGCGACATAGGTTAGTCTCCAGGAGGTCGCGAACTAGAAATGAAGTCGTGACCTAGTTGGTCGTTGTTAGGCTGGAAAGGAGGTCGCAACATGGAATTGACGTCGCGACCTAGCCTGTTGGGAATTGATGTCGCAACCCCATTTTAGTCACGACCGATTAGCTCAATGGGTATGAGGCTCCACCGGCTTGTCAGCACCAGAGGTCACGACCGAAAGTCGCGACCTAGCCTGGCTCCGCAGTTACAGTCGCGACCGCTTGAGGTCGCAACCTGGAGTGGCTTGAGCGGTGTCGCGACACCGATTTGATGTCGCGACATGGTTCTAGCTGCCTTATGAAACTTGGTGTCGCGACCCCACTTGGAGGTCGCGGACTCGGGCGCTTTGGTCAAGCGCTTTGTGGATAGTGCATTGTTTATGGTCAATGCTTTGAAATAATCGCTCACGACACCGCTCATGAGCACCGCTCAGGGTAAAAAATACAAAATTTTTAAAAATTTTCTTGTGTATGATTCAAAATACGAGATATTTATATTGAGGTTACTATAAATGCATTGACGAGGTATGTGAAATATTTTTTTTTTCGGTGTATGAATAGTGTCTCAGGGCTGTGTTTGAGCCTTAGAGATACTGCATTGAATTTTAATCTGCTATCACTCTAAGTGATGGCTAAGTAGAGGACGAGCACGTAGAGACATCCATGGGGCACCGGTCAGCACCACCAACATTCGACCAGCCGCCTCGTATTTGGATCGCATGTCTTTGCCGAGGCCGTGAGTGTTAAGTGGCTACGCTATCGCACAAAGCCAACAAAGAGTATTCGTGAAGGTCCTAGTAACCCCTGTGAGGCTTAGGGGTACATCATCCTCCGACATTCATAGAGGAGATCCACGAGGGCGACCACGGTTTACGCAGACGAGAATGTACTCTGAGGCGATGGAGATCACCTCCATACGACTAAGACCAAAGTTAGCCGCATTCCAGCTAGAGGGCGAGGCCCGAGTATGGTGGAGATGGGTTAGGACTTCTAGAGACTTAGAGGTTGCGACATGGGCGCGTAGCTCAAGAGTCGCTCACGTGCGCATTCTCCGTAGAGACCGCGAGGTACGCGAAGGCCTCAGGAGTTCCTAGAGTCAAGCAGGGGCGATGATCATGGATGGACTACGCCGCTGATTCATAGAGTTAGCCCGACGGTCGATGATTACGTGGCCACCGACTGCCAAGGTGAGGATCTCGAGAATGGTCAAGTCATTCCATTCGCGTGATTTAGGACTTCGCCACGGACACGGACTCTATGGTCGGGACTACCACCATGGCAGAGATCGAGATGCTCCTGGACACGGATGCGAGTGTTGGAAACAAGAGGGAGGATCAGCCTTCTTCTAGTTCGGGGAAGAGGCAGAAGACTTCTGCTTCACACGAGGTTCGTGACTGTGGCCGTGATTAGGCATTTAGTCAGCAGGCGTGGTATGTTACTTTGCCTAGCAGCCCGGCATGTGAGACTAATCGCCCCAGAGACAGGATCCCAAAAAGGGGGACAACGCAGCCCCAATTAGTCAGAGAACAGAGAGTATATAGCCATTCCTCCACACCTAGTACGGGCCGAGGAACCGCCAGTTTCGGGTAAGTGATACGAGCACCTTCTAAGAAGACAGCGCAGGGGCCGAGTGTGGGTGAGGTCGCACAGACTCACTGTGCTCGACTTCTAGTCGTGCAAGGCATATCTTATTTCACGACACCCGGGGCATAAGGAGGCGAGATTGTCCTAGAGGTAGAGATCTCATGGCATGTAGACCGAGCGCTGAGATTAGCCTGACATGCAGGTACCTTTTCTACTCGCACTTGTCGACTAGAGTAATCGCGAAATCGACGCATCATACTCATTCTTTGCTGCATCTTGTGTGATAGACTAGTTTAGAGGTTGAGACCTTGAGAAGCCAGATGGATGTTTTCCCAGAGGTATGAGTCAATTTGGAGCAGGCTCTGCAGCAACGATATGGTCATCTCACCACTCTAAGTGAGTGTGGGTTGAGTTTGTCTTTAGACTACGTCCAATGAAGACCATAGTTCAAATCTAAAATGAAGCAGTAATTAATGTGTGTCATGCAGCAAGCAGTGGGTCGTAATCCCTAAGGTGAGAAGCCTGGAATTAGGGTGAAGGAGACCCGCGGTAGTATCCGAAAGGTCCTGTGTGGGTGTAAGAGACCCGGGGAGATGTCCCAAATTTCTGTGTGGGTGTAAGAGACCCGTGGAGAAATCCAAAGTTCTGTGAGGGTGTAAGAGACCCGTGGAGAAATCCAAAGTTCTGTGTGGGTGTAAGAGACCCAGGAGCTTATCTGTAATTTCTGAGGGTGTAAGAGACCCGGGAGTGATCCGACTTTTGTGTGGGTGTAACCGAGATGTCCCCGACTTCGTGGGTGTAAGAGACCCGGAGATATCCCCAAATTTCGTGGAGGGTGTAAGAGACCCGTGAGAGTGAGATCCCGACTCAGGTGGGTGTAAGAGACCGGAGGAGACGTCCCCAATTTATGTGTGGTGTAAGAGACCCGGGAGACATCCCAAATCGTGAGGGTGAAGAGACCCGGAGCGATCCCGACTGTGGTGGGTGTAAGAGACCCTGAGCGATCCCAAATTCTTTGTGTGGATATATGAGGCTCGGCGGTAGCTCGAAAAGTTTTGTCGCTTCCTCGAGATGAAAAAACACATGACATGGCTATCACCCGCACTTAGAGTCGAGTGATATGAGCCTGGGAGCGACTCGAGATGAAAAACACACGGTCAGCCAAGTTATCACGCACTTAGAGTTACTTAAGGCTGTGAGCCTGAGAGACTCTGGATGAAAACACACGGTCAAGTATCACGCACATGCATTTGAGCGATAGGAGTCGGGAGTGACTCGAGATTCGGATAAATTTACTGGAAATTGCATTGCGTCAGGAGCCAAGAAGGGCTCTGCATACGCATGTCATTCATGACACGGACAGTCGACGGTCCATCGATCGCTGCTGACGCGACTCAGAAAGGTCATCATTTACACACCAAAGCGTGGATTGTGTAGTTTACATATGCACGTGGTCGACGCCAGATGTGTGTGGAATTTCGAGACGAAATTCTTTTAAGGGGGAGAATGCGAGACCCTGAAAAATCCAAATTTTCTATGAAGGATAAATGGTAATTTCGATCAAACCGGAATTTTTCTAGACTCTGATTTACCTAAACTGACTTCACCATCACAAGCCATTCGAATCTAAATTTACCACGTCGAATTTCGGTATTTAAATCGAATTTCACGTTTTCACAAGACCGAGTACGTAGACACTTGAAGACGCTTTCGCGCCAAGATGCGCCACGCCGCTGCCTACGAGAGTCAAACATCGAGACGGGCTGGCCTGACATGTGACACATGGCATCATGCCATTAGAGAAATTTAAAGTCACGACAGAGTGATAGCGCCAGAATCCTCTCAACCAATGCGAATTCGACACGTGAGATTGAAATGGACTTTTCTCTTGTCCCACCCTCGGGACCAAATGGATCTCTAGTTATACAGAGAAAGAGGAAAAGAGAGAGCAAACGAAGAGAGTGTGAGGGTTCTGCAGAGAGAAGCCCCACCTCTCCCCTTAAAATCTCTGCAGATCTGACCGTCTCTGCTTTCCCATGAGGCAAGAAGGTGTTGCTCCCCACTAAGAAGGACCACGCGGGTACCTCCGCCGGGAGTTTCGACAAACTCCGAAAAAGGTAGGGGTTTTTCTCCTACTACATTTCGCTAAGGTCATGTAATGAATGGGGATCATTGGCGCCCTGATGGTTTGATTTCTGCTCCAAGATCTTGACCGACCGAATAAACTCTGAGCTGTCTGGATAGTCCACTGAATTGCTCATGTTGATTGTGTGATGTTGTGTTATCGCCATGAGTGAATAAATATGTCGATCGTGATTTTCACGCGCCTGGGCATTTAACCTGTCAGATTATGCCTTAGCCCATGTGAGTTGACTTATGTTATTGTCAGAATTGAATAACATGATTTACGTGAATTAATTACGTTAATATATGCAATGAAATGATATTAAAGACGCTACTAATGTCAAGCGACACAGACGCACTTAGCGAGTAAACCTGCTAGGAAATTCCACTACTTCCGGCATCGTCTTCCCATCGTGACCCTCTTTCGAAAATCGAAGACACTTGGGACGGACGCATCCAGTGGCCTTAGAAAATAAGAACTACCAAGATGGCCTTATCTTGTATTTTGTTTGTAAAATCTCAGCAAGAGACCCAATATAGCTGTATAAATTGTAATAAATACAATTATGAACAAATTGTAATTAACTCATTTTTGTATAAAATATACATTTTACGAAGGGATGCGTGAGGCCCAAGGCTACTTGCTGTGTACGGGTCTCATGAAGATAGACCCGTAGATTCTCATGTCGAAGAATAACTGACACCTGCCTGGGGCGTCACACTTGTCCTACAGAATAAATATTTTTTGATTATCCAAGGTACATACACCACTTTAAATATGGATGTGTTACAAATAAATTTATTGTTCAAAATTAATGCATAAATTTGATAATTTGAAGAAATTTTAAAATGCTTTATATAATATAATAATTTTGAGATAGTAGCAATTTATGTGCATATAAAAGGGGTAAAAGAGATATTTTTATTATGGATCATGTAGCAAGTGAAAATAATGAGATGAATTTAAAGAGAATAATAATAAAAAAATTGCACTCGTTCATCTCTTATCCTATTGAACTCAACCATAACTATTATAATAAAATATTTACATGATAAAATATAAAGTACATTTTTTTTGTTAGACCATTAAAGTGCTTTGGAGATACGAGTACACACGAAAAACCCCATCTTGGAGCCTATCACACCCTAAACTAATTCTCATATAAAGACGTGACATCACAAACATCAGAATGTTTTATCACATATTACAAAGAATATCTTCGTAAGACTCGACCAAATCACCGGTTAAACTAGAAGTTACCTCTAACCATTTCACCTATATTAAATATATTTTAAATTTTAAAATAAGAAAATATGATATATATATATATATATATATATATATATATATATATAATTTAAATAAGCAAAGTCTCACCTTCCATAATCAATTTTTTTTTTTTGATTACTAATCACTAATTATAACATAATATCTATCCCCACTAGGACTCAAATTTTTGCTGATGCCATGACATGCGGGATGAAAAAGGCTCTGACAGGTGCCCTCACAGCTGGCCTCCGCGCCTCGAACCCTGGGACTACGAACCTAGATACCCATTCGATAAGAGTTCCCACTACCAACCGAGCCATTGCACCCGGGGCCAGGCGAACTACCGAATAAGATTCAGTTCGACGGTCCTGCGCTCGCCTCACTGAGGCGAAGTTAAAACCCCGCAGCCAAAAAGGATAAATACAGCAGTGAACCGCCTGAAATGCGCTAGGTGGGACCCTTACATAAAAGGCGCCTTTATTTGAGACTGACTCGGACGCCCACCCGACGAGGGCGCATCTTCCTGACCACTGCCAGCTTGCCACTGCTCGACCGGGACCACGAAGCAGGCATCTGACTTAGTGGCTTCCCACCACCAACCTGCCACTAGCTCACAGAAATGCGAACTACCCGACCCGCACCGAGCCCACTGTCCCGGTGTTCGAGCCCACTCGAGCGTTTAAACCCCGTGAGCTGTGGGGATAGCCCGCGACCGACACCAACCCTCCGTCTGAGGGCCAGGGGTGAGGACTGCGATATTAGAAGACTTCAGCTCACCGATTTAGGTGGTCTCATCACAGTTAGCTTGCCGCTTAAAAAAGCTCATGCGTTAATCTTGATCATGAAGTAGATACTATTTCGAGGGGAACTCACCATCAACCGAGTAGCCCACTGGTGTTTTAACCACCACGTATCTGCCTCATGGCCCCGTGTTCGAGCCCACGCGAGCGGTTAAACCCCGCGAAGCAGGCACTGCGGAGCGGGACCACCCTTCGCCGGAGTGGGCCAGTGGGTGGGGCTCTATAGGCAGGCTTAGCAGTCACAAAGCCCATTCTCCCGAGCGAGGGTTGTGTTCAGCTCATTAAAAGAGCTTTCTGCACGTGAAGGTCAGGTTAACTGATCATGAAAGTAGATACCATTTCGTAGCTTCCCACTACCAACTGAGCCACAGCCCACTGCAGTTTTAACCACCGAATCTGCAAGATTCAGCCTCACTTGGCCCCGCGCTCGGTTCCCACGAGGCGAAAGAAACCCCCGAGCTGGGTAGGATACCGCGACCGACACCAACCTCCGTCTGAAAGGCCAGGCAGGACCCGATATGCGCGCTTGCAGGCACCCTTCACTTCCGACGAGTGTGGCGTGCCCATCACAGTTAGCCTCTAGCCATTAAAGCGCTCATGTTGGTCTGACCATGAAGAGATACCATTCAAGCCCACCACCAACCGAGCCTAAGAAATTAGCTTGAAAGGAATCCACCCCGAATTCCAAGATTCAGCTCACGGTCCCGCTCGGTTCACCTGAGCACGCGAGTTAAACCCCGCAGCCTGGGTGGATAGCTCAGGAGTGGGGACCACCCTCGGCCTGAGCGGGCTGTGGCGGGCCCCACAGAATGCCTAAACCAACTAAGCTACTGTGTCGTCAGCCCATAATCAATATCAAGAGATATAAATCATGAAATAAATTATAAAAATAATTATTCATTGATCTTAGCACTTTTTTTTCTTCTCGCCACTCTTGAGTGAGCTGGATTATTGATATTAATCTAATCGATTATCAGACTGATCTCGAAAAGTCGCCCATCTCATTGTTTTATAAGCCAGCGGCCCATTGAGCCTTCATTCCTTATATTTGCTTTTATATATATATATATATATATATATATATATATATATATATATATATATATTTTCAAAATATTCACAAAGTAATTACGAATTTCATTTTCTAGCCATGACAAGGTTTCCACTTAAAGGCGGCATCATTTTTTATTTAAAAACATCTAAACGCTTAGTCGTTACTAATTTTTGTTTTATTTAAAATGAAACAAAATGTTAAATTTAAAATTCTGGGATGTAACTCCTTATAAGAAAATGAGAGCCTAAGAAAAACCGAAATAAATTCAAGTCACAAGTACGACAGGGGAATGTACTGTGAGTAAGTCAGAGCACTTTCTTTAAGCCCTCTAAATGACCCTACTAATCAGATTACAACTACGACAATCAATCAATTAATTATGTATACCAATAAATCATACAATTAAATAAAGGACAAAATTAAATAAATAAATGCTGCATCTTTGACAACTAATGTAGAATAAGTATCAATATAAATCATATTAGTTCGACACAATAATATGTATCATTAACATTCAATTAAAAAATTGATTATAGATCAAAAGTCAAATTATTTGTTAAAAAGATATATAAAATGTTTGGCCGCACCTGTTCATTTATACGTTATACAAATTAACTCCATAAAATTCATATTCTATACGCGACTGAGTCTGAACGAGGCACATTCAAGTAGACGTGCATGATTAAACGAAAGGGTAGACAACAATTTGATTCTTGAAAAATGCAACCCTATCTCATGTTTTTTATATGAAGAAGGGTCATTTTGACCCAACCTCGTGAATAAGAATGATACAGTATAAAAAAAAAAGGAAAAAAACTGAAAAGCAGAGTCTAACTTCTTTTTTTTATATAAATAAATAAAATATGGGTTATTAGCAGAAAAAAAAAGAAGGGCACATGGGTGGGGGTAGGGGCATCAATGGGACAAGCTAATTTAGTATCTGTCCTCAAGGTATAGTGATGTTGTCGGGGAAAGGAAGGAAACATCATGATTTTTTTTCTTTATAAATGTGTGGTTCAAAGTCACTGGTAATCCATTGACTTGATATCGATCTATACATAAATTAAAATAAATAAAAAACTTAAAAAATTATAAATTATTAGAAAATACATGTAATTAAATAGTTAAAATTAATAAAATAAAATTTATTTTATATTTAATATTTATTTTATAAGCATTTTTCTTTTGGCTATTTCATTTCAAACCCAAAAAATACTAAAAAGCAAATGGGAAAGGAAATTAGATAATAAAAGTGGAAAGAAAAAAAAAAAATTGGAAGTAAAATAAATCAAACTTAATAACTTAATTCTATATGTTTATTCAAACTTATTTATATTTGTTTGGTTATATAAAGATTCAAAATCGTTTGTCTGTGTTCCTCCCCTAACTAATCGAAATTTTGTCTCGTGATCAAAAAAAAAAAAAAAAAAAACTAAAGCTCCCAGATCGAATACGACAAATTGGGCACGGCATGATAACATTTTCTATTTTTTTTTTTCTTCACAGATGCATGATTGTGATTTATGCTGACGTCGTACCACTTGCGCTTATAAATTCTCTCTTCAAAAAACATTGAGCTGCTTCCCACCTCCCTTCTTTTTTTCTATATATTTTATGAGAAAAATAAAAAGGCTGCATATCACTCATCATAAAGCATCTCACGAACTTAAAATATAGAGAGCATTAAACCTAGTTTATAAACATACATCCGACGCTTAATCGCATTTGCAACCAAAGATATCTATCATTAAGATCAGACTAATGTCCCTGTGTGACGCCCTAAACTCAGTACCGTTGACTACCACAACTCATGGAATATTTCAATGTCTGGGTGACCCCATTCTGATGAAAATCAAGTAGCTTCCTTTTCAGACGGTCTACCCAAATACATCACTCAGATATAACATGCCCTAATCAACATCAATGACTACGTGCGCCTCTTATACACCATAGAGTAAATGAATTCGCCGCATTATAATACTCACAACATATATTCCATCAATCCAATATAATCCGTAACATGAGAAAATGGCCACTTAGGCCCATAACCAATATTCATAAAACATCCCAACTATATATCATAGTTACAAGAGTTAATGATCTACTTTTATACAACACATATATTAAAATGAAAAAAATATTCTAATACATGCAAAACCATCAAAGCCACATTTCCTGCTTTCTAAAACGAATTCTACGATGAACCGGTTTCGCACGTCTACGACTGTGAAATAGTATCCGACAGCATGGTGCCGACGCCAAAGAAATTTAATCACTCCTGCTGGCTACTCTTCACTAAGTGCATATGCAATGCCTCCAAAATAAACACACATTCAAGCAAATGCAATGATCCTACTAACGTTTAACCGATCATCTCATATCCCGAGTCCTCCCCGACTTCACACTCGCTTGCCACGCATGGTAACCCCGCTTATTTGTTTGGGCGGAAACCCTCCGACGTATATATCAATTGGGCCGACCACAATCGACATATAAAAGGACTACCGACGAGATCACAGAACGCCCTACCCGAGATGTGTGTACAAAGGTAATGAATCGCAGGGCCAGATACGAACACCGTTGTCATGATCGTGATATTTTGGAGATGAAAATATAAAATGCTAATTTATGAAACCCGGAATTTTGGTGTACTAGAGTTAGCGCATAATCGGTCATCGGGAAAGAATCAGATACGTATGCATAATCGTTAAGATAGTATGCCAATGTATAAATAAAACAATTTGAGTTGCAATATTGTTATGAGGACTTAGTCAGTAATTAAGGAAAGTGGAAAATATAAAGAGGGAGATAAAACCAAAATTACATTTGGTCTCAAATTTGCCCTAGCAAACTTTGGGTAGAGAGTAAGAGAGCAAAGAAAGGAGAGTAAGAAGAGGAAGAAGTTAAGGAAGAGGAGAAGAAGAAACACTGCACTGTGCATGGGAATCAAATGTATCTCAATGCCTGTATTTTTGGTGATGACTCACTGAGATTGCCTCCTTTTCTAGGTTTTGTGGAAGAGATCACCCAAAACCCTTGAATTCCCGAGGTTAAGGTAAAACCCCACTGGGGCGAAATAAACAATAATCAACATATTTATATGGTTCTGGCGAATTGTGGACCTTAGGCTGGATTTTTAGAATTTTCACCTGTGGTTTGGGTTATGAAGTTCAAAGCATCAATTCAAGTGTTATAGAGCTCGTTGACGACCTAATGTTAATTCTCGGCGATATGAATTATAGAAGTTGTATGAATTGAAATGGTACCAAAAGTGGCAAAAAAAGCAAATCAATAGCTTCCTCGAGGGTGTACCTAAGACAGAGTGAGGCTGTACCGGTACAGCCCACCAGAGGCCAACCTGTACTGCACAGTCCAACCTCACACTTGCACAGCCAACATAATGCAACCTCGTACCGGTACAGTCCAAGGTGTACTAAGACAGTGTGCCCAAATGCCTGCATCGTTGGGCAGAATTTTCAAGAAAATTGCTTAAATTCATACTCCATTAGCATAGGAACCTTATTAAATGATTAAGATAGGTTCAAATAAGATTGGAACTCAACGAAAACGTAGCTGCATCCTCAACGCCTACTGATATTCGGGCTGAAAGATGAATAAGTGCCAGGAAGTACGTTAAGTTTATACTATAATGAGGTGATTGGCCATGTCGTCGTATCCGGCTTCTCGAGTGTAAGCTGGGAAAGCAAAGGTGGGAAAAGTGTGGAACTGTGCTCAAGTTTAGCAAGCAAAAAAGTGAGTGTTCTAAACCAATTTTTCAAATACTAGTGTATTATATTATAAACTGTTTTGCACTTGTATTTAATGGTTTTGATTGTAAACCATTTTTATGAAGCAAGCAATGAATTTAGAAAGCAAGTAAATTATGACGCCCCAAAACCCGGGGGTCCGTTGACTACTCGTCAACCCGCGGAATACAAGTGGAGGTCGGGTTACCCGACGCCACTTTAGAAAATTGGGCAGAGTCTCCTTTGTACGGGGAGCTCTACCCAAATACATAACCTGCATAACATGTCCCAAACAATCCAATATATGCAATATATATCCCAACATGAGTAAAAATGCCTCTTGGGCTCATAAACCAATACTCATAAAAACATACAAACTATTCTCCAATTATCTCCCAATAATTCCATAGTTGATTTACACTTCTATACAAACATATATTAACATCTACAAGACTAATACATGTATGTCCAAAAACATCAAGCCACAAACCGGCTTCAAATGGATTGTCTTCTCGAGCTACTCCATAAATCTGAAATAGCGGGGTCCCACGACGAGGCGAGCCTAAAGCTCAAGAGACCGCCCTAAGCGCTACTCACCACCTAAGGCAAATGCTGGCACGTCTAAAGAAAACACACACTCAAGTAAATACATGATCCATTTGAATGTCTACATGTCTGATCCCATGTCACGAGTCCTCACCGACCACTCACACTCATTGCCCACGATGAAAATAATCATTTTCAAAACAAAAACTTTGTTCTTGAAATATACCACCAAGTATTCTGGCAGAAAGTATAGGACTCAATTCCTCCGAGGTGAATTGGTTGGTGAGCTTTCAAACAATCATGGTCCTCATCCGCGGATCCATTGGCCCATCTCCCAACCCAATTCCTCCTAATATCATCCTTTGAAATTCCTTCGCAACCATATCCGGCTTATAAAATACCTTGTCATGCACTCACACCTAACTCTGTGTTACCTGTAAACAAGATACGCGAAACGATATGCCATTTTCAAAATCATTTACACAATATGTCAATATGCATATTTCAATCAACTACAATTACACTCATGTAATTTAACACATCACTCATCACCCAATGTAGCTCACTTGAGCAACTCATAATCATTTCCAATGGCTTATAACACAATTTAATTCCATGTAATTGTGTCATCAACTAACACATTAAAAATAATGTCTTAACCTATCTAGTTCCACACATATCAAGCCATTCGTTTCATACCATTTCAAGCACACAACACATGGACAATTCCTATCCATTTCACACAAACCCGGACTATTTTTTACAGCCCTTAAAACAGCAAGTAGGTCGCCCACCGGCAAAATTTAACACTCCTACATCTGCCTCTCACGGAACCGATTTCCATTCCCATTTCCTGCCTCCTGATCACCAAAATAATTTATCGCACAAATTCTAACACAACAGCCCACAAATAGCTTCGGGCATTCACTATCATTCAAAAGTTCCAAAATTTTTACACCATCCCATGTTTTCGACCAACTGCGGCCTATTCCCGGCATTTTTCACTTCCAACATGCATTTTATTACACAATTTCAACACAAGCAGCCCCTAGCATTCTGGACAGTCACGGCCCTAACAAAAAATCTCAAATAAATTCAAATAATTCGGTCCCAAGTTTTGGGACCGATCAAACGGCCCCTCACGGCCTCAAACCAACCGAAACATGGAAAAACCCTTGAAAATGGGAATAAAACGCAAGTAGGGAGAAAATCCTACCTCTTGGAGTTGTCAAAACTCAGAATTTGGGGTCCACGCTGTGAGCTCCGCCTCCGTAGAACGCTTCCCCTTGCTCCGTGTCCACCAACTATCGGACGTCGATCTTATAAGCACTCTCTCTTTAAAACCCTCTCAAAGAATGGAGCTACTGGATCCCCATTTTTGTTCCTCACGTTTTGTTTCGACCTTAAAGGAGAAGAAGACCATTTGCATTCAGTCTCCTTCGCGACTTAAAAATTTCCTAAATGACCCTTATCCTCTTCTCGTATTTGATATCTATGACTATCTCTAGCCTTCCATTCTCATCATTTCCTCTACTCATACCACTTATGGTACATGAGTATATGTTATTTCAGGCCTTTCTGGTCGCATCGAAAATCGTTTTACGACACTCGAAACGCGATGCCTCAAAAAACGTGCCGACTCCGACCGGCCTCAAAGAAATTGCGAAATTTACGTGCTAACTAGATTTCACAGACGATTCAACTGCAATCCTGCTTTCGTCATCCGAGATCTAGAGAATTAATTGATTTTTAACCGTAATTACAATTTTATAATCAAATTACGATTTTGCCCTTATTCCAAATTCAATTTCTGCCTACATAAATTGCCATTTAAACCATATTTGAAAAGCAAGCAAATGGTTTTGAAATTATCAAACCATATTTAAAGCAAGCAAGTAAGCAAATGGTTTTAAGTTGTAAAACCATTTTTCAAAGAGCAAGCAAGCAAGCAAAAGAATAATAATAAATGTACTCAACTAAAACTCCTAGTTCTAAGCAAGCAAACCTGCCGTAGGTATTCGCACGCGCATCTATACTATGTTAGGATATCATACATGCATTTCGCCTTTGCCTGCTCAAGAACTTGTACTTCACAGATCACGATTTAAAGCCGAGACCGCGCACGACAGGAGTATATAAGGTTAAGAGCTTTAACTAAATTACGCGATTACGACTCCAGTCAATCTCCACCATATTTACCTAAGGAGCAAGCAGCCTGTGCCTTCCACCTAGGGGTGATGTGAACCCAGTCCTTCCACCGCACTAGCCGATGCCCGTGCCCCGTGTTCACTAAGGTACAACAAGTAAGCATAGCCTCCAATGGTCGATGATTTATACATGATCATACGCTGAAAATCAACCATTGCAATTGGCTACTGTGCTCGTGAGTTGAAAAGCAAACGCTGAGCACAAGCTCCCGCTTAGATTTCAAACGATCTACTGTTCTCTGCACTCAGGTGATTTTAAAGCAAACTAGCTGAACTGTGCCCCGCTTTATTTTTCAAAGCATGCTAGCCGAGCCCAGTTCGTGTTTATAAAAAGTTTTGAAACTTTTTAAAGCAAGAGATTTGAGAAATGTTTTGATACATTTTTAAAGAAGAGGCTTATAAAAGTTTTTATAAACTTTAAAGCAAACAAGGTAAAACAAGCTACTAAGAGAATTGAGAAAAGTTTTATAAACTTTTTAAAGGTGCCAAAAAGAAACAAAGTTAGCACTTAAAAAAGTTTCTAACTTTTAAAAGAAGTTAAAGATGTAAAGCTGTAAATCCTTAAAGCAAGTACAGCTTCGGAAAAATATTTCAGAAAGAAGCTTTTAATATTTCGAGATAGTTTTCCGAAAAGCAAAACATTTTATAAAGCATATTAATCACCGAGCTCGCTTTTAGCCATTATTTTCGTGTTTTAAAACTATTTTCCTGTGCACAGCACTCCTACCGGAGCAGAGAGATTTCCTGCTGACATTTGTGCAAAGGTTTAATTAATAATATTTTGTAAGAATATACTTTGAATTTGTATAATGGAAGCATATGTATGTACATAATGTAGTTTTGTGAAAAATTTAGAGAATATTGCTGGTTGCCATATTTGGAAAATATGTAAGTTATATATACAGGATTTGAAATTATCATATATGCAGCCGTTATGCTGCCAAAGTTTTACCGCTACCAAGATTTTACCAAATCCTAAGTTGGAAAAAGAAAGAAAAATTTTTATACGAGAGGTTAAGCAAGCAATACGGCTTCGCTTCATAGGAATTTCTAGTCGTTAGAGGTAACGGGTCAGATTTCTCGTGGAGTGAAGACACCCGCGCTGGGAGGCGGGGGTGTCATATCAATCGGGCCGACCGACGATTGATACTTTATTCGGGACTACCCTCCGATATTCATCATTTTTATAACCCTCCGAACCATTCTCTCAAGAATTACCTCATACACTCACTCCTATCGTCCTAGGCGTTCCCAAAGGTATGCGCGAATGCACGATGCCACCTCCATTTCAATTCTATAACACATGCAAATATATAATCACTTATATATTCACATAATTTAAATCACACAAACATGTCATGTAATTTCACCATCAATTACATCAAAATTAGTCAATGCGGGCTACCGATCAAACACTAGCAATTCGATTTGAATTACTCAACCAAACACATTATTTCACAAAATTATTTCATGAACACTATTCTCGGACAATAAAACCCCTTACTACTATTCCCTAAAATCACTAATCGTCTGCTCACTTCAGGAACTCCGAATTTCACGCCATTCCCATTCTACAACCCACAACATGATTTATGGCATAAAATTATACCAATTAATCCACCCAACAAATTCAGAATGTACCACGACACCAAATTTGGGTTCCATAATTCTCATATCAATTCCTACCCCATGTTTTCGTGACTGACCAACCACTGCCTGCCCCATACCAACCGTAAACATCATATAGCACTTAAACAAAGTGTAAACCCAGGAAAAAATCCCCCACCACGGAGAGTTTGTCAAAACCCCAAAATCTGAGTCCACGCTGCAGGTCTCGACAAGGTAGAGCAAACTTTCCTTCTTGCTCCGAAAACTTTCAACGATCGAATTTGTCGGAAATTTAGAGAAAAACTTGATCTCTCTCTAAAAAAACCCAAAAAATGGCTCACTGTAAGTCATTTTTTTGCCTCCTGCCCGTTTAAGTCTCCTTTTTGAAGGAGGAAGATGAGCACTATTAAGGTTTTTGGTCTTTTCTATGAATCAAACTCCAAACGACTATTTGTCTCTTTTCCGGGGCCTGACATTTCTAAGACTATCTCTGGGTCATTCATTTTTATACTTTCACTCTACGACACTTATTAAGACATGAAGACGCTACATGCGACTCGTCAGATCGAAAATGGGCATTATGACTAAACGCGACAGTTCTCGAAAACGTGCTAACTCCGACCTGTCTCGGACCACTTAAATTCGACGTGCTAGCTAGATTTCGCAGACGCATTCCAACGGCGGAAACTGCTTCGCCATCCAAGATCCAGATAATAAATTTCCTTGATTTTTAACCGAAATTACGATTTTACTCATTTTCAGAATTTAATTCTGCCTTACACGGCCTTTAAAGCGATTATAATCCTTAAAATTTGTGATTCTTGGTTTATATTTTTTAAAACTGTTCTTGAAAATAATTTTTAAAAACATAAATAACACCGTTTTGAAAATTAATTTTCATTTTTCCAATTTATTAAATATAATTTTTGTCCAAGATAGAAGGATGACATTTTAGGTGAAACCTACAAAACAGTATGTTCGTTCTTTATATGTGTATATATATATATTCATTTTGTAACCGCTTAGTCTCCGTTTGAACTTCAAAAAGTGATAAAGGCGAAATAAAATAGTAAAAAAACAGTATAAAATATGTAAGAAAAGAGAATTTGAAGGAAGATAAAAAATAGGTTTAAACTTAATAAATTAATTTTATATGTTTTATTCAAACTCATTCTATTTGTTTATCTCGATTATATAATGACTATAAAATTTAAAAATATATAAACTTTTAAAGAAGTTTGTTTATATTTTATTTTCTTTTTATATTTTTTACCATAGAATCAAACATAAAAAAATTATTTTTCTTAATATTATTTTTCTTTCTCTAATACTTTCCGAATATTAGAGCCTTAGTATTTTGTTCCTTTATTCTTATAATGATTTAATATAAAAAAATTTATTCTTTTTCATTTTTTTATCACTTGAACTAGACCTTGCAATAGTAATTACGTGTTTCAAAAGTTAATAAAACATGAGTAAAAAAAAATTCTTAATTTAGCTTTGATTTATTTTGTGATAAAATAAATTCTCAAACAAAAACTAAAAGAAGAAAAAGAAATATTATGCACTGGCAGACCAAACAAATGAACAAACTCATACTTTTTATTTTTAAAAATTAAAAAGAAAGAATCATGAGAATTCAACTGTGTGGGTCCCAATGCCCTGTTGATTTGGCCTTTAGTAATTCAGGGACTGTCACTACTCATGTCTTGGCTTCCCAACTTAGACTTTTATTAATTATATAATATTTTAAAAAATAAAAATAAAAGGAAAGGAAGAGGATGAAAAGCTGTTGTATCTGCAGTCTGCATCGCTGCAACCATTTCCATATTAGTGCTACTATATTATAGTAATAATAATGTACTAAAAATAATTATATATATATATATATATATATATATATATATATATATATATATATATATTTATGGATTTTCCATATCTGATTTGGGCATTTGGGGCTTACAGGGTCCGTGATCTCATGGGGTTTTGGGTCTCGAAATGTGGAGAATGATGGGGGCTCGGAATTTTGTTCTTTAAATTCAATATTTTTTGCGGCCTTCTACTTTTTCATAACACAAAAACTGTGTTTTCAAGAGTTCTCCTTTTTTCATAACAAAAAATGTGAACAACATGTTCTAACTCTTTCTATGTTTTTACTTAAAAAATTATCCATGATTTTAATTAAAGTATATTATTTTAACTTACTTTAGAAACTATTTGAGAACATTAAAAAAAGATTGCAAGGATTCTAAGTTCTTAAATAAGTCTTTATTTTAGATAATATTAGAAATTGTATTTGAAAATGGCCTGGACTACGGAACTTTTGATGTTGTATATTTTTAAGACAAAATTTTGTTTTTCTTATCACTTTCATTTCAAATTCATTTTTCAAATATTTTGTAGTTTCTATGAACTCTTCAAAAGTTTCAACAAGATTTAAATCATCAATATATAAAATAATAATTCAAATTCGATTTCTAATTTCTTAATAAAAATACCAGCATATGCATTATTCACACATCATTTTCTTTAATAAATACACACACTAAGACTACTTCACATGTATACTTGATTGTTTCAATCTCCATAAATCATCAATGTAATCTTAATTTATTATGATGCTACGAGTTTATACTATTTGGGCTTTCCAAGCAATTTAAATTATTCAGTGATTTTCACACCATACATATATCAATATTACACACATCGTAGGAGATATATATATATATATATATATATATATATATATATATATATATATATATATATATATATATATATAAGTTTGACAAAGATCCTAGACTAATATCCAATCCTTCAGAGACTATTGTGGCGCTTTCAGATAATACCATTGTACTTCACAAGTTTTATACTTTTAGACATTGGACTATACGTCCATAAACTTCTATTTTATTAATAATTGTAATTCTCAGATATACAGTCTTTTCCATTTTTACCAATAATTTCTTTTTCTACATTCTTCTTCCCGATGACAAAGCTTAACTGAACCCGCTTGAAAGGCAAGTGGTCGCCGGGCCTGACCCGGATTGTCATGTTGGGATGCAGCCCCATTTGTCTGACCGAGGCAGATCACGTGACCGCTGATCCGCCTCCGACGTAGCGACTCCTCCTCAAAACAATAAGAAGTGGGGCTCACAGGGCTTTCAGCCTACTACGTCCGACGCCAAGTTTCAATGATTTCGAGAAAAGACCGCCAGAAGTACGAATGCGTCAGACATGAATACGTAGTCTAAGAGTGCGTATAAATGAGCTTGACCACCATTGGGGCGGTCATGTATTTTTATAGATGTTCAAATTTTAATGACAATGACTAGGATCTGCTCCCATCGATGAGATTTTTCATATTATACCTGATTGGTAATCGATTTGTGTTATAATTTATACGGAGCAATCTTCCTTCCTTATCGGATGTCAACCGGCGACGCCTATTATTCTTTCTTTCCTTTTAACGGGATTTGATTTCGATGGTAATATATCGCTTAAATAACATTCTATTTTCCTCAGACGGGAAAATACGGTCGACGGCGGTAATGGACCTTCCAATTTATCCAGATCGTGCTTCGGGCCCAATGAGCCGCCTCAGTCAAACATATAAGGGGGCTCCTGTCGCATTGAGCCCACCATTCCCTCGGGCTCTAAGGAGTGGGACATGGGCCCATTTTTATCCCCATCACTTCCACATTCCACAATGATCTTCGCATTCTCAGGCGACGCCAAAAGCGCCATCTAAAATATTAAAAAATAAAATATTATTTCAGACCCATTTCTAGTTTTATGCCCATATAGAGTCTTATGAAGAAACTTTACGATACTCTCTATTTCAAAATATTACCTACAGTTTTCAAATATTCACTTCACAAAGAATCAAAGTAACGAGGTTCACAAGCATATATCACACCATATCAATAAATGTGCAAGC
Source organism: Tetrastigma voinierianum (assembly GCA_016808115.1). NCBI lineage: Eukaryota > Viridiplantae > Streptophyta > Magnoliopsida > Vitales > Vitaceae > Tetrastigma > Tetrastigma voinierianum. The sequence continues at coordinate 160,276 of JAEQBH010004914.1, read as the reverse complement.
CCCTCATATCCGAAATCCCATTATATCAGGAGTACTACATATATATTAAGACCACCACTTTCGGGCGTATTTCGCAAACGGTCGTGCCGTCATGGGTCCCGCCCATCGTATTATCTACCACAATACTCACAACATTCATCATAATGAACCATTTTGATCTTTCCTTCCTTTATTGAGCTTAACTTTTGCTACGAAATATTCGCGTCTCAAAGAGTAGCATTCTTCAAGAATTTTAGCCCAACAAAACCATAACGGTGAATTTATCATTAATGGAACGGATGATATATTTGTGGCCACCTATAATGTGAGGCGAATTGTGCCACTAACGATTTATAAACATTTTCGACAACTTTATCATCAATTAAAGTAGTTTTGATACCCATTATCATTTTTTTTTTTTTTTGTGAGATCAAGAGATGACAGTTCTCAAAACAATCTGACAATGCAAAAACCCGATAAAAGTATTACAAATTAAAAACTTTATTAAACAAATAAGTATATTAATTTATAGTGTGTAGAAAAACATGCCTGGAACGGATCCGAAATTATTGACTGTTATTTATCTCAAAAGAAATCTCTAAGGGGTAAGATAAAAAAGAAAGATGGTTAAGATTGAAGATAACATTTGCTTCTCCAAATATTTTAACACCTTTATTAAATCTTTATGATTCTATTTACTTATATAGAAAGTAATAAATTAATAATTAGACTTTGGTCAAATAGACTTACCAAAGCAAAGAGAATATAGAATTCATAATCATAACTAATTAATATTAAATCATCATGTAATATCTATAATTAAATATACATAATATATAATAAAATTATAGTATAATTACGTTTATTTTATAATTCATAAAATTAATCTACATAATACGACAGATATAAATCAGTTATTTGAAAGAAATTATAATAAATAATTGGTTTAATTCATCTACATTTTTTTTCTTCTCCAGCTGTGACTCTTGTCTCAGAATATTGAATAGAATCGCTTACCTTATCTCAGCTGAGCTGCAGAGCAATGAAATCTATTATTGATATTTGATTTTTGCATAACGTAGTCTATCCTTATTTTTTTATTAGCCATGAGGGCCTTTTGTCAAACAATTCATTCTCCATTATAGAGTCCAAAGGCTCATGTCCAGACTTGAAGCTGCACGCACTGGTGGTAGTAAAGGCCAACTCACCCCCGTGTGAATAAACAAATATTAACAAATTATTAACTGAGCTTATTTATAAATTTATAATATATGGTTATATATTTTTTAAAAATAAATAATAAATTCTAGGTATTTATGGTAAACACAAGATTAGAGAAGAAAATGTGAGAAATTAAACATATATCGCAACTGAATTAATAAAACATATATATGCGATCTTCTCTCTACAATTCCATTATAAAAAGCCAAAAAGAAAATGAACTTACCCCACCAAGTTTATGAAAGTATCAACATTGTATGATTAGTTTTGGTAGCAAACTAAAGTGAATCATCTTCTTTCTCAAAACTTGATGGTTTTTAAGAGTAGGAACTAAAGTGATAATAATAAATAAGGGTAAGTAGGTGATGCGCTGTAATTACACTACCCAATTTTCTTCAATTCATTAAAGTCAATTTCCCTTCTCCAACCGCATTTATTAATTCAATCATCTCAAATTGGGAAACTCCTGACAATTTAAAAACAAAACATACAATAGCTGGTAAAAAGGATTAGGTTTTTTTCTCCATCATGTAAATGATTTGCTCATTTAATTTTAAGAAATTGAATTAAAAAGGACAAATTTAAAAAACATTTACAAAATTCTTATAAAAGTAACTTTTAAAATATCATAATTTCGGAAAAAAATGCTTATAAAACTGTAAAGATAAATATTCCACAATTTCGAAATGGGGTTTGTTTTTTTTTTTAACCTATTTTTTGATTTTAAATGAATATGTTTGTTTTGAAATAAATTTGAATTTATCATTTTTAAAAATGACCATTATATCCTAAAGATACAAGATTACGTCACCTCTCATTATATCTATCATAATACTTATCATTTATGTCATAATGAATAACTTTGATTTTCTTTCTGTTGGAGCTTAACTCTTACTTTAAAATATTTGAAGGCTTCAAAAGAGTCAAACTTCTAAAGAATAAGCTCAATAAAACCATAACATGAATGATCATCAATGAACGTGATTAAACATTGTGATCACTCTATAAATAAAAGGGCGTAACGACCCACAACATACGCACAATAATCTCAACAATCGATGATCTACCAAATTTAAAGATCCATTTATCTGAGTAATCATTTTAATTGGAGCACCTACATACTGTGCATCAAATTTTGATAAATCGAGATCCATAAATATAAATTTGAAAAGGCGACTCATGTTTAACGAAGAAGAAACAATCGGAATTCAAAAAATTGAAAAATAAAAGAGTAGTAGGTAATTAGCAAAGTTTTGTAAACTGACCGTTGATCGATCACAAAATCGATTTTATCTCACGCAAAAACCAATAGTGAATCGAATCGATAAAGTGAACTGCTGAATCGATGATTCGATTCTCAAATGAATTGAGCAATTCGGGCCCTATCTATTATTTTTTAAGTTTAAAAAATCGTTGAGCCATAAGATTGTAAGACTAGAATCTGTAAAAATTCAATCAAATATCGTGTTTCATGATTTGAATATGAAAGGAGAAATTACAAATGAATCAATTTATTATTATATTGTTATTATAATTATTTTAAGTTAATTATATATTATATAAATAAATTTATTTATTTTTAATATGTTTTCATATTTAAATATTATATATATTTTTAAAATATTTTATTTATATAAAAATAATAAATAATATCTTATAAATATTATTAATTATATATTTTAAAATTAAATATAAATATAAATAATATATTTATTCAATTGTGATTCTGATCACTTGTATGACCAATAACTCGTAAAGCGATAACTTTTCTCATTGAATCATATACACGGTTTTTAAAACACATAAGAGTGGTGTGTAAGGAAATCATATGTCTAAAAAACAATCATAATGTTATGTAGGCATTTATAGTATAGACAGGGCACATCATGCTTCTATAACTGCGCACGAATTCCTAGAAAGAGATAGAGAAGAGGTGGTGGGAAGGAGTAGTAAGTGGCATAATTAATATGCATCAGTTAAATTTGAAAATTTGAAAGGATAAAGGAGTAGTAGGTGGGGCGTCTAAAAATGTGGACTATCTTCTATAAATGAGGGGCATTTGCGTAAAAAGACAGAAATAGTACACATCGGTTCCAGCGTTGGCTAATTAAATGCTTCCATAATTGTGCGTGAGTTCCAAGACATAGGTGAAGTAAGGATCGTTAATTACACATTGTCAAAAAGCTGTGTACCAAAGCCTGACTATATCATATTATATTATTATTATATGTTTATAACAAACAAAATATAAGGGAAACTCTCCACTCTCCGGTCACCTCACCAACTGCCCAACACTGGTTTTGATTGACCTGTTTATGTTTATGGTGGTGGTGCTAGCTGCCTCTTTGCTCCTGCTTGCTTCTGTTTTTCAAGAAAACCAAATTCCGAAAAAACAAAACCCCACCAGTTCTCGTTTTCTGGTCACACAGCATCAATTTTAAATTATTAAGTTAAAGTCATATAAAATAAAATTATTGAATGCTACTAAATTTAATAACGATTATTAAATTTATATAGAATTAATAGAAATGTATCAGTTGGATACACTGTTGTTTCTATAGTTTTTCTAAACCAAAAATATAATGATTTTTTTTATTATATTTTGCTTGTAATATAAAAATAAAATCGAAATATGAATGAAATAAAATGAACCACTTATTTCACTAAATGAATTTTTAGAAGTAGAATCTATATTTTTAGTTTAGCAAATAAGAACTTAAAACCTGATGAATTGGGTGATAATTTTGTATTTTAATTTTTTAAATTTAAAAATAAAACATTTATATGTTTATTTTTAAAATTAAGAAATGAATTGTGTGTGAAACGATTGAATATCTTGTAAATAAAATAAAATATGAAAAGAAAGTTAGAGAAAGAAATATGGAAAGATAATGAAAGATTGAAGTTTTATTTTCATTATTTTTTATTTATTAAATACAAATAAGATAATACTATTTATAAATGTTTGGGGAACCAAAATCTATATGTAATCTCAATCTTTAACACAATTAGTATTTACTTTACAAATGTGACTAATATTCATTTTGTAAATTTATTGTTATTAATACATTTTCTTATGACACTTCCCTTTAAATTACAATTATGGAATTTAAGAAAATTTGTTAGGACTGTTTCGTTAAAATCCTGCCAGTAAAACTCAATTGGACAAAACTTGCACGAAGGGAAAAATAGTGCAATAAACTAACATCCATTTATACTTCTCCTCGTATCAATATCCTTTGATTGACACATTCAAATCTTATATGCACTTTTAACGCCGGAAAGTAATACGACTTACGAACAAATCTACTGGGGATATCATTCGAAACAGATCTATTGTTTGTGGATCCTGGGCTTATGCATTCAAAAGATAGCCTTGATAATATTCGATTAATTATGACTTTGAGTCATTCGAGTAAAATATACTCATATTAAGAATGCATGTGACATAACACAAGATATTTGATGTCATAATGTCTTTACTAGTTAATTAGCAAGACATATACAGCACTGCTAGCGCAAAATATGGTACTTTATAACCAAATAAATTTTCGTCATTTTCACAAGAACAAAATTAGTCTTTTTTCAAAACAAATGGTTGGACAACCATAATTTGTAAAATTGGGTTCAAAATTAAAGTAAAACCCGGGAAAACATAAAATTTGGTTTCAAAAAATATTCACATGAATAATCTAAAATAAATAGAGATTAATAATTAAAATCGATGAATATTTCATTCCCAAAAACCCCTTTATAATCAATGGAACAAATGAATTATTATTAAAAATAAATCTATCCTCATTTGGTTTTTCAAAAAAAAAACCCCTAGAAAAGAAAACGCATCTTCTTGAAACGTCAATGTAATAAATGGATTTAGGAAACTCATCGATCAAATTTTCATGGTTGACATTAGCATTAATCAAATAAATAAATAATAAAAATAAAATACGATTGAAATCTATAAACCATATCATTTATGCCAATAAAACAAAATTCTATGATTAAAATAATTACATAGACTTGGATTCCATGATTCGATAAGAAACCAAAATTCTATAATTAAAATCCAAAATTTAGTATAAATTGCAATTCCAATTAATAAAAACGAACAAAACACATAAAATATAGAAAAACAAATTCGACAACTTCATTGTCAATTAAAGTAGCCTGGAGCAATTTAATAATAATTATTTGCAGACAAGAACATTTATTAAACCTAAAACAATTGATTGACAATTAAAAGACTCAATACACATATTACAAAATATAAACTTTATTGAATAAATAAATATATCAATTTATAGTGTGTAAAAAAACATATCTGAAACAGATCTAGAATTATTAACTGTCATTTATCTTTAAAGAAATCTATAAAAAGTAAGATCAAAGAGAAATATGATTAATATTAAAGATGAATATTTCATTTTCTTTAAATAGTGTTTTATTAAACCCTTATTAAATTATAGCATTGGATTTATTTATATACATAGAATATAAAAGAACAATTGAGTTTTAGACAAATAAATTTATCAAAGCAAAAGGATAATAGAAATATGAGTTTATAATTAATTAATATTAAATAATATAATAAATAATCTATAATTAATACGATAATATATAATTAAATTTGAATCGAAATTGAAAATTTTGAAAGAATAAAGGAGTAGTAGGTGGCAGGAGATCATATGCCTGAAAATGCAGCATCTTCCATAACTGAGGGGCATTTGCGTAAAAAAACAGGAATAGGACACATCGTTCCCACGTTGGCTAATTAAACGCTTTCATAACTGCGCGCGAGTTCCCAGACAGAGAGAGAAAACTGATCGTTGAAACGACATGCTATGATCGGTCATAAAGCTGTGTAGTACCAAATCCTGGCTGTATTCTAACAATCAAACAGTGGGTGAGTAGGAGAGCCCAACAGTGGTTTTGATTGATCTTTTTATTATCTAAAATATGAAAAATATGTTGTAATAAACCTAATTTTATTTTTTAAATATATAAATATAAATATATTTAAAACAAAATTTCAAAAACTAATTCATTGTACTTATCAAAATTATTTTTGATACCTGTATTCTTATTTCAATATTTTTAAAAAAATTTAAGTACTTATTTAAATTTTAAATAATTTTTATTTTATCATATTCATATAAAAATATTTATCGATATATTTATAAAATATCAATATCGATATATTTATTAAAATCGATATTTTTATCTTTGGTTAAAATAAATCACAGTTTCTATAATTTCAAACTAATTTTAAACCCATAATAATCTATTAAGACACCCACAACCAAATAATAGGCTTTGGATTTAGGAAAATAGAACGCAACATGGAAAGCCACCTATAAAAAAAAATCACAATTTGAATTCGTGATGCACTTTCTTCAATTGCCCTCTCATAATCAAACTCATTTGAATTTTAAAATATAAAATTATATTAAAAAATTTATGTCGTAGGAAGTAGAATATTAAAAAGTGATAAATTTTTTAATATGCTAACAAAGCACATGAAAGCTACTGTTATGTTATTCAAAAAAATAAAAATAAAAGATTTGGTATGAGAAGATGAGGGGTGGGGGACTGTTTGGTTGAAGTATTGTATGTGGACTGATTGTCGGTGAAGTAAAAGAATACAAGAATAAGCAATCAATCTCCATATCCAATGGCTCATATATCACGCGCTTTCATTTCGTAGATCGCAAAAGCACTTCTTTTTATTAGCGCTGATTGTGTTTCATTTTCTCATTAAATGGTGTAGTTGATTCATTATTTTTATTATTATTATATTAAAATGAACCTGAAAATTATCCCCTCTTTTATAAATTAGGGGTGACGATAATTTAATGAATATGAAAGTCTGTTACTATTTTTAAAAACTATTTTTTAAATATAATTTTTGAAAACATATAAAATAATACGCGACGCCCAAACTCACCATTGACTACCCGTTAACCCTCAAACACTGAATAGAACGCCTGGATAACCCAAGATTTCTCACTTAAAATCTGCAAGAAAGCCTCCTTTCTCGCCACGACTCCAACCTGGGCCATGCGACCGCATCAGAAACGGCGCATAAAGTTCCACCCCAAACCCGTAGCAGTTCTAATCGAATACTCATACCACTTTATCATCACACAATCAATTCGAATATCACACTAACACATATATATAACTGATCAAATAATAAATGTCGATAGGGGAGAGATAAATCCTCATCCCACACACCCAACAATGTCGCACGCAAATAATAATGTTCGATTTCAATACATTTTAATATCCAAATACTGCAGTGACGCCTAGATGAAATAGACAAGGATTAATAATATCATAATAGCATTGCTGTAACCGCCTGAATAAGAGAATCTTGGCGGTTATCATGATCCGAGAAGGAGGACCGATGCATTCGAAAATAAATCGAGATCTGTCACCCGAGATGAGTTAACATCATATAATCTATACCACACCCGCAACCACCGTGATACATACATACATGTGAATTACAATATAATAATACACTGTTGGCAAGTACGCATTTATCACACTAAGTTTCATATCATCACATAATCATCACAAAATCGAGAACTCTAACAGATCTCATACCACACTACAAGCCATACGGCCTCTCAAATCCACGTGACCGGGCGCCCGAGAGAAATGCTCGACTGCGTCCTTAACTCCAAATGACACTTAATCCACACAAACTATACCGGGCGCCCGAGAGAATGCTCGACTGTGGTCCTGCAGAACCCAAAGAACTAACATATCATACCCATAGCCGGCGCCCGAGAGGCACGCCAACCGTGACCTTACCTCCGGCATCCCCGAGAGAAACGCTCAACCAGGGAACTCACATCTACATTCCTTAACTGCATTATAACTGACACATCGGCAAGATGCGGTCCTGATGTAACTCATCAGGTGGTATATTCTGCTAGAATTCCTATTACAACATTTCAAATCACAAACACAGAAATTTCACAATCCAAAGATAGCACACTCGCATCGACATCATACAAACTCATATGCGTATATAATTATGATAAAATAATTAATTAATTAATATAAGAATCAACATCTCATAATAATAATAATAACACACATCGTATGTCGAGAGATGATGGACCTGTAGTTTAATGTCAATAGTAGTCGCATAATGCATGAAGATGATGTGTTATAAACTATATGATATCAACTCACCGAATATATCGGGGATCTCGTGACCGCTCCGCTCAGTCGTTCGGCGAGTCGTCTGGACACCCAGAATGGAAAAGACGATCATTAAGATTAAGATTTAAATATACCTAGACTGACTGCACAACCTACGTATCAAACCGACCTGTAACGAATCCTATGTTCTACCGGTACGCATAACCTTCCTAAAAACTCGGACTTAACTCCCTCGTGAAATCCGTCCGTAACCCCATAAAAATATTACACTTCTAATATCCATTACCATCCAATGTCGCAGCCTGGCCACAACTACAGACATAAATCCACTACCGACCCAACTAACACAAAGGCTAAAACAAATCACGATAAACAATTTATAGTTAATTTATAGCTTCTCGGGATAATTAATTATATTTACATTAATAACTCCGAATATAAGTAAAACACGCGAATCAAAAATCAACGCGGCTCGAATTCATACAGATAAAATTAAATACAAGACGAATCTAATATACCATTTAAATTATAACTTCAAAATACGTATACATACGTAATTAATCGATAAATAAGGCATTTTTAATATAAAGACATTATATTAACAAACAATTAAAATCGACATTCGGGACAAATACACACTCAGGTTCACACGCCGCTTTGTAGATTCTTTACCGAAGCTCGAATGCGAAACCGACAGACCGCTTGAACTACTCGAACGAGGATCTTCGCGACGCTCAGCCCCCGCACGTTTTCCCGGTCCGCGCGCCGACGCTGGGCCTAAAATTGAAGGTGGCCTAAATTGGATTCGAGGCACTCCACGGGGCTTCCAAGGTCCAAGGAGTCCGAACGCATACCGGTTTTCAAGGGACTGACGTGAGTGGCTCTTAATCACCCAAACAAATAAGATTCTGGGCGAGAAGCTCTTACTCGTCAATCTACAAAACGACTAAGTGAAAATGGCGATTCAAGGCCTCGATCTTTAGGTTTAAGTATTATGATTCCATTTCGCCTGCTCAATGAGGTGGCCTGAAACGCGAGAAACTGAGTGGCAAAGAGAGAGAAAGGGACGATTCTCTCGCTTCCCATGAGGTGGCGCTTCAGCGTAAAATGGAGGTTACCGAGCGTTGTCAGAGGAGGGAAACATTTCTGGGGGAGGTCGAGCCTCGAGGTGGCCTGGAATGGCCTGGGACGGCGGCGGCTACGGAGAAGAAAGAGGAGGAGGTGGCGGAGGGGAGAGTCAGCCAAAAAGTGAAAAAAAAATTTTCCACTGTAGCAAAACCCTAAAGTCCCTCCTTCATTCACTAACGATATTAAGTCTTGACTATACTTAATTAGGGCTTAATCTAAGATTAAATGACACACCCCACCCCTTCCTACAGCAGGGCAGCCACACCCATTGCAAATCCCTAAACGCTACCTCTAACCCACTAAATCCTCACAAGTCGTTCGTACGCTGCTTAAACCTCCTGTAAAAAATTTTCTTTAATTTATAACTTAGGATTTGGTAAAATCTAGCAAATGAAAATCCTACAGCGATGACTACTGCACAATAATTAATTCAAATCTCGTATACATCCAATTTACACTATATCCAAAATATCCAAACATACAACCAAAGATACCAACACATTCTCACAACTAACTATGTACATACATATGTCCCATTATACCATTTCAAAGTAAGTTCTTACAAAATATAATTCTTAATTACAAAGACTTAAATCGATGTCGTGACCAATCCTAATAAGGCTCAAATGGCTCTCAAGGTATCTGCACCGGAAATAGTTTTTAAAATACAAAATAACGAGCTAAATGAGCTCAAAGTGAGGTATGCTTTTATAAAGGTTTGTTTTCTTCCGAACTCAAAACCGTAAAACTTTCTTTTACAATATTTTCCGTAGCTTTACTGGCTTTCATGGCTCGAAAGTTTCTAAAACTTTCTTCGCCGCTTTCGCTTATACTGCTTGCTTTTAAAAGTATATAAAACTTTGAATACTTTCTTGCTTAAGCTTATTCGCTTTCTTTAAAAGCTTGTAAAACTCTTATTGTTATTGCTTAGAGTTTATAAAACTTCTCATACTTTCTTCGCTTTATCTGTATTTGGAAAAGTTTCAAAACCTTTCACAAACCTTGCTTTAAAAGTTTCTCAAAAACTTTTTCATAAAAACCGGAGCCCGGGCTCAACCGTCATTTGAAAATAAACCCACTGAGTTGCTCAACCGATCGCTTTGAAATCTAAACGGAGTCTGGCTCAACTGCTGGTTTAAACCTCCCGAAGCTCGCTTAACGGAAACTCACTGGCTGATTTTTCAAAACAAAGATATCACGCTTATAAAACATCAACCAATGGAGGCTCATTCGCTATTTTACCCTACTGAATGAACCCGCGTTCAACCGTGTCGGCAGCCGACTCTCATTCGCTCACCTTTTCATTTTCATTTTCCACACATTACACCGACCGTCGCCATCACCATACTTGGGCTAGAGTCATAATCTTATATACCCTCAGACGCGCTACCTGCCTCCTTTAAATGCATAACGTCCTAAGTTTGTTTAATTTTGCGCAAAACTACAACGCATGATGAAATCCTACCACCACCGCACGCACGGATACCTTCTCGACCGGCTTGCTTGCTTAAACTAGGGAAGGCCTTGTTTTCACAACCTTCATCGCTGTCATTGGCTGTTTTCAGAAACGTTTTACACTTGAAACCATTTGCTTGCTTGTTTACCAGAAATGGCTTTTAATTATTCAAAACCACATTCGCTTAGCTGTTGTTTGCTTCAAAAAATGGCTTAACTTTTCAAAAACCATTTACTTACTGCTTGCTTGCTTAATTATGGTTTTACAATTTAAAACCAATGCTTGCTTTTCAAAAAATGGTTTAACTCAAACCATTTGCTTGCTTTTATCTCTTACTGCTGTTTCAAAATGGTTTGTATTCAAAACCATAAAATACCAAAGGTAAAGCAATTTGTAATAATAATAATAATAATACACTAGTATTTTGGGAAAAATGAGTTTAACACTCACCTCGCTGCTTTTAACTACAATCGCTCCACACTTATCCCGCCATTTTTAACCTACAACTCAAACGGACACTGACGACAAATTAATCGCTAGTAACTTAACGTACTCTTACTTAAATACACTCTTCATACTCTTTAAAGTTAAGGTGCTAAGGTTCGGCCCTAACCTGACTACCCAATTCTGAAAGACCAAACCTCACGTTACGCTCGAAACAAATTTAATTACTCTACGCCCAAAGTCGATGCAGGAACTTTTCTTGCACACGGGCCCCACTTTGAGTGAATTTATACTAATTTAGATCATAATTTGACGATTTCTACTTCTTAAGTTTTGCCCTCTTGAAGTCTATTTTACGTAGCCACTCTGAATCACCAAACTGATAGTTAAATGGCGTAAGCGATACGATATACCTAAAAACCTACGTAAACAGAAATTAGAACAAGTCCTACTGGTAGACTTAACTTCTACCGGTAGATTGGGCCAAAACGACTGTAGTTGTTCTACCTAGACTTCCTATTGTACCTAAGACTTACCCTGAAATGCCCGTATTTTGTTATTTCTCCCACTTTTGATGCCAATTCACTCCATATAACTTCTATAATTCATAATACCCTCAAAACTAATCCTTTGAACATCTAAAAACAACTCCACAACACGCTAATGTATTGCTTAACCTCAAAATACAAAACCTGCGAAAAAATCCAAGAACACTCACGGCGTCCACCACCTCTTCTACACATCACGTAATTTGATGATTCCAAGTTTCTTTACACCTGGGTTTAATCATAACTCAACCATTCAAAAGCGCTCTTCACGCGCTTCTTTGCACAAAATCCCATCAGCGAGTAATCCAATCTCCATACCCAAGCCCTAGAAATCCAAATACACTAAGGCAAACACATCAAACACATACCTTGATCTTGCTCTTCTCCTCCTCCTTCTTCCTCTTCCCTTCCTCTCTTGGCTCTCTCTTCTCCTCTTCAAAACCGTGAACCCTAGCTTTGGAGACCAAATGAGACATTTTGGGTTTTTAATTCTTCCTCATAAATTAACTTTCCATAAATTAAAATATCTACTTGCAATACCAACTAATTTACTACGATCATCTCTAATTTGTTTCTAATTTCCATATCCATTCGTATAACGAATTACTGCATCTCTATTAATACCACAATTTCCTGCCCATAATTTTCTTGAGTTTTTTCATATTTTAGTTCCAAAATATTTCAAGGCTGACACTTAAGACTTTATATACCCCATAATATCACATGTGCACTGTAGACTTTCTATCTTTTTGCTGCTACATTAAAAACTTTATTAGGGAAATAATTAATATATATGTTAAGATATTACTATACTTTTAACATTTAATTTAATCAAATAATTATTAAAATAATTATCTAATTATTTTATATGGCCAAAGATAATATTAAGGCTGCCCAAAATAAATACTTGTGGTTGTGTCAATATATAATTAGGGAAAATTAAACACAAATCAATTTAAAAAACTTAATAATCCAACTGGTAACGCACTGAAAATTACGGGTATTACACCTCAGATTTTAGCTCACTCAAATACAATACCCTGCATTTAAACTGTCCCAAGAATCCAATATAATCAAAGATTTAGCAAAACGACCACGCCCAATAACTATACTCATCATGATACAAAGAATCATATCCAATAGCTTTCAAAATGTTAATCAATTTTTATACAACACATATATTGTACCTGTAGTAATTTAATACACGTGATACAATCACAAAACCAAAGCCACAATCCGGCTTTTCCTGACGCCCAAACCCGGGGTCCGCTGACTGACCCACAACCTCGCGGAATAGCTAAGCGGAGGCCCAACACCCGACGCCACTTTAAAATCGGCAGCTTCCTTTGTAACGGAGCTCTACCAAAATACAAAACCAGAATAACCCCGTGATTTACTCCGTCTCCAAACAATCCAATATATGCACATATCCAATACGACCTCACTGGGGCCCATAAACTAATGCTCATAGAAAACACATATCACAACTATTCTCCAATTATCTCCCACAATTACATAATATTTCACTTTATACAAACATATATTAACATCTACAAGTCTAATACACGTTATGTCCAAACCACTGCCCACAAACCTAGCTTCTTCAAATGCATCGCCTTCTCAGCGCTCAGACCGAAATAGCTTTATCCTGACGACGGCGAGCCTAAAGTTTCGCAGAGAATCGCCTGTCAGCTACTCACCACCTAAGTGCAGTGCAATTGTAACATCCCGTCCCGAGAGGGGCGTATTTTCCAGATGCTGTGAATCGATACAAGATCAGCGCTTTCTTAATTATTTGGGCCACATAATAAAATTTCAAAATTGGTAAATATTAAATTATGTTTTCAGCACCACGCACTTTTCAATTCGGCGAAAGTTTATGCTGAAAGATAATTACCCGACTTAAACAGAAAATAATAATAATATTAAATCACTAAAATAGCTCATACTGAAATTCTCAGATCTCTACGACGAAACAGATCAAGGCTGCTAAGTTCGTCCTCGCGCACCCAGTTAGAACCCAAGAAGCCTTCGTTAAATTCCGGCATACCTAACATTTTATTAATTTGCATGACTTTATTAGAGCCAAACTAAAACTGGATTTGTAAAAACCTAAACATGCTAAATATTTGTTATCATTCACTACAGATAAATAAAAATTTTTCTGACAAAAACACCGGAATCTAAATAATAAATAATTTATCCAAATAATAAGAATAATAATTAAAGAAAAAAAAAACAAAAACGAAAAAAAAAAAAAAAAAAAGATAAAAATCAAAAGTGGTGTGCAGGAGACGGACGTTCGGGCGAGAGAGCTTGCAGGAGACGATTTTTTAGTTTTATTTTTTTTCGTTTCTTCTCAGATTCACTTAAATCTGACCGTAGCTGTCATTTGAAATATACGCAAAATTCCAGATATCGCAAGAGAATGACGTGATAGTGCATTCAATATCTTAAATTTTCATTTTAAAGCGCAGAATTGTTTATCAAGGTTATTTTCCAAGCCTCAGCCGTTATATAATTCGCCAAATTTTCTGGTAGAGTACATAGAAAGGTCAGAACTTTAATCTGTAATTTTTAGAATGGCTTAATTTTGCATTTTTACCCGTTGTTTCATAATGCGCTGAATTTTGATCGTTTTCGCCATTTCATTGGAATTTCACGAAGATACTGACAAGTCGGACAAAATTTTCGTAAACGTTTATTTTGCACTCTTCGAAAAGTCCCTGAACGTCGACTTTAAAACAGAGTACTTTATAAGACATTTAATGCTAGACACATTTTGCATTAATTTCACATCATATTATCACGCCCATATCAATGCGACCAAGACGTAAAGCTTGTTAATCGGTTTCGTCGATATAAGTATACTTGAAAAGCTCGCAGATGCTTTTGGCTAAACGCCGACCGGGCGGGTATTTTCAGAATTCAACGACCGCGTGCGCGATTCAGCATCCGATTTGCACCCGTAGCGCTGATGTAAGAATCAGGGCAAATTCAATGGCAAAAATGAAGACTCAAAATCATTTTCTAAAACGAAAAGTCATTTAAATTTTCATGTTTCAGAAAAGTCATTAAAATATGATGAGCAAAGATTTTTATTACCTCCCAATCGTTATGACTAACAGAAAAGTTCGATTTCGATTTAAGCAAACAGCTGCCTCCCGCTTAAGAAAACCCCAGACGGCACACCCTCGCTTCCTACCGACAGATTTGATCACAGACGCCAAGAAGCATGATATTACGACTAACTATACCGCTCTGGCCTACACTCCGCAAGGATCAAGATATATTTATATAATAGTCGCCTCCGCACGATTCGGCGATAATGGGGGTTAATACAATGACTTAAGACATAAATGATTTATGCCACGGCTCGGCGCTCCATCACCGGAAGATTTCGCATTCCGGCGCTCCATTATGCTATATGATCCCGCCGCGGTTCACCGATCATCTTAGCCAAGAATGTCTGGTGCTCACTCACCGACGCCGCGCCCGGCGCTCCGGCGCATCACTTAGTGGTATTTGTAGCCCAGCTACGCTTGGCCGCAGATTGCTTTACGATAGCACTTTCGTGATATTAACCAACATCAAAACAAGCCAACAGCTGTAAATACGTAACAGATTTGGAAGAGACGGTTTCGTAATGGGCCGTTAAAGAAAATGGGCCAACAGCTGCAATAGCAGACCGCCGTAAATGGTTTCATAGCAAACTCGCTTCATAAACGCTTTACAACCATTTCTCGCATGTATTTTTCATATCGTGGGAGGCACAAACAAATAGACACAAACATTTTCAATCCCAGACTCACCTAGCCTCGTCACTACGCTCGCTTTTAAAATAATTTTTCAGTGCAAAAGCCGGCCGAAAGACCTTCCGCATCCTACCCCAGACAGAGTCGCGATTATATATAAGATAGCGCAGAAAGTAAAAGTAGTAAAACTTTAAACGCGATTAGATATGTAACATTCAGAAATGATAGATGAACTAGCTGAGAAAACAGTTGCTGCTTTAAATTACGTTTGATCCTTATCTGAGAGTTTCAATGGCGACTTATCCGAGACAATAGGAAATACTTTGAAACATCGAGCAGATTTTCTTTATACAGTGGATTTTGTATTTTCGTCAATTCATCATAAGCAATAAGAGGCCGCTGATTTTTGTTAAATCTTAAAGGTGTGATTTTTGATAAAAGTGAAAAATTTTATAACCCACGCTTCAAATACGTCACAAGAATAAACCACTTACTACAGAATTTATTTACTGAGCATTGTCAGTAAGCACGCTGAAATGCTTCAAGCAGATTTCGTCACTAGGAAGGGGGTCCGTCAAGAACGCCCAGTTGAAACACACACCCGCAAATACACGATCCTACTAACGCTCACGATCACCCCACGCCACTAGCCCTCACCGACTCACCTTTCTACTCGCCTGCCGACAGATGAATATAATCATTTTCAAAACAAAACTTTGTTCTTTGAAATATACTACCGAAATATCTTGCACAAATATTGACTACTTCCTCCGAGCGAATTTGGCTGGCTGAAATTTTCTCCAAATGTCGCCCATTCGCCCTCATCCGAATGATCCATTTACTTCATCTCCTGAACTCCAATTTTTAATATCATCCCGCTAAAATCTCTTCAGAACTATATCCGCTTTTTACAGTAAATACATCACACGCAGACTCACACCTAATTACATCAAACAGAGCATGAAACGGTTACGCTGATTGCTAAAATCATTTACACAATACATGTCATATGCAAGGTTTTCAATCAATCTACAATTACACACGTAATTCAATTAATACTGGACCATCACACCACCAACACTGAAAGAAATCATAATAATTCCAATGGCTTACAAACACAATTTAATTTCCATATAATTGTGTCATTTTGTTAACACCTCAAAGATTAATCTAATAATTTTCTCGATCAACTAACTCTCCAAATTAATCTTGCCACATGGCCAATCCATTCAATTCACACAAGTCAAAATGCCAAACACATGGATGATTTTTATCCAATTACACAACCCGGATCGATTTTAACAATCTTGAACCTTAAAGAAGGGTCGGCCCACGGCAAATTATCATTCAATCTCTGGCTTTCACTTTTTCGTAACCTAATTTCTACCCATTTCCTTTCTTCTTATAACACCAAAATGTAAATTTAACGATAAATTCCATACATCACCCCATAATAGCTTCCTGACCGGTCACGACACCCTAAAATCTCCAAAAATTCCACAATTCACCATGCCTTGGGACCCGATCCACTACCATTCCCTAGCTTTTCCATACAACAGCTACGATTTAAAGCAACATTTTAATACAAATTCCAACACAAACAAACTAATAAATTCCGGGCAAATACTGATGGTGGAAACCCCAAGAATTTCTAATAATTCTATCCCATGTTTCGGGGGACCGACCAAACGCCCTCACGCCTCAAACCACCCGAAACATCGAAACCCTAAAACTGAATAAACGCAAAGAGGAGAACTTACCTCTCGAATATTGCAACCGCAGTCCCATTCCACGCTGGCTGGTCCCTCGCGCATCGCCTTTCCCTTTCGCCTCCATTTAATTCGCAATATCGGATTACGAAAATCTGCAGGAAAAAGTCAAAAGACTCTCTCTAATCCGGGAATTGGGCTCACTGCATCAATTCTGCAAATTCACGTTTTTGGCTCACTTAAAATCAAAGCACTGCCATGTACACTATTTTGTCTTTAAATGACTTAAAGCCAAATCTCTATAATACCCATTACGTTCCTCTTTACTGTAGATTCGATATTCCCAGACTATCTCTACCAACCATTCTCATCATCATTTCTACCATACCACTACGGTGATACGAAGATACGCTATAGCTGCGCTTTCTTCTGCATCAAACCGACACAGATCGAACGCCGACGCCTCGAAAAACGCAATGACATCGACCGCCTTAAAATTACACAAAAACATGAAATTTTTACGTGTTAACTAGATTTTCACGAGACGATTCAAACGGTAACTAGCTTCGCTATCCGAGATCTAGAGTAATTTATTCACTTATTTTTAACCTGTAATTACCATTTTCAGAATCAAAATTACGTTACTCTTATTCCGTAAATCAATTTCTGCCTACATTTCCCTCTAAATGCTTCTACGACACTACCACTCGCTTGTCCCAGACCGTGAAATATAATATCCTCGACAGCACGGGAATTAACGCCCTCGTGAATGAATCACCCTGGGTTCTTATTACTTCCACCTAAGTCAGATACGCAACGCTCCAAAATAACCACACTTTCGCAAATATACGATCCTCTACTAACGCTCACGATCAACTCCATACCCCGAGCCTGATCGACTCCTCACACCCGCCTGCTCCATGTATGAGAAAAACATTTTTCAAAACAATTGTTTTCGAAACTATACTACCAAGATCGATAAAAATACGACTACCCTCCGAGGCGAATGTGTCGAGAACCTTCCAAATAAGCCACACACATCCGAACGATCCACGGACCGGCTCCCAACTCCCATTCTCCGGAATTCATCCCGCAAATTTCTTTCAAAACATTTCGCTTTTCTTTCAATTTTTCATGCCACGTGACTCACCTAATTTATAAAGCTACCAAACAGATACGTGACGATCATGCCATTTCCCAATCATTTTCAAACTTCAATATATCAATACGCATATATTATCCAATTCCTAATTACGCACGAATTTAACAATATCAACAAATCCTCAAATTTGTCACTTAAAGTTTAATCGCCATTCCATTTCCAATAAGCTCTACACCTACAATTATATCCCATATAATCGCGACATCGTTTAACACATCGCCTTACGATTAACATATTAAAATCATCTCAATGGCCTACAAACACAATTATATTTTATATAATTATGTTGTTATCTTAACACATTAAATTCATGTATTAACTCATCTATTTTCCACACCGCCTGCCCATTCATTTCAACAATTCAAGACAATAACATACTTTGACGATTTTATCTAATTCATAACCCGAGGATCGATTTTACCAGCCCTAGTCTCCAAGACAATAACATGGGCGCCCCACTGCTTCAACTCCTGCTTTCACTTTAGAATCGAATTTATCGCAAAACACATGAACATTAAGTGTCCATTCCATACAAATCGGGACCTGCTTACGCCCCAAAACAGCAAGTGTATCGCCCACTCCGGGCAAAATTTCCACTCCACCTCTTTTATCTGCTCTCTTGATTAACCGACCCATACCTATTTCCATTCCTACTCACCAAAATGTAATTTAATGCATAAATTTCAACATAATGAACCCAAATCGCTTCGACTTCACCTGACCGTCCAAAATGGCCCAAAATTTCCACAATTCCGGCCCCATGTTTCGGGACCCGATCAAACGCCCATTCCCCGACATTTTTCATATCAAGCATACATTTTAATACATAATCGCCACACAAATGTTTCCACTAATTTCCTTGACAAATTACTAATTTAATCAAAAAAATCTCAAAGAAATTCCATCACCTGTCCCAAGTTCAGATTCAATCAAACGCCTCACTACTCAAACCAACCGGGAACATCGAAAAACACTTAAATGCTCAGAAACCCAAGCAGGAGAACCCTACCTCGAAATGGTAAACTCCCTAAATCCAGACCCACGGGGTTCTCTCCGCGCAGGTGTTCTTCTCTTATCGTCTCCGAAGATCGTCGACGGCCTGATCGGGCTTCGTATTTTGTGAGAGAAGTGGCTCTCTCTCTAAAAATTTTTTTAAAAACCTCAACCAGCTGCTGCTCCCCGATTCTGCTCCAGCCACTGCCCATTTAAGTATTTGACACCGTTCATTTTGGCATTTAGTGACTTAATCATTCCTATAACGCCACTCATTCCTCTTTCCCGCCACATTCAGATTATCTCACGTCCATTTTCATCATTTCTTTACTCATACCACTTATGCATACACGTAAAGAACGTTATACGCGACTCTCGCCAGATCGGAAAACCCGCTTGACAAGACCCGAAACGCGACATTTAAAACGCAGAAATTCCCATCGCTCTTCCGAATTCGACTAAATTCGACGCGCAGAGCAGATTTCGCTGGTATCGATTCCAACACAGTCTCGCTTCATCATCAAAGATCTAAAATTCCGCATTTTTACCGAAATTACCATTTTCTCATCTTAAAATACATTTTCCTGCCTCATATACTTGCCTTTGTTTATAGTTTTTAAAAACTATTTTTTATTCTAAAAAAAATAAGAGAAACAAGAAAAAGACTAAAAACATGTTTGATTAGAAGTTATTTTTGTTCTAAAATTAATGAAATTACTAAATTTAAATAATAAAGAATAATTTTTAAAAAACACCAAATTATATTATGTATTTTAAAAACTATTCTTAAAAAACGGTTTTAAAAATGAAACCAAACATGC
The DNA here is from genome assembly GCA_016808115.1 of Tetrastigma voinierianum. NCBI lineage: Eukaryota > Viridiplantae > Streptophyta > Magnoliopsida > Vitales > Vitaceae > Tetrastigma > Tetrastigma voinierianum. The sequence continues at coordinate 139,884 of JAEQBH010004914.1, read as the reverse complement.
CCATTATTTTCTAATATATATGAAAATAATTTTTATTATTTAAATTTAAGATTTTTCGTTTTCTTCACGTTTTTCAAAACAAAAACAAGTCGAGATCCAAATGTGTTCTTATTATTTTATTATTCTTATTATTTTTGGGACAAAAAAACAAAATTTCTTTCTAAAAACTTATAGTTTATAGTTTTCAAAAAACAGACATACGAAGGCCAAGTACCATTTTGTAAGCTTATAACTTTAATTAATACCAATTGATTTAATACAAAATTATAATTTATTAAAAACTTGTATTGAAATCGAACACACAGTTAAGTTTATGTTTTGTTGGGAAGGAATCCAACTTTTTCTTAAAAGAACCTGATACATCTCTCCCTCTTATTTTTCCGATATCCAAACACCCATTACTATTAACCGATAAAAATATATAAAGAACAATATTAAATTATAGAAAATAAGATAAAATAAAAAATACAACATAAAATAATTTGGAAAGGATCATTTTCTTACTCAAGATCGATCATTGTCTCTCCAAACAAGATAGACAAAGTGTCCTGATAGTTCATTTTCTTACTATTTTATTGAATATTTATTTTACACATAGTTTGAAGTGGATAAATCTTAAATCATTTTCGTTTATTGTGTCAACCGATGCTATATATTTTTCTTCAAATTCATTTACTTATTTTCCACTATTTTATAAAAATTAAATAATCCATATGTACATAAATTTTATATATAATACATATGTATGTAAATTTATATATATATATATATATATATATATATATATATATATATATATATATATATATATATATAAAGTTTCTTTCATATTTTTAATAGTAACCAAACATTAAAAAAAACCATTTTTTATTTTTATTCTTTAACATTTTCATTTATGTCCAAAGAAATTTGAAATGGTATGCTCAGATAGAAATATGATTTAGGTTAAAAATAAATATTTTATTTTTCCTATAAAGTGTTTTAACAAACTCTTAATAAATTATAATGTTCTATTTAGTTATATATATATAAAACACAAAAAAATAATTACGCTTTGATAAAATAAGTTTATCAAAGCAAAATAGATAATAGAATTATAAATTTATAGTTAATTAATCTTAAACCATATTATAAATAATCCATAATTAATACGTATAATTATACAATCAAATTTCAAAATAAAATTGAAAATATGAAAGAATAAAGGATTAGTAGGTGGCAAGAAATGAAGGGGCGGCTAAAAATGTGGAGCATCTTCCATAACTCAGGGGCATTTGCGTAAAAAGATAGGAATAGGGCACATCGTTCCCGCGTTGGCTAATTAAATGCTTTCGTAACTGAGCGCGAGTTCCAAGAGAAAGGTGGAGGGAAGGAGCTGCTAGTTGCTATTAACGGTCAGAAAGCTGTGTACCAAAGCCTAGCTAAATTATGGCAAACAAATCATAAAGAGAAACTGTCCACTGTCCACTGTCCACTGTCCAGTCACCTCCTTGACCGACTGCCCAACAGTGGTTTTTGATTGACCTGTTTGTTTACGGTGGCTTTGAAAGAATATTGAGAAAAACACAATTAGGTGAGTTGGTTATTAGACAAGAGTACCCTTCATTCCTTTCATCTTCCTTATCCTCACTCTGCTCACTGCACTGCACCACGGATCGGATCTCCCAGAGAAAGCTCCAGGTCAGGAAATTCAAGAAGGTCCACTAACGGTCAGTGGTAATGGCTGGTTCATCTCAGGCAAAGCAGAAAGCTGACTTAGTTATTTTGAAGAGGAGTCCTCAGATTTCTCTCTTGGGTTTGATTTTTGCTGTTTTTGGTTGAAATTGGAAGAAATTGAGTAAGAATATACTGAATCGGCTTTTTTTTCTTCTTCTCTAAGAAGATCAAGCTGGACTCGAAGACCAGCTGAAACATCGGGACTCTGTGCGTCACCTTCGAGACGGATCTCAGCCTAGTTTTTGAACCCTGCAGTTCTAAACTCAACTCAAATTCCATTTCTTTTTCAAGCAGGATAAGAGCCTGCTCTGCTTCTAGTTTTTCAACAAAACCAAATTCATAAAAAAAAAAAAAAAAAAACCCAACCTGTTCTCGTTTTTTTGTCACACTGCATCAAATTGTAAGCTTTTCCCTTCTGTTTTTTCTTATTTCCCTTCTGTTTTCAAACAAAACCAAATTCCAACAAAAAAAAAAAAATCCCATTTGTTTGCCATTTTTTCATCCATTCCTAATTTCAGTCATTTTCACTTATCAGCTGTTTCTCTCTATTTTCCGTTTTCCTGCTGTAATTACCCATTAATTCCACTATCCCGCTGCTGTTTCTCGTTTTGATTTCATTTTCAAAGCCAAATTCCAAAAAAAAAAGATTGCCACCTGTTGTTTGCCTTCACTTTTTGGTAACTTTTCCTACTTCCCAATAGTTTTCCCAAATCCAAGAAATACAAGTAACAGAGACGAAATGACAGAGATCGTTATTGCCGTTGCTGGGAAAGTTTCAGAGTACTTGGTTGCCCCTATTGGACGCCAGCTTGGTTATCTGTTTTTCTACCGCAGCCATGTTGAAACTCTTCGCAACGAAGTTCAGACGCTGAGGACGGCGAAGGATGATCAGCAAATAACTGTTGATAAAGCCACCAGAGAAGGGGATGAAATTAGACCAGTTGTTCAAGACTGGCTGAATCGGGTTGATCAGATCACAGGGGAGGCAGAGGCATTGATGACTGATGATCAAAACATGAGCTTTTTGAATGGGTGGTGTCCTAATCTCATCTCACGTTATCAGCTTGGCAGAGAAGCATACAAGAAGGCGCAGGTTATTGTTGATCCAAACAGCCCGCCATTTCCCTGATGGAATCGCATACAGGGCCCCTACTCGGCGTCCTACGTTTAAAGGATATGAATGTTTCAAGTCCAGGGATTCCACTTTGAACGACATTATGGATGCGTTGAGAGATGATAAGACGAAGATTATTGGGATATGTGGGATGGGCGGTGTGGGCAAAACCATGCTGGTCAAACAAGTAGCTCAACAAGCTACGCAACACAATTTGTTCACCACAGATATCTTCATAGATGTATCCTGGACTCGAGACTCTAAAAAAGATGAAGAAGGGATTACCAAAATTCAGCAAAAAACTGTAGAAGGGTTAGGCTTCAAATTTGAGGGGAAGGATGAATCCACAAGAGCAGATGAACTGGAAGTAGACTGTGAAAAAGTGAAGGAACCGGAGAAAGAGAAAGAACAGAAGACAGAGAACATCCCATATCTTGGATGACATTTGGAGGGAAATTAATTTGAGAAAGAAATCTTTCAAAGATGATCAGACAATATGCAAACTAGTATTGGTCTCTAGAGACGAAATCGATTATGCAAAGAAATGGCGCACAAAATGTTTTTTCAATTCAACCTTACAAGTTGAAGAAGATTGGCATTTACTCAAGAATATAACAGTGATTCTGCGGAGGGGGACTAATCATGACACAAGAATTACAGACTTATTGACGCGCATTCACCCATTGCAATTGTGTAACGATTGCAAAGGTATCGAAGATGAAAAATGTTGTCGTATGGAAGAATGCCTGTGATGAACTGAGAAGCTGTGCACCAAAATCAATACTAGAATGGAGGAAAAGGTATACCATGTCCGAGTGGAGTATGAATCATTTGAAAGGATGAAGTCAAATCTTTATTCTTACTTTCAAGGCCGCCAGCCTATTATGGTGATATTTCAATGGATCAAATGTTAGCGTATAATGGTTTGAATTTCTTTTGATCGCATCGATTCTTCGAGGAGCTATAACAACTAGTTACATCAGAAAACCCTCAAGCCCTCAAGCTTGTTACTTGACTAAGGGTTGAAGATGATGAAGATGGTTCCTTGAGCAGAGCCTCACATTGCCATGGATGGTGATCATAAAGAGCGCCAAGATGCATGATCTTGTTCGTGATGTTGCTAGAGTTATTGCATCCAAGGATCCCCATCGATTTAAGGTTGTAGAAGATGTTCCATCTGATCAAGACTGGACAGAGATTGAAGAGGAATCCAAATTCATCTCTTTATATTGCAAAGCTATGGACGAGCTTCCTCCAAGGCTGGTATGTCCGAAACTTCAATTTTTTATATTGCAGAGCAATAGTGGTGCTTTTTTGAATACTATCTCAAACACGTTCTTTGGATGAGCCAACTCTTAAAGTTTTAGCCTTGTTCGAATGCATTTCCCAAACACTACCTTCAACGCTTCAATCCTCGCAAATCTTCGAACATTATGTCTAGATAGGTGTAAGTTGGGAGACGTAATATAATTGAGAGCCAAAGAAACTACAAGTTCTTAGCATGGTGGGTTCCGGCATCCAACAACCTGCCAAGAGAATGATGCAATTGACCAATCTAAGGTCGTTTGGATTCAACTATCATGAGGAGTTTAAAAGAATTCCACGATATCTTATATCAAGCTTGTCTCGATTAGAATGTTTGTTCATGAAATCTAGTTTTTCTCGAACGGGCAACAACCAAGAAGTCGATGGAGAAAGCAATGCTTGTTTATCGAATTGAATAACTGCGATCGCTTGAGTACGACGAGGTAAAACACAAACGAAGTCGTACTAAAGCGTATACGTTTGATCACAACATAACAAGTTATGCAACATTTATCGTAGTTTCAAGGAATCGCTGTAAAAACATAATTTAAAAATCAAAAACGTTACATCCAAAGGTAAGGATGAAGCTTACTTTCTAGTGGATGGAATTTAAATTGTTGAGATAACCGAAGAACTAAAGTTATGGGGATTGGAAGTATGTGGTGGCCCAATTCCGCAGGTCTTTGATAACCTAAAATATCTGAGGGAATGTCACATGGATTGAAAATTATGTTCAGATTTCCATGGGTGGAGACCTTCTCAACTTGAAGAAATGAAAATAAAACATTGCAAATGAGATGCAACAATTAATAGAAGATGGCCATGTTGGGATCAACTTGCGGTTACTATTCCCTAAATTAAGATCCTTAAAACTTGGTTCTCTACCAAAGCTAGTGAACTTTGGCTACTTTAGCTCTGAGATGGAAACAACATCCGAAGCAATGTGTTCCCAAGGCAATCTTGATATCAATATGCCATTTTTCAACTACCAGGTATGTTCAAGCTTAATTAATAGCTAATTTCCATAGGTTTTTACTTTTTTACATCACTTTTTTTAATAAATAAAAATTGTCAAGTTTTTAAAAAAAAATTGAATTAAATTTTTATAAAATCTGATTTATTTAAATTTACAAATTAATTATTTATTTAAATAAAAAAAGTAAATTTCTAAGTTTGGTGAATTGTATCTAATTATTAGTTTTTGAAAGCCAATCTTTATTTTATGAATCAAAAATAAATCTTAGTTAAAAACGAATAATATTTTTCGAGGGAGGAAAATCAATAATCTTAAAATTTGTATTTGTACTCTTTTTCTAAAAATTGTTAAAAGAACCAAAGACTCATTTTTAATATTTGAAATTGAAAGTCATTTTTTCTAAAATTTTATTTAAAATTGTCATTTTAAAGTTTATAACTCAAATTTTCTAAAACTAAATTTAACTATTTTAAATGTCAATTAAAATTTAATTTTTGAATTTTAATTATGATTTAAAAGAATTGAATTTGAATGTTTAAAAATTTTGAGTTATTAACTTTAATAAGATAATTTTGAACTAAGAATTTTAGTAAAAAGAAATTCAATTTTGAATATTTAAAACATGATTCTTAGTTTTTATCACAAATTTTAGAAATATGTTTAAATTATGCACTTTAGATTATTGATTTTGAATTAATTATTTTAATTCATAAAATCAAATTTGCATTAGAAAACTAATAATTCATATAATTTTCTAAACTTAAAATTTAAATTTTTTATTTAATTAAATAATTAATTTTAATTTAGAGTGTAAATTCAGATTTTATAAAATTTTTAATTTTTATAAGTTTGACACTATTATTTTTAGTTTTAAAATTAAAATTAAAATTTTTTAAAACTAAATGTTCAAATTTATTTATTTTATTCTCATAAATACGAATTTCTATTTTCTTAATTCTCAAGGTTAGTATTGTGGTTAGGGATATCCAAGGGCTTTTAAAATGAAAATACATATATTTAAAAAAAAACTATTTATTTCATGATATAAATGGAAATGTGCTAAAAATTTAGGATTTAAATTGTTATTTTTCCTATATTTTTAAAATATAAATAGATTGTGGTTATTAATAAATTTTTGTACAAATAATAATAAAAATAATTTTTTGTAATTCTCCAAGATCTTCACATGATTTTTATGGCATATGAAAGAGGTGCATACTAGCTTAAAATAATAACTGATTGATAAGAGCTAAAATAACTTATGCCATTAGAATTTATATAATCCATGGTCATTAGAAATAGTACATTTTATTCAAAAAGTAGTCTATAAATTTTCTATTTGCAACTTAATTGTTAATTCTTTCAAGGAATTTTCTATGATTTTTACATGATTTTTACATTTTTGCTAACTTTTCAATTGATGATATGATGTACTATTTTATAGGTATTTTTCTCCAATTTGGAGATATTGCAACTCGACTATCTTCCTAAAATCAAGGAGTTATGGCACCATCAACTTCCACTTGATTCTTTCTCCAATTTACGAATCCTAAGAGTGGAATTTTGTGACCATCTACTCAATCTTATCCCGTGTCACTTGATCCAAAGCTTCAAGAATTTGAAAGAGATAGTGGTGATTTGTTGTGAGAATCTACATGTCGATTTGACGTCATGATACGATGACGCAGATCATGCTTGAGATCCTCTCGGTCGAAGAAACCTCGTTTCGAAACTAATGTTCCAAAGGTTATTAGTATATGCGACAATGAGAAGAATGAGAGCTTAGGAGGTTGTTTTTCTTGTTTTTCTCCTTTCAGGTCTGTCGAACGTTCATCCATCTTTTGTCCCGAAAAGGAAGATAAAGATCAAGGAAATGTTAATATTTCAAATCAAGATGGAGTGCACTTCCTTGGAGAGGTTAGTTTTCTTTAATATTCTTTTAGTTTCTTCTTATATTATTTTTATGAAATATTATGAAAATATTCCATAGAAAATTGAAAATATTATTTAAATATTATACTCATGAATAATAATAATAAATATACTAAAGTACTTAAAATTTAATTTACATAATAAAAATGGTTAATAATACTTTCTTTAAATGAAAATGGTTGTCACATTTTAATTATAAAGGAATTGGAAAAAGAATTAATCTAAATCAAATTTTTTTAATCTTAAAACAATAAGCACTAACTAATAAGCATTCAAGTTCAAGTGGCTAAGAGCTTGCTTAACATGGATGGAAGGTTAAGGGGTTCGAGTTCCTCGAGAACAAATTTTGTGAAAGAACAAAATACTATGATATAATGCAAAGCTAATAAACGTTATTAATTCCATCATTCCTGTATGTTTAATTCAATATTTTTACGTGAAATTTTATATAAATTATTTACAAATAATATATTTAGGTCAATTAGTTATTATCGTTAAATTGTTTATTTATATTTATTTCGATTTGCAAATATTTTGGTATTAGGGTGTCGCTTTTTACTTTTACAAATAAAAATATGAAGTGAAAGATGATAAATATATATGTTTGAATACAAGTCCTTTGCAGCCATCTTTTATATATTTTACATTGAAGAAAATAAAATTTAATTTTTATAGTTATCGATAAAAATTAAGCACATCTTTTGAAATATTTAAATATCGATTTTTTTAAAACTTTTTTGTCAAAAATTATCTTATCTTTCTCTTTCTTTTCTGTTTTTAGAAAAAAAAAAGAAAAAGGATATGCTTTCTTTTTTTATTTTTTATTTTTAAAAATGTCAATACGTGGAAGACCAAAGCAAAATGAAATCCTATTTTTATTTTATTTTTTCTCTTCATCATTTCTTTGCTTTGCCCTACCTATCTTTATCTCTTTTCGATTTTAATTGAAAAACTAGATTATCTACACATTCAATTTGAAATTCCACTATATATACATGTGTTAAAAAATTGATAATATAAAAGAAAAATAAAATTTATTATATTATTTTTTGTGAATATTTGAAAAAAGTATAGGTTGAATAAAAAACCTTAAAATATTAATAATATTTTATATCGTTTATAAAAAAAAATACAAAAGATAAAAAAAAAGAATTAACAAGAAAATTAATCAAATGAAACTGGATTTAGTAATTTTTAAATGAAGATAAAAGGAAAATAAAATAAAAATTTGTTATTTAAATAGCTCATTTTATTTAAGAGAAGTGAATAAATTTTATATTAATAACTTATTATTTTTTGGATAATTTTCTAAGACTTTTACATGTTTATTTTTTAGTTAAGTTTAGACATTTTTAAAATATAACTAATGTCAATAGTTTGGAAATTGATGAATTACATTCCAGGAAATGAATATGTTTATATTTATTACAACTTTTCAATTGATGATGTCGTAATGTGTGATATTACAGGTTTTATTCTCTAATTTACAAATCCTAAGAGTGAAATGTTGTGAAAGCCTACTCAATATCATCCCATGTCATTTGATCCAAAACTTCAAGAATTTGAAAGAGATAAAGGTGGTTGCGTGTACGAATTTAAAACATGTATTTGATCTTCAAGGATGTGATACATATGGTGAGATCCTCCCAAAGTTAGAAATCTTGGAGTTAATATACCTAAAGAAGCTGAAGGGTATTATTATATGCAACAATGAGGAGAATGACGACACAAGAGGCCTTTTCTCTCCTTCCATGCCTATGACTTTTCAGAACCTCAAATGCTATCTATCTAATCATCATGGAGGGAATAAGACTATAAACGCATTATTCCTATCGCTAACATGAAATGCCTTTGATGAAAAAGGTTAGTTTTCTTCAATTTTTTAATTTTCATACTATTTTTGAAAATACTAACAAAACATTCCATAGAAATCTGAAATATTATTTAAAATGTTATATTTGTAAATAAAAATACTAAATTAATTTTAATTTTAATTTTACATGATACAATGGTTAATAAATGAATTTTAAAAAAGAATGAATCTAATTAAACAAAATTTTAAATTTAAAAAACAATAAAAATATCACACCAAGATTTTCTACATTATCGATAAGCAGTGTTAATAAATTTTAAATAAAATGATTTAAATTTTTATATATATTTTAATTAAAATTGTATCATCCCTTAGCATGTTTACTCCTGCAAGATTTTTATAAATTTGTTATATATGATTTACGAATAATATCTTTTGCAGAATTAATTATTGTTAAATTATTTATTTTTATTTTATAAAGTATTTCTTTATTAAGTGATATTTTATTTTTCACAAAATAAAAAAAATATGAAGTAGAAGATTTTAAATACATGTGTTATAAAGGACATAATAAATAGATAGAAGAGGATTTACTATATTATTTTATTTGTGGATATTTAATGTTTAGGGTTGAATAAACAACCTTAAAATATTAATAATGTTATAAGTTCTATCAAAAAATTCAAAATGATTCACAAGAAAAAATAATCAAATGAAATTGGGATTGATAATTTTATTATAAATTGGAAGATAAAACCAAAGGGTCATTTTATTTTATCTATACGTTTTATTTTTTTCTCTATTATTTTATTATAGGTCAGAGCGTGAATAAGAAATACACGATCTTTTTTGACTTCAATAAATACACTATCTTTTTTTTTTTTAACATTTATAATTATCTTATTCCTTTAATAATTAACTTTATTTATTTATTTATCTAATTAAATTAAATAGTATATCTTTGCTATAAAGGAATTTTTTTGATGATTCTATTTTATTAAAATATTGATGAAAATATCCATATTTATGAAAGTATTAATAAAACTAAATTAAAAATATGGAAATTTGAGATCAAACTTTAAAAATATTAACATAATAAGCAATGTATAAATATATGAATGATTGAATTAATAGAAAATATGAGCAATGTGACACCCTAAAAACTCAAAACCGTGACCACCACAATCCTCGGCGGACATGGCAATGCTCTGGGCACCCTGAAGATGCATGACTCAAACGCAGAGCCTCTTGCACGTGAGCTCTACCCAAATACAATACCGCATATACCGTCTCCAAATAGTTCAATATATCATCACATATAAACCGCCACTTAGTGCCCATAAACAAGCACTCATAACAATATCTCAGAAACATACCAACTATGTCCAATAGTTCTAAGAGAGTTAATAGAATTTACCTTATACAACAACACATATATCAAAAATTGGAGACTCTAATACACGCAGTAAAAATCATCAAAGCTACAACCGACTTCTTCACAACCTCCGCCTAGATAGCCGGTCCCTCGCACGCTCCCGTACCCGGTGAAATATCCTCGGACAGTACAGCTAATGCTCGCATGGAATCGCCCTGCGCTACTCTACCCAAGTCATATCAAGAATGTTTCAAAGGCCAAACACACATTCAAGTAAACGCATGATCCTACTCAACGTCTAACTTATCATCTCGCATCGAAACTCATCGATTCTCACACCGCCTGCCCTCGCATTTAATTCATTATTTTGCTTTGTTTGGTGGACAACCCTTCGATGTGTATATATCAATCGCCGCCTCCGACGATCATATTATTTCTCAGGGATTACCCTCCACGAGAATAATCAGCTGCCTCCGACGATCGGATATTATTTGTGGACTACCGATACATTATCAATCGGGTCGCCCGACGATCGATATTTTGCCGATCACCTTCGATAATTAACATTTTAGATAACCCTTCGAACTCCGTTTTCTTGGGGACTCATCTCATGCACTCACTCCTATACCCCAGCTGCTCCAACAGATACGAACGATGTATGCCAATCTAATATAGCCTAATTCACATGTAAATATATAAACACGATATTTTACAAAAACAATCAATTCACACAATCATGTTTCACAGAATTCTCATTTCATACATCAAAAATTAGCTCACTGAGCTAATGATCAAATACTAACAATTTAATTTAAATCACTGACCAAACACATATTTTCACAAAAAGGTATTTTGGAGAATATCGCCGTGAACAAATAAAACCCTAGGTTACCGTTCATTTCAAAGTTAATAAATTATCTGGCTCACTTGCTGAACTCGGTTTAACTGGCCATTACCTACTCATACATACCAAAAAGTTAATTGGTCGTATCACATAAATCAACACAATTAATCTAATGCCCTACCCACCTGACTGCAAGCGTAACGCTTCTAAAATTACACACCCTATCCCAAGTTTTTGACTGATCAAACTACTGCTCAAGGCCTTAATCCAAATCAATACATGATTTTATCACAATATTTCCAAATTTAACAACCTTAATCACCGTGGGCGCCTACTGCTCCAATGGGTGTTCAAAGTTCATATCAATTCGGCCCTGTCTGTGGGACTCCATCAAACTACCACGACCTCATCTTCGACTCTAAATATCTGGTGAAAGATGAAAGCATGTAATGAGGAACCGCAGTGAGAATCCTACCCTCAAGCGAGCTTGTCTAAACTTCCTAAACTGATACCACGCTAAGCCTTCACGTAGAGTACCCTTCGTCTGTAAAGACTGTCGATCATTTGATTACAAGGAGATTTTAGAGAGAGTTTTCTCAAAGAAAATCTCCATTTTCTACATCGGATCAACCCTCCCCATCATACGCTTTGCATCATTTCCAATTGTAAGAGATGATATCAAGGATTAATTTTGGCATTATTATCATTTAACCCAAATTCCTATAATGCCACTATGTCCTTCTTTTCCAAGTTTTGACATTCTCGATTAATTATCTCGCCGGGCTTATTTTCATTGCGTTTCATCGGCACTTATATATATGAGTACATGTTATATACTACAGATCGGAATCGCTTTACGCAGACCCGAAACGCCGACGCCGAAAACGCGGTAAATTCAATCGCCTAATTCAATGAAATTTGATGCCATACTAGATTACGTAATATTCCAACTATGCAACTGCTTGGTTATTCGAGATCTAGAGAATAAAATTTCGATTTTTAATCAAAGCTGGTAAATTTTCAGAATCAAATTACTTATTTTCGCCATTTTTCCTAAATCAATTTCTTGCCTTTACAAGCAAAGGTATAAAAAATCAGACAAAAATAAAATCTCATTGAAAGTTAACCTTGAAGAATGTAGTAAACTGTTATTATTGGGATTCGAACCCCTCCCATCCCCATGTTCCGTCCTTAAATGTCTTTAACTAACTGAGCTAGACATGTGGATAAATTAAGATAAACTATTTAATAAATGGTAACATAGTAAATAAATATATTATATATGTGAGAGGATTCAACTGGCAGCCAACAATGAACAAGATAAAATGAATGAAAATATGAAAAATTCATATAGGACAAAAACATGATAACACAATAGCAAATATATAAAGATAAAGATGCCAGAGGCCTGACTCAAACAGGTGAGTGATAGATAAAGCACTACAAACCATGTACTACAAAATGTGCCAAAGGTAAAAAACATAGCAAGACAAAGATCAATAAAACATTTGATTAAACTATTATTATTTTAATTTAATAAAGTTTGGAGGAAAGATAACTATGTATTTTCTTATTTAAAACCTGCTGAATAAGAGACTTAAAGCTCATGTTTTCTAAATATTCCTAAAGAAACAAGAATATTTTGAAGGAAAAAGAATGAACTAAATTTGGCAAACCACTCAAACTTATTTATTATTTGAATAAAAAGATTTAAAAATGCACTATAAAGGTGCCATGATTTTGGTCATGAAATAATAAATGTCATGAAAATAGTTATGAGAATAATTAAATGAATGATTGTTTGTCTTTGGCAACCAAAGCTTTTGGACAACCAAAAAAAACGTAGTAAAATATGATTCCTTTTTAATTTGATTTGTAGGCTTTTATGACCTCGTGTTCTCTACACAAAGCGTTAATGAAGATGTGAATATTCGAGTTAATGAATTATGTTTGAGAAATATTTTTATATTTATCATAAATTTATGACGCCTAATGATGTGTTATGTACATGAGATGCCCTAATATAGTTTCACATTCCTAACCCCAGAGGAGTTAAATTCATGATCTTTTCCAAAGGAAGAAGATATGGCATCCAACACAAATTATCCGACAAATTACTTAATATTATGTAAATATTTGTCCACGGCCAGCCAATCTTATCCCTTACTTCCCATTTGATACACAACTTCCAAAATTTGAAAGAGCGATAGTACACTGAAGTCCTAGAATATGTAATGATCATCAAGACTGAATAGATGATGGGAATCCTCCCAAAAATAGAAATTCCCAGTTAGAGGAAATCTACCTAAATTGAGGCTTACCTTCTACGAGGACAAGAATGGACAACATGCCATATCATTCCATCTCTTTTCAAGTTCACTGATTTGTGCACATTAAAGAGATACATATCATTAACTCATGAAGCCCTTTAGATGAGAAGGTTAGTTTTCCTCATATTTTTTATTTTTTCTTATGTCATTTGGAAATATTTAGAGACATTTACCATAAAAATATATATATTTTTAAAAAGTATGAGAAGAGTATTATTAATCTTAATAATAATTTTATTAAATTTAAATAATAAAACAATAAAAACAATTGGTGAATAATATGTAAATTACAAAGAAGTTGAAAAATAAATTTTAAAGTGAAAAATTAATGTTAAAGGATAAATGTATTAATATAAATAATATCTTTTTAAAAGGTAAAAAGAAATGGTAGTTATTATTATAGTTTAGAAAGAAAAATATTAGGTGCTAATTGGAAATATTTGCAATGAATTGGAAAAGAAAATTAGTGAAAATTTATCCAATAATAATGTTATATTTACAATTAATAACATTTGGGAAATCAGGTTAAGATGTTATATGATTAAGATAACATTTTACTTTTTGAAAACATAAGAGTGAAATATATTTTTATCATAAGGAGACTAATTAATTTCTAATTTTAAAACAATCACCACAAAGCACAATTTTATAATTTAGTTTTAAAAACACTGTGGGATGATAAATAAATATATCAGAGTTTAAAACAAGAATAAAGTTACACCAATCTTTTACTCTTAAAATATTAACATTAATTTAAAAAATAAAAAAAGGAATCATTGTAAGTTTATTGTAATCTAAATAAAAAAAAGTTATAAATATAGCAATGAAAGACAAATTTAAAAGGGAAATTATTATTATTATTTTTTGTATTAAAGTAGTTGGGAGTTAGAATTATATAGACTTCGTATTTTAATGTTTATTGCAGCTATAATTACAATTATTTATGTCATGTATTATATTGTTTTTCTAATGTAGGTTTCATTCTCTCCTAATTTGGAGGTTCTGGTTTTAGAAAGATTTTCCAAGTTGAAGAAAATAGATTTTGGAACCGAGCCAAAATTAAGAAAACTAATATTGAAGAACATACCTGAGTTAAGCAATATTCGGAGCAATGGTGATGAGAATGCCAATAAGACATGTCTTGTCATCTTCCACATTCAAAGAATTTTCAATCTTGAAAAGGGAGATCATTAATTGTGGGATGAAGGATATGAGCGATGTTTACTCCTACTAATGGTAGAAATACATCAAAAGGTTAGGATTTTTTTCCTTTTATTTTTTAAATTTTTCTATACTAATTTTCTTAACGCTCTTTAAAATAATGATTAAATTACATTTATTATTCTTATTTGAATATTTGAAAGCATTAAAATGCATATCTAGATATTCGACAATCTATATGTTTTAAAGTTTTTTTTTTCTTTGAAACACATGTTTTGAAGTTATTAATAAAGGCTATTGTTGTGGGAAGATTGAGAAAGTAATTTTGAAAGGGTTAAGCTATAAAAAGCTCGTTCTCATATGAGACCGCACTTTTTATAGCTGAACCCATTTTGAAATAAGCAACACAACTCATAATAAATCGTCAGTCAACTAATAATGAAACTATTGCACAAGTGGATGAGTGAGTAGAGTTTTTTGAATGAGCCGTTCGGTTCCATCATAACCAGTGGTTTCCCTAGTTCGATGTCAGTTCAATTGGATGTCTAGCCTAATAAGCAACTCGAACCGGAGAGAGGGTTAGTCGACGGTCTGACCGACCAATTCAGCTTGGATATTCTTTTCTCACGGAGACTCGAACTTGGTTCTTCCTTTGTCCAACCACCCTTATTGTTAAATGTTAAAAGAATGAATGTAGAAATATTTTTTTTCTTAATAATATATTCTATAAAGATTATTGTTAAGTCTTAATGTATATACTAAAATGGTAATGCTTCCTTTATTCCAATCATTTTCATTTTCAAAGGGATTTAAATTACAAATTCTTGGTTTTTATATTCTCATGTATTTATGGTAAAGCAAGATTCATATTTTTCTCGAATTACTTTCATTTTTTTTAGGTATATGGGATTTGCTTTATCGCTTTGCTCTATTTCTCGGATCGAGGTGCAACTTTAGCCTTTGCAAAGAGAAAATCAAGTAATGATGTTTGAGACATTAGTGGATCACCATTGCAACTTTCCTTGTGTTAGATGTTTTAACATTTTATACATTATGATATAATTTTAATTGTAGACTCTTTGTTATAGGATAAATTTATGATATTGTTAGAGAGTAATTTTAATTTTATCTAACATTATGTATTATTGCTTCAAAAGTGAATTAAATTTGGTATCATGCATGAAAACTTATTAAATATGATCTAATAGATAAAAATATTGCATCATTTGATAGGATATTCATATAGGTTAAGCTGGACATATACCCTACTGCAAATCAAAATAGAGACCAGTTAATCTCTTATCCTATGTACAACAAAAGCAGGCCATTTATTTAGCACGGAGTCAACTTTACAAAGTTCAATTTTATTTGAATTATATAATTGATTGTGTATTTATAGTTTTGAAATTTAGGTTAAATTTTTTTTAAAATTTAAAATTTAATTAGGGAATTGACAAATAAAAAATAAAAAATAAAAAAATCTCTTTGGAAAAGAAGAGATTTGAGGTTTGATATTTGAAAAAAAGAGTTTATTTACTGTAAAATTTGTTGTTTTTTAAATTTAGAATTGAAAGAATTTTTTTATAAATATAAAATCATAAATTTTATATTTTCTAAATAAATAAAATGATTTTTGAAAGTTTGAAATTATAGAAATTATTATTTTTGAAATTAAAGAATGATTTTTATTTAGTTTAGTAACTACGAGCATTTTTTAAATCTGAAATTAGAGAAAATGTTTTTTTTCCTAAATAACAAAAGTAATGGAGGAAAGTTAAATAAGAATAATAGTATTACTTTGAAAGTTAGCATTAAAGAAAATTAAGATTGATAAAAATTAAGGATTTAGAAATATTATTTAAAATTGGCAAAACTTGAAACAAAATGAGATGTATACCAATGGTTTTAAATTGTTCTAACTATGTTCTTGGTCTTACTGTTTAAACTTTGTTAAAATTATTTTTGTGAAATTTAGCTTAACATTCCAAACAGCACTACGAGTTTGATTTGGCAGAAATAAAATAAAAGTAAAGATTTGAAAATAAATAATCAAAAGGTGAAAGTAATAAGCGTAACTAGACCGATCATTGAACCGAAAAAATTATTGGTTCATGGTTTACTGGTATGACCTGGTCTAATCCAAAGGACGCCATAAATATACATTTTATATATTATAATAAATAAATAAATAATCTGTTATAAATTTTGACAAAGATTTCCATCCTTTTGTAGAGTTTTTCACAAAATTTACACTTGTGGAGTTTATCATAATGTCACCGCTTAAGACTCATGATCATGATGGAGGAATCAATAGAATATAGGTCATTAAACTTAGATCATAAATAATATAGAAATAAAACATCCAAATGGAAGAAATCAAACCTATAATTCTCAATATTCTCTTTTCATGTGAATATTTTGACATCTCAAAATCATTATTTATAGACAACTTTACTTTTTGCGACAACAAATAGATATGGAAAATACTCTTATAGAATGCATAAACCATTTAATCTATCAAAATATGATCTCAGACATTGAATTAGCCCCAGAGATGTATGCTTATCAGAAAGCATACAAAACCATTAAGCATCTCTTTAGTATCATCAGTTGTGGTTTACAGTCATTTAATACATTGATTTGCTGCTTAAAGAACATAAGCTACACTCATTTATTAGCATGACCTTTCGATTAAAAAAACATAAGCTATTCTATTAAAAATAGAGGGAAAAAAAGGGATTTGGCATTAAATCCTATTAGAATATACAGATGCCCTTCAATGACATCTCCACAACTGAATCCTAATGGACAAGCAAATGCCCATCAAGGATATCTCCACAAAGATGCACAATTAAGTTTTCCAATAAATCAAAATTCTCACAAAAAATGTCAGGATCTATGGTAGTACGACAACAAGAAATATAGTGAAAAGAACGAGTGAACCCCAAGTTTAGGAAACATTTAAGATCTTAAAATAATAAATTAAGAGGGGGAAAAGAATATACATATGTAAGAAAGCCCTTCATCTAAAACTGTCTTCCACTACACTACAAAAGATCAAGAGAGCAAAGACTAAAATTTTTAGCCAAACGGAAATGCCAAGTCCGCGAACACCATTTATTCGACATGGGAGCCGGTTGAAATCGAAAATACAAACACTCGCAACTCACCCAAATTTCAAACCAAGTCCATGACGATAATGATAACAGAAAATCCCAAAATGGACGGCCGTGTTGCTAACTTGTTGCTAGCCTGCTGCAAGTGCAACGAGAGGAGTTAGGGCAATGTCGGAGAGTCAAGAAGGGCAACTTTTCTGGTCGTTTTGATGCCAAAACATCAAAACAACGTCACTTTGAATTTAAATTTTTTTAAAAACTATATATGTTATCAACGCCTGCTTCAGAATTTGGCGGCTCAACCTAAGAACTCCGTTGAATCGTTGGTTCACGTGGTTCAATGTCGGTTTAATCGCATTCCGGTTTAATCATTTGAACCAAACCGAAACGGTGACCAGTTAGCGGTCGAACCGACCGATTCGGTACAATTTTGAAAACATTGGGTGAAAGGGTGTGAAAATAGATAGATAAAATATGAGCAGTAAGTTGGTGGGAAATAGGCAAAGCAAGTCCTTTGGGCACAGAGAGGAAATCAAGGCAATATATATATATATATATATATATATATATATATATATATATATATATGTGTGTGTGTGTGTGTGTGTGTGTGTGTGTGTGTGTGTAGAATATCTATCTAAAATAGAGAATATAAATAAAGGGAAATAAAGATTCATCCAAAGAATAAATATATTATATAAAAATTGAGTCGAATTGTGGATTTACAAAAGCTAGGAAATACAACACCCAAATATCAAATAGAAAGAAAATCAATTAATTACCATACAAATTGAGAGAAAGAAATAATTAAAATTAGAAAGAGATTTTTAATACTCCAGATGAAGATTAGAAGAAGAAAAATTAATTACCAAAAAAATAGGAAATGTAAAGACATTAACTAACCTACTGTATATCACTAGGGAACAAGGTCATTAATATAATAGGTTAATCATGAAAAATGAGTGAGAAAATGACACAAAAAGAATCAATACGCTCACTGTAAGACCCGAGAAATTCCAATTTCTGGAATAAGGGCAAAATCGTAATTTTGATTACAAAATTGTAATTACGGTTAAAAATCCATAATTAATTCTCTAGATCTCGGATGACAAAACGGATTGTACCGTTGAACTGCCTCACAAATCTAGTTAGCACGTAAAATTTCGCATTTGTCGAGACAGCTGAGCCTGCACGTTGAGGCATCGTTCGGGGTGCCAGAATCCGCCGATGCGAATAAAGGCGCATATAGCATGTACTCATGTACCATAAGTGGTATGAGTAGAGAAATGATGAAAATGGACGGCCGAGATAGTGCCGAATATCAAATCTGAGAAAGAAGGACATAAAGGTCATTAACTAAATCTTAAGTCACAAAAGGACAAATTAATGTATAGTGACCTTCTTCATTAAATCACAAGAGAGAAAAAACGTGAGGCAAAATTGGTGATGCAGTAGCTATGGAGCTTTCATTTCTGTGAGAGAGTCTCCGACTTCCTCTCTAGAACACGCGACGGACCGTTGATTTCGACGAGCAAGAGGGGAAACGTTTCCACCTGAAGCAGCCACGCTGGACCCCGGGTTTGAGAGTTCGACAACTCCAAAAGGTAGATTTTCTCCTACTTGCGTTTTATTCCCATTTTTAAGGGTTTTTTGATGTTTCTCAAGTTGGGTTTGAGGCCGTGAGGGGTTGTTGATCGGTCCTAAACATGGTAATCAATTGTCGGGAATTCTTATTTGAGATTTTTTGTTAAATGTGGATCAGTCTACAGGAATGTTAGGGCTGTTTGTGTGGAATTTGGCATTAAAATGCATGCTTGAGATGATAAAGGCCGGAATGGGCTTCTGATCGGCCCTCAAAACATGGGACCGACTATGGAAATATTTTTGGACATTTGGGATCGTCTGCGGGAATGCCAAACCGTCGGGCCGTTAGGTTGGAATAAATTATGCTTTGGTGTTTATAAGATAGGAAATGGGTAAGAAATTCGGTTCCAAAAGGTGAAACCGAGGTTGGACATGTGGGCTGCCCGTGGACAGCCCACTGCTGGGTTTCGGGACTGTTAAAATCAGTCCCGGGTTGTGTAAATTAGATAAAAATCGTCCATGTGTTTTGGTATGAACTTGTATGAAATGAATGGCTTGAGTTGGTGTGGTGTAGAAATCAATAGGTTAATGCTTAAGAGGATTAATATGAGGCTCACAATTATGGAATATAATTGTGTGTATAGGATATTGGGAATAAAAATTGTGATTTGCTCAATTATATGGAATATAATTGTGAGCATAGGCCATTGGAGATGAAATTATGAATTGCTCAATTGAGCTAAATTGGGTGATGCTTGATGTGTTGGAATTACATGTGTGTAATTGTAGTTGATTGAAAATATGCATGTTGACATATGGTGTAAATGATTTTGAAAATGGCATAATGCATTTTCATATGCACTGGGTAACCTAGGAGTTGCGTGTGAGTGCATGACAAGGTATTTTTATAAAACTGGGATACGGTTGCGAAGCAATTTCAAGGATGATATTCGTGAGAATTGGGTTGGGAGATGGGCCAATGATCATTTCTGATGAGGACCATAATCGCTTCTCGGAAAGCTCACCAACCAATTCACCCTCGGAGGGTAGTCCCATTTGTACCGACATAGTATATTTTTCAAGAACAAAGTTTTGTTTTTGAAAATGATTATTTTCTCATACATGGCTTAGGCAAGTGTGAGTGAGTCGGTGAGGACTCGTGACATGGGGTAATCATGTAGACATTCAAGTAGGATCATGTATTTACTTGAGTGTGTGTTTACTTTGGAGTATTGCACTGCACTTAGGTGGTGAGTGTTCCACTTGCATGATTCTCCCACCGAGCTTTTAGCCACCCCGTCGTGGGACCCTCATATTTCAGTACATGGCCGAGAAGACAATCCATTTTGAAGAAGCCGGCTAGGTTTGATGTTTTTTTGGACATACATGTATTATCTTAGATGTTAATATATGTTTGTATAAAAGTGTAAATCAACTATGGAATTATTGGGAGATAATTGGAGAATAGCTGGTATGTTTTTATGAGTATCGTTTATGAGCCCAAGAGGCATTTTTATCATGTTGGGATATATATATTGTATATATTGGATTGTTTGGGACAGTTATGTATTATGTATTTGGGTAGAGCTCCCCGTACAAAGGGAGACTCGCCCGGATGCTAAAGTGGCGCCTGCAACCGACATCCACTTGTATTCCGCGGTCGACTGCAATAACTGACCCCCTGCTTCTCGGGGCCACACTCACTTACTGACCGCTGCTTCCACGAACTTTGTCGCTCCGTCAGTAAATCAAACCCGAAAGTCAATACCCTCATCAAGAGGAAGATGTCTCCTTCATCATACTTTAGTAAATAATTTCCTACACCCCTAAAATGTGACACCTGAATGCATTAAATCTACCTATATCGGGGCTAAAGCAAGAGACTTGAAATGGACTCAACATTTGAACAATATAGAAATTACTCTTTTGGAACAATATAGAAAGACTTTTAGAATCCAACAAAAGAAGAAAAGATTTTCCCAATCTCTTAAGTTTTCTTCTTTATTTTCACTACCATTTCATTTAGCTCGCCTCCCATTGATAAGAACCCCGTGATAAAAATGACTTTACATCCCCACATCATTTCCCCACACATACCAATTAATCCCCTAGTCCTCTTTTAGAAAACATAAATGCTTCTAGGCATCCATGAACATAGTTCCACAACAGAAAGCCCTAAATTACATCAATAATAAGATAACTAGAATTCGATACACATCCTCGTATCAAAAAAAAAAACTAGAATTCAGAAACATACTACAGTGCATCACCTGCAACCTCTGTAACAAACTTCTGAGTGGCAACAGCTACTAGTCTAATTCTACAAAACAAAGGGGAAGAATTAATCCAATTTGACATGACAAATATCAAGGAAGTCTAATTTTTGTTTTAAAAAAATCATCATCCTCTAAAGCAAAGTTATAACCACTAATTTCTTCTTTACTTATTGACTTACACCAAAGAAAATAATTATAAATTGCACTCTATTTTTTATTTCAAAGAATATGGTAGGTTCAAGTCTTTCTAGCTGAAAAGAAAGTGATAACACAACCAACAAAGCCACAACCAAAATATTTCATTGTGAAGTTATCAAAGATTCCCAATAAGAATTCAGAAAATCAAAAAAATTTAGTGGTAATAGAAATTTGAGCACTTTGAGATATTATGATAATGAGAAATAACAATACCTAATTGCATAGAAAATAACTCTTCGTGGTTAAAAAAAAAAAAAAAATCTTTCCCTTTCATAAGTTGTGACAACCACCCATAGCATTTGTTTCAACAAACTATTTTGTTGAAAATACCTATATAAAACATTAAATATCATATTTCATTACCCAATGACCTTTCTGGACTGTAAATCTCCAAGGGAACAGAACTGTGGTGGATCATATGGGCTACTTTCTTGGTTTAGTTGCTAAGCAAACTAATGCAAATAAATGAACTTTGGAATCCCATATTTTAAGTCTGCATTAGTTTTAAATTAGTGAAGGCGTAAAGAAAAGAAAGAAAAAAGCAGTAATCCCTAATTATTAGTCTCAAAGAAAGAAGAAATCGGCTTTTCTCCTTTTAGTTCCTTGTTCATATAGTCTATTGTACAAATGGGTGATTTTGATTTGGAAAGTATGCGCAGGTGGAGATTCTCAGAAGGAAAATGGAGGGATTATCAAGGGGGGTCTTGCTAGAGAGAATGAAGGAGGAGTATGGGTCAATGCTCTCTACAGAAAATAGTTCTATCACAGCCTTTGCTTTCCACATCTGTATAATCTAAGCACCTGAATCTTCTGTTCCCTGTACCAAAACTACATCATAGAGAACTTATTCCCACTTGTTTGTTGTTCTTACACTTTATTATGCCCTTTATTGATGCATTAGGAGAGCGTAGAACAATTTATGCATGGATTGAAAGAATTCCATATGTGAGGCAAAGGTCTCATGAAGAGCACGGTTGCTCGTATGCAAGGTTATAGTTCGAGGATTATGGAGTGTTAGACGTAGACCGAGCAAAGGGTCTCAAATGCGTGAAAATGTCGGAGCAGGTGAGGAGGAGACGGAAGAACCGAATCCTTTGGGACTGGGAAGATCGAGCCTCTTGATTCCGAATATCTAATCCAATAACTGCGATCCAGAAGCCTTTCTAAAAACCATTACACCCAATTGTTGTTCTATGTTGTCTTCCTCTAATGCGCGGATATTGAATTTAGCTTATTGGAAAGCTAGCTATGCCAGGTTAACTATCGTAAGGAGCCGCCGTTGCTTGCTTAATTCTCGGGCTGTCATAATGTTCATATTGGACCATAACACCTAAACTCTAAGGAAACAAACATTTAGCATTGCCATCATTTGGTAAGATTTTCCTTAATTTCTAGGTCCTGTTTTTAAAGGCTTAAACAATGAAAAAGGTACAGGAGATTAGAGTTTCCTTAACTTCATAAAATGACTGTAAACTTGTATCTTATTTTAATGGTCAAACATTTTCTTGTACTCATTATTGGCCTTTTCACTGCTGGGTTAATTGTTTTGACCATACCTCCATGTCATTCTCCCCATTCACTAGGTGGAAGAATGGAAGCGCAAAAGTGTCTCTTCTAATGACAAGGCAAATGAGCTACAAGCAATAAGTATTCATAAAGGAGGAGATCCACGCTAAGGAAGGAGCAAAATTTAGGCAAAGACGGGCTGCCACCGCACAAAATAAGTCGGCTGGTTTTAGTCCGTCTCATATGAAGGAAATCATACAGCTAACAAAGAATGCACAAGGTATGAGTGTGTTGAGTGGAAGGAAGGAGAAACATACACACCCGGGGCCAGGCTCTTCTCCACCAAGACTGGCCACCCTTCCGAGCACCGGGCCCTTATGCTAAGGTAACAAGAAGGCTATTTTCCCCTTGCATTGCTCTACCTGACCCCTTGCCTCTCTCCCAGATTAAGTAAACTTCCGAGGAATAGGCACAAAGGGGATTCTACGACCGTAATTCAATGAGTAACAAATGCTAGTGTATATTCTTCTTTTCCAACACCGTATGAACTGTGTGTGAGCTTAGACTTCTTAGGAGGGTCGGTCAACTTTCCTGAACTAACTTCTAGCTTGCCTTCATAATGTGGCAAGCAAGCTTAGCCAAGTCCAAAACTATTCTAACTCGAGAAATTTTGAAATGTTATTATTATTATAATTGTTTATGACTTCATAAATTCTGTGCTAAAGTTGAATATGAATTTTAGTTATGTTAGTTTTGTTGTGTTACCATTTTTGGACACTTGTGTTTCAACCCCTTCATGGCTTGATTTGATTCAGAATAATTATAAAGAAGACATGAAAATGTAAATACTTCGTATCATAGTATCTAAGTATTATTTTAATAAATCATAAGGTTACTTTAAGACAATTTAAAAATGTTTATCCGTTTATAACCAAAAAAGAGAAATCAAGATTACAACGAATTAAAGATTTATAATTTTTAAAATTATTTGATCTTTTCAATCAAAAAAATTTGTTTATTCTTTTAAGAGCGAGGGAGACTCGGGACCATTATGTTTTCATCTCGAGCAAGCTTCCACGTTGTCATGGTGCATTAACGTGAGTTACTATTTTCGAAAGCATTAATTTGAAGTAATTTTTTTCCTAATTTTATTCCTTTCAATACCTACCCTCTTCCGCCTTCATTCTATCCATTATCCCCGCCTCACAACATTGCTGATAACATATGGATTTGGTGCCAATGGTTGATTTACCTTTAAAATTAGAGACCATAAAATTTGGCGGGTAATTACTTAGAAAGTTAAAGAATCATTAATAAGAACTGAACAAATTGTTAACTGATCGTAATTTGTTAAGCACGTTCTGCTTCCAATTTTTCTTTTTTGCGCTGCTCTATTAATTGTCATATGCAAATGGATCTCAACGACACCTACAAAAATGGATAAGCATTATATCAAACAGCAAGCATCAATTATCCCGTATGTGTAATCCAATGCCAACATTAACTCAAATAAAATCAGCACACACATAATAAGCACATGTTACTTGTTATCTTTCTTTTTCATGCAATGCACCTCGAGCATCGAGCACGGAAACATTACGGCATACATTCATGCTCATTGAACAATTTTGTTATCTTGGTCCAAAACAATAGCCAAATAAAGTAGTAACAAAATTTTGAATGGAAAAAATGTAATAGCATATTATATTGCTTTTGTTCAAGGAACATATATGACTCTCCGATAGTTTTCGTGATGGTGTCTAAATCGTTTGACTTAATGTCTAAGGCAATCGAAAATTCTTTCATACCAAATGTTTCCTGACACAAGGGTAATTTCGTAATACAATGTAATGTAGTCAAAGAGATCCCTAACTAAATGCTTTCTTCATAATGTGAAATGGGGAATTTTAGTTGTTACAATGGTACATCATTTCTTTAACAAAAGTAAGCATAAACGAAGGTCGGTGGTCACCTATTTATACAATCGATGATCAATGAAGAAGCCATGCATGTAGGCTCTGAAGATTAGTACCAATCAAATTTGTCACCCAACTCTCAAGGTCCTCCTTGTCGAATTTGGAAGTCATCATATATAGTTGTTTGTGCACCCTCCTCCATCTCTTACTGTAATGACAAGCCAAAAGGGTGTTGTTACCACTGGAACAAAGGTCGAAATTGGACTGAATTTGAGACAGAATTTCAAGAACAAGAGTCAATAAAATCTTGAGATAAAACCGTTAAATTTTCCAAGTAAGAACACCATTCGGGATATCTAAGCCGTTGTCATCAACACACATATATCATTTATTGTTCCGTCGGTTCACGTCAAGTCATGCAATCCCCTGAACAACCAAATGCCTACGAAAGATCAAAACATATGTAAACTATAGAGGAAGAAAGATATAAATATATAACACATTTGATTAAACACATTAAAAATTCGTTAGTCATGAATAAAATAAATTAGAATTGGCAATAAATGGCTATAAAGCAATCAATGAAAGATCAATAAACTATAAAGGAAGAAAGATACAAAATATGTAACATATTTAATTTGAACATATTCAAATTGTAGTCATGAATGAAAGAAATTAGAACTGAGATAAAGCAATTACAAATCAAAAGTCCGCTTGTCGAATGTTCATGCTAGATTCTTTTTAATTTTCATCCATCAGCACATTCTGGATATGTTTGACAATTTTTTTCTCGTTATACAAAATCATTAGATAGGTGGATTTAGGCTAAAATAGGTCAGTCAGCCAAAGGCATTCGCCCGCACATCGACGCAAATCAAACAAGTTGGAAGTCAAGTTGTAATGCCCATCGACATGCTTATAAGAGCAAGTAAGAAAAATGAGTCAAGATAACTTTTATGTTTTAGTCATTATTTATGTGACTTAACCTGCAGTACACAGAATCATCTTAAATTGTTGATGCTAATTATGGTTACACAAGTTAACGATAAAAAAATTACTACATATCAAGTCGCCCTTGTGTCCAGCTTATATATGGGCAAAAGCTCCACATTTTTTCATATCAGATTTAAAAATTATTCACTAGCCAGTAAATAGTTCAGAGAAAGTATGATTAATGTTTGGTATTTTATCCATTTCCTAAATGATACATGTATAATAAAATAAGTAACACATCATCGCAATTTCAAGAATTGCCACCGATTAAAGTCTAAAAGTAATCTAAATTTCTAAATTAACTCAGATGCTTCATTTTCTAGAACTCTTGGAACACCTTTTAGAACATGGAAGAAACAACTGAATATTGTTGTCTTAGTCCACAAAAACCATGGGGGAGTGTGGAAGCGCCATTTTCTACCAAAAGTGCATTTAAACATGTCTAATCAAATATTAACATTAGTCTAAGCAATACTACGATTCTATGAACATAGCACATAAAATGAAGTAGACATCAGGCACTGAACATGTAAGTTTTCCAGCATGAACTACTTAGAAATCATTTAAATCGACAAGGAAAATAATACCTTCATGGAGAACGTAGACAAGTGTATGGATAAATTGGAGTTTTTTAGTCATGGTCCACAAAGAACACAAAGAAGTTCTAAAAGATGGCATTATTTGCATATGAGAATTGCTTCACTGTCTCGGGATCTCATATTCTAACAATATGATTATCAGTAGTAATCAACTTCTGTAGTCGCTCTAATTGCAGTTTGATGCCACTACGTCCAATATTGACCGCCATACCTATAAAGCAAAGAAAGTTTAAGAAAAGAAAGTTTGACCCGCTTTTTTAGCAGAATATCTAGGTGTATGCACCATCCGGGTAAAGGTATACTTACATGTGATCCTTAATCGGTCAGATATGAAGAACGCAAATCATATATCGAACGCATATTTCAATAGCAAGAATGAGTCTGAGAACTCAGCTCCAAATGGTTGTAACAAAGGTTGTAATTTAAAAATCTGAATATCTGATCATAAAGTTAAAATCATACATTAACAATTAAATTACAAGGTCACAAATGAATTTTTTTTTTTTTGATAAATATCACAAATGAATCATTCATGAGGTTCCACAAGAAGAAATGCTTTATGATAAGAAGATTGTGCATAAATCTGAAATTATTCTTCCAAGTTAAGAGAAGAAAAATATTGTCACTGATTCCTGATCGTTGTTGTTGTTGCCTTTTCTTACTTGTTTTTTTTATCAGAGTTGCCTCGCTCTTATAAGGTTATAAATAACTAGATCCTTCTTCATAATTACTAATGATATCCTCTTAAATTTCACTATTCTTTATCAAATGTTAGCCACCCAACAGAATCGCCTAGAACACCCTTTAGTCAAAATAGTCCCTAAATCAACCTCTCGCATAGAATTCATTATTCACTTCAAGACTTCCAATCCCTTTTCAAGGTGGTAGGAGGACTTGCGGCCTTTCCTTTAAATGTTGTTTACCCACTTTGCCTTCCAGAACTCCCCGGTGTGCAATAATCTCCTCGAGGTTCCGAAGATTAAGGTGTCTCTCTCTATTCCCCACCCTAATTCTCACTCTTCTAAAAACATCCACACATTATGAAAAGCCGCAAAGAGGAAAGCTTATTATTCAACCCCAAAACAAATAAAAGGAATCACAAACGGACCAAAGACCGCCAACATATGTCCGAAATTGAACACCCTAAATAATAACCATGCAAACAAAGGACCTAACTAAACCAAGAGGGTAATAAATTCCCTAACAAACATCTCCACTCACGAACCTCTCTAGTAACAGTTGCCTAAAAGAATTAACAACTCATATCCTTCAGGAGATCTTAGAACTCCCGTATCCACTTATTCCATCTATACCACCCTTGAGAAGCTCATGAAAACAATATGCTTCAACTTGGAATCTATATCTATTCTTAATGTTTAAAGAATGAAAAGGGCTTTAAAGGCCTCTCAAAAGCATATTAACTTTCTAATTGAAAACAAGCCACAAAGGCATCATCTTTTAGAAGAGGTTAATTTGAAAAGGGTCAGGAATAAAAGATATCAAATTAAAAGAATCAGAGAAAGCTCTAAGAAAGGAGGCAAAGAAAACCCAGAGATTACCAAACTCCCGCATCTAAAATAATAGGCTAAAACACAAATAAAATTAAGGACACGAAACAATGTCCTTTCTATGGAGACCACAATTTCTCGTATTGGCTGCCTATCTGGGGCTATATCCCGGTGGGTTGCTACACATAAAATGTTCAAGATGCTACATATAATATGATCAAAAATCCAAGAAAGGTTTGTGGAGCTTAATACACATGGAGACACACACCAAATTTTTTTTAAATTAAGACTACAATACACTTTTACATTTCCAACATGATCTTATATTATGAAATGAGATCTTTTTTCTTTTTTTTTTTTTTTGAGCGTAAATGAACAGAATCGGTAAATTAACAACAATAATGTGACTTTTTTTTTATACGTATCGCAATTTTTTTATAAGTCGAGATGAATGATATCTTACCTTCCTGAACTACTTCCAACAGCCAGAGGAAGCCCCCCATCTCCATCAAACTCCAATGCGCTTCACTTAGAATTTAACGTAGATACAATAAGAAATCATTAGGAAAAGGAAATAATGATGATAATTATGACGAAGATGATGCTTAGGAAAAGGAAACAATGATGGTCATTGAAGGATCCCGACCCGGATTAACCTCATGAACCCGAGGGGACCTCCCGGCACTCCAATGGATATAGAAACTTTTCCTCAAAACAATCAAATAAAATCCATGGAGCGAACCCCTTTACAAATCCTTTACATATCTTTAGAAAATAATGCGGAAGCGAAGTGAAATTTTTTTTTTTTTTTCTTTTCTTTTTCAAACGCTTAGATTTTTCAGAAAAATTGGCCAGAGTTTCCTCTGTTTTTCGGACTTTCCCAAATTTACAAAACTCACAGCATTTAAAACACTTCTAATCTTCCATCCTCAACTTCAACTCTCTCCTGCTTTCTAGACCTCGTCCACAACCAAATCAAACACAATATATACATATATACATTTATTCATTTCAATTCTTCAAATCCATGCATTTGTTTTTATCAAAAGATTGGGCTTGAGCCGGACTTAAGCCGACCGCCTACGTACCTCGTCCACTGAGGATCAAAGCCCACGTAGTTCCTTTTCAAACCTTATACATATGTATATATATATATATATATATATATATATATATATATATATATATATATATATATATATACATGACAAAATATTCAATATTTACACATGCAAAATGTATATACAATGAAATCATTGTGTGTCGCTCCTGATGGCTCGACTCCACCGCACAGAGTGGTCCTCCCATCGGCGCACCCGTCTGGGTCCCGAAAATGTTTTTAAACATAGGAAAAGAATAACGAGCTTAAGAGCCTGCATGAGTGTACATTTTCATTAAAATAACATTTTCGTATATATCAAAGCAATAAATACGTATACAATTAAAATCAGCTTTATACCATTAAATACTTGTACTCATTAAAATCAATTTATGCCTTAAACATTTATGCCTTAAACTTTCTTCTTTCTTTTCTCGATGGAACCTGGAATAAACACACCGAACGCTTCCGGGTACCGACGGTGAGGGACAATCACATTCCGCCATAACCACTACGCCGCGAGAAACTCACGCTTTGCATAGGGTTCCGGCCATAGCACCTTATCACGCGTAGCGATATTACTCTGTACACCTAATTCTCCTCGCTTAGTAACCCATAAGGCATTCCTCTAAATCCTTACACTTGCACTTCGCCGACATCGGGCCATAATGGGCCATAGGGGTTTTTAAGGTAACCATCAAGAAAACATTTCTTCAAAATACATTTATAAATACATTTAAATCCTTTACTTTATCATTAAAACACATATGCATTCTTTACACATTTTAAAAACTTTCTACGATATTCCTTTAACATATGCATACCTATTTCATATACATATAAATATATATATTGATGCAAGATAAAACATTTCCATATGCCTTAACATTTCCATAAACATTTCCAATAAACTTTCAGTTTAACATTAAAACCATTCACTTTTAAAAACTCAATTTTCAAAATATCATTTTCACTCTCACGCCCACCGCTCAATCCCGCTTTGTCCCCGTCGAATCCCATTTCCGTCCGATAGTCCTTTTCACCTTTTCAAGAAAACCACAACTATACATTAATCATAACTTCCATTTTAATCCACCATACATTCATTTAAAGCCAAATAAACAAATTACCCTTAAGCACTAAACCCATTCATTTTGGCCAACCTTTTTCCAACAATACTCTATAGACTTTATGACTCAAAAATTATTCAAACGGTCTTCAAAATTTATGAAAATCTCCAGATCAGTCCTTTATATATCCAATGACATCTCTTTAAATTTTCAACTTAAAATTCCTTCTCTAAAGCCCTCAACCACATAACACAATCTGCACAACAGATGACTCAGTTTGGCAGAACAGAATCTGCACATAGCTCCACTCCTTTGAAACATTTTCTGGGTACTTTGGAATTAAAATTTGCATGAACTTCCTTCAGATAAATTTTTCCCCTAGAAGTCTATTTTACCCAGAATTTTGAATCACTCAAATCTGATCATAAATGAGCAAGTTATGGTAAAAATATGAAAACTGGTCGAAACAGGAAAACAGAGCATTTCCTGTACCGAGAACCAGACAGTGGCTTACATATGGTCCTACTTTGAGTAAATTTTTAGGCCACTTAGGATCAGAATTTGGCGATGCCTACTTCTTAAGTTTTGTTCTCCTTGAAGTCTATTTTACGTAGCCACTTAAATCACTCAAATCGGATAAGAAATGAGAAAGTTACGATCAAAATATGAAAACTGGTCGAAACAGGAAAACAGAGTATTTCCTGTACCGAGCAGTCCCTTGAATTTTTTCCAGATTTTGTGTTTTGCTTCCATTTTTGCCACTTTTGCTACCAATTCACTCATATAACACTATAATTCATAACACCCAAGAAACATCATGGAATGGTATCTAAACCAACCCATAACACTTAAATTGGTGTTATGGGAACTTTTGAATTATTCCATGGACTGCATCATGGAATGCATCCAAGAACTCAACCTAGGTCACCAATTCTTTTTAAAACCACATGCTTTTGATGATTCCATGCTTCCTTTACACCAATTGGGGCAAACTCTCATAATTCCAACATACATCTAGGTTTGTGTGACCTTTACACAAAACCTAGACCAAAGGAGGAACAATCTCCATAGAAATCCACCCTAAAATCCCTAGACATCAAAAAAACATTTGATTCAAAGACAACCATACCTTAATCTTGGACTTCTCCTCCTTCTTTTCTTCCTTCTCTCCTCTGCCTCTTTCTTCTAAACCGTGGAGCCCTAGCTCTTGGAGACCAAATGAAATTTGGCTTTTGTTTTTTTTTCATTTTCTTTTATAATATCAACTTTTCCCTTAATTGTAAATTTGTCTCTCATCTCTTAAATATTGAAATTTAACTTTTGAAATTCTATTTTGACCCATCTCTAATTTGATTTTCAAAATTTTCATATCCTTTTTGCTTAATGACCATTATACCCTTATGCTCATACCACCCTCTCCGGTTTCCATAATTTATCCTTTCCTATTTTAGTCTCCAAAATACTACTATTATAACATTCAATCAGGTTGGGGTTTGCAATCAATTCTCCTTATAAAAAATTTCATTCTCGAAATTAAAACATTCATACCCGCATCAAAGAGATGGAATAATGCCTCTTCATCCGCTCCTCATGCTCCCATGTAGCTTCCTCTACCGTATGACCTCCACAATACCTTCAATTACCGGAATAGTCTTGTTGCGCTAGAACTTGCTCCTCGACGGTCGAGGATCTCGTGACCGGTTCCTCTTCAGAGGTCAAATTCTCCCCTCAGATTTCCACCGGTTGCTCACAATACATGTAAAGGTCCGGTATGTACTTGCTAAGCATAGAAACATGGAAAACATCGTGAATGCGATTGAGGTTAGATGGCAACCCAATCGATATGCCACCTCTCCAATCCTTCAACAATCCCGTATGCAGTCTAATATATCGCGGGACTCCGCCTTCCACGCTTCCCAAATCTTAGTACGCCCTTCCATGGGGAAATCCTAAAAATACCATATCCCCACCAACTCTAGTCCCTACTTAGCATTGTCCGCATAACTTTTCTCGTTTGGCCTTGTGCAATTTTCAGTCTATCCCTTATAACTTTGATCTTATCACAAGCTCACTTGAACAATTTCCTGACCTACCATTTCCTTTTCACCTACCTCATCCCAACAGACCGGAGTTCGACATTTCCTCATTCATAAAGAGCCTCATAAGGGGCCATACCAATATCGGTCCGATAACCGGTTACATGCAACTCCATCGTGGGTAGATGGGTGTCCCAGCCCTCTAAACTCCGGCAACACATGCCCCAAGCATATCCTCTCTAAAGTCTCGATAGTCCTCTCGGGATTGCCATCTGTCTGTGGATGAAAAGTTCAGACTAAAATGCAGTTTAGTGCCAAGGGCATTCTGTAAACTAGGCTAAAACCGTGAGGTAAACCCGATCTCTGTCTCGAAACAATGGAAACCGGCGTATCATGCACCTGAATCTCTCGAACGGAGAATCGGGCCAATCTCATCTAAATGAATCGCATTCGATAGAGGAAATGGGCTGATTTCATCAGTCTGTCTACAATCACCCATATCGCATCATGGCTATTCGACAACGTGGAAGTCCTACCACAAAATCCATAGCATTCTCCCATTTCCACGAGGAATCTGAGTGATCCTAATAGTCCCACAAGCCTGATGTTCTACACCGTCGACATGTGAGACATCCGAGACGAACTCGCAATATCCCTTCATACCTTTCCACTAGTAGTGTTCCTTAGGTATGATACATCTTTGTGCTTCTCGGATGATATATAAGCGAGGAATGGCTTCCTCCATAATCTCTCCTCACATCACCTACTATCCGTACACACAACCTCCGTCCCACATGACCACTGCACTCATCCTCTCTCAATGACAAATCCCCTCAAGGCTCCGTACCTCTACTTCAATTCCTTAACTTCACTATCTCGTGATCCCGAATCCGGCTCTCTAATCCCGTCTATCAATACAGACGCATGGAATGTGGCTAATGCTGTTCCGAATTTACGTCGCTCACACCCAAGGACCCCAATTTATGAGTTCGAGAAGATGCACGGTAATCTCTCACGTGCGATAGGGAACTCATGGGTCTTCTACTAAGAGCATCCGCTACCACATTCGCCTTCCAGATGATATTCAATGGTACATTCATAACTTGATCAGTTCAAATCCATCTCGCCTCATGTTCCGCTCCTTCGCTGCAAACGTGTATACCGGCAGTTCTTATGATCCAGAAAATCCTACAGTGGCACTCCATATAAGTGCATTGCCTCCATATCCGCAAAGGCAAATACTACGTCACGCGAAGCTCAAGGTCGTGTGTAGGATAATTTTGTTCATGCTTCTAATGCCGGCTATTATGCAATCACCTGTCATTCGTGACACACAACCTAAGCCTTGCCTAGAGGCATCACAATACACTGCAAAACCATCCTGCCCGATGGAAGGGCATCGAGCCGAGGTCAATCTCCTTTTTAGTTCACAGTTCCTGCTGGACACCTCCGACCATAAAAACGTCCTTCCTCGTCATTCTAGTCAAAGGTGCGCATATTCACAAAACTCCTCAACGAACTTACTCACACTGCCAAACCCGAAAACTCCTTATCCTGTAACATTCGTGGAGGTTTCACCTGGGAGGTCAATCTTCAAAGGATCCACCGAGACCCCTCCGTAAAACTATGTGTCCTAAAAAGGCGACATTGTCGAGCCAAAACTAACACTTGCCGATTTTAGCATATAACCGATGTTCCCGCAATGTCTGCACCATCCCTGCGCTCTGCATGTTCTTCCACGCCCGACAGATTCATATCGTCAATAAACACGATCACAAACTAATCTAAGTAAGGCCCGAAAAATCTCCGTCTATGAGATCCAGGTGCTAGTGGGCATTCAGTTCAAATGGTATGACGAACTCAAAATGCCCGTACCGTGTTCGAATGTCACTCGGGAACATCCCTATCATGAACTCTCAACTGATGATAGCCCGACCTCAAATCAATCTTGAGAATACCTTAGCTCCCTCAGAATCGATCAAGAGATCATCAACTTCTAAGAGGATACCGATTACGTATTGTTACTTTATTCAACTCTGTAATCAATACATAATCGCATACCCCATCCTTCTTCTTCAAAATAACACCTGTTCCCAAGGAGATGCCTGGCCCGACGAACCCCTTTGTTGACCATTTCCTTCCATCTCGCACCTTAAGTTCTTTCACTCAAGTAGGCCATCCATATGGCGCTTTAAATCGGTTCGTCTTGTAACACCTCGACCAAAATCAATCTCTCTATCCGGGGTAATCCCGAAGATCATCCGAAACACATCCGAAATTCCGACCACCGGAATGTCTTCCAATCTCATATCATCATCTCACCTCAACCGCATAGGCTAGATACCTGATATGATTTCTGAGCACCCACCATCATCACGACATCATACTGAGTGGGCACACTTTTCTTACTCCCACAAAAGTAATTGCCCTCCGGTCTACGTAACTTAACTTCTTTCCCCTAAACAATCCATGGTGGCGTGATGTCGGACAAATCCGGGCCCATCCCTAATATCACATCAAGTCCTCGATGTGTCCAATACTAAAATTGGCCATAAACTCATGGCCCTCAATAATCACTCTACAACCTATGTATACTCTATCTGCTATAAGTGAATCTCCTGTAGGAAGAGAGACCACCATACTACAATCTATAGGCTGTATCTCTATGTTCACTTGTGCAATAAATTTCGCAGAAATAAATGAGTGAGTAGCACCCGGATCTATCAAGACATAAGCATCACTCTCAAAAACTTGGATAGTACCTGTCATGACCTCTGGTGCTACATCTGCCTCCTGCTGAGTGACTGCAAACACCTAGCCTCGTGTGTCTCGAGGTCGCCCCACCGTCTCTCCGGATGGCCGACCCCACCCGCCGGTCCTCCGGGATCTAGTAATGTAGTGGGGCCTCCGTCCTCAAACCCTCTCGACTCGACCGACTCTCACCCGCACTGAATTGCCTCTGTCCTGTTTGTCCCACTCCTAATCCACTGCCAGAAACTATCTGTGGGCACTCTCTGGCGAAGTGTCCCGACCGGCCCACACTTAAAAGTTAACTGCCTGGTCTCCCATTCTCGCACTCACCATAATGGGTCTTCCACTTAGCACACTGCTTTGGACCCTTGGAGCTACTCTGTTCTGTGGCCTCACCGAACCCCGCTAGACTGCGGCTCCCGACCGGGCCTGCTACCAACGGCCCACCGTGTCTTTCCTCCTTGAACTCGCATCGAACCTCCCCGAACCCACGTCGACCCACCGCTTCTCGTCTCTGATCGGTCATAGCCTCGATTTCAACCCCATGCTCCTCTCAACCCTAACTGCAGCCTCTACCACCTGGTCGTACTGTGTGTGGGCTGTCGACGCTACTATGGTCCTAATCTCTGGACGAAGACCTACAGCAAATCTCTTGGTCTTCGAAACTTCGTCATCCCTGATAAATGGGACATGTCTGACGAGCCCGTAAAACCTCTCATAACTGGGCCACATGGGTAGTCCCCGCTCCAGCCTCAAAGAACCTCGCCTTCTCGTATCTCAGAATCGGCCGAACAAACTTATCTCGTAAACTTCTTCCTTGAACTGCGCCTGTGACACTCCTCTGGCATCTCCTCTCGAACTGCCCTCCACCACTCCAATGCCTGGGTCCCGTAGGAGAAAGGCGCGCAGCGTGACCATCCGTCATCCATACACCGTACACCCGGTGACCCGCTCATTTCCTCTAACCATGACGAAGCCTTTCTCGGGTCTCCCAATCCATCATAGCTCTCGCGTTCCTAGCTTTCGCCTCTCATAGAAGCTACCGGGTTTCTGGCCGCCGTAACGCAGCTGGCTAAAAGCTGTCATCCGCTCTAAAAGATATCCGCCCCCACGACTCTCGTATGTGGTGGCGGCCCTGTACGTGGTGGCATGTGGTCACTCAGCATCGTCTGGAGGAACATAAGGCATTCATCAACATATTCCTCCGGTGGTGGTACTACCGCTCAGAGCTCTCCCGGTGGGGGGTCGGCCTCGACGACGCATTTTCTGTGAATTCAAAAATTTAATATGTCATGTAATGCATATATGATTTTAAATCACATAAATAATTTATGCAATTTTAAAATAAAACATTAAAAAAAATCATATGAACATAAAATTTTCAAATCTTTATAACATTTTCAAACCGTGGCCTGATAAATACGCTGAAGGATCCTCGTAATCTGCATTAACTCATGAACCCGAGGGGACCTCCAGACTCAATGGATATAGAAACTTTTCCTCAAAACAATCAAATAAAACTATGGAGCGAACCCCTTTACAAATCCTTTACATATCTTTAGAAAATAATGCGAGTTTTCTAAGTGAAATTTTTTTTTCTTTTCTTTTTCAAACGCTTTAGATTTTTCTCGTAAATTACTGAGTTTCCGCTTACTTTCCTAAATTTACAAACCCGCGAAAAACATTTAAAAACACTTCTAATCTTTCCATCCTCAACTTCAACTCTCCGTTTTAGACTCCTCGGTCCACAACCAAATCAAACACAATATATACATATATACATTTATTCATTTCAATTCTTCAAATCCATGCATTTGTTTTTATCAAAGATCAATGAGCCTGACCGCCGACCGCCACGCACTCGTCCACTCGAGGATCAAAGCCCACGTGAGTTCCTTTTCAACTTTATACATATGTATATATATATATATATATATATATATATATATATATATATACATGACAAAATATCTAATATTTGGCTAATATGCAAAATGTATATACAATGGAAATCACAGGTGTGTCGCCTCCTTGATGACTGACTCACTCGCACGTGAGGTCCCCATCGGCGCACCCGTCTCTCGGGGTCCTCGAAAATGTTTTTGAAATGATAGGAAAAGAATGAGCTAAAGGAGCCAAAGTGAGTGTACATTTTCATTAAAATAACATTTCAAGATATAATAAAGCAATAAATACGTATACAATTAAAATCAGTTTATACCATTAAATACTTGTACTATTAAAATCAATTTATGCCTTAAACATTTATGCCTTAAACTTTCTTTCTTTCTTTCTGATGGAACCGTGGGAATAAACACACGAACAGCTCGGCAATCGACCTGAGGGACAATCACATTCCAAATATAACCACTACGCAAGTGAGAAACTCACGCCTTTTGCATAGGGTTCCAATATAGCACCTTATCACGTGTAAGGATATTACTTAGACACCTAATTCCTTCCTCGCTTAGTAACCCGATAAATTTTACCCTCGAAATCCTTGCACACATTTAAGGTATCTCTACTAATATCGTAATTATAACAAATAAGTAGGGGTTTTAAGGTAACCATCAAGAAACATTTCTTCAAAATACATTTATAAATACATTAAATCCTTTACTTTATCATTAAAACACAGGTGCATTCCTTACACATTTAAACTTTCATGATACTTTTAACATATGCATACCTATTTCACATACATATAAATATATATTGATGCAAGATAAAACATTTCCATATGCCTTAACATTTCCATAAACATTTCCAATAAACTTTTAGTTTAACATTAAAACCATTCACTTTTAAAAACTCACTTTCAAAATATCATTTTCACTACGCTCTCACCGCCTCAATCCCGCTGCTTCCGTCGACCCCGTTTCCCGTCCGATAGTCCTTTTTTCACCTTTTTTCTCAAGAAAACCACAACTATACATTAATCATAACTTCCATTTTAATCCACCATACACATTCATTTAAAGCCAAATGAACAAATTACCCTTAAGCACTAAAAACCCATTCATTTTGGCCAACCTTTTTCCAACAATACTCTATAGACTTTATGACTCAAAAATTATTCAAACGGTCTTCAAAATTTATGAAAATCTCCAGATCAGTCCTTTATAAATCCATTGACATCTCTGAATTTTCAACTTAAAATTCCTTCTAAAGCTCCTCAACCACATAATAACACAATCTGCACAACAGATGACCAGTTTACAGGAACAGAATCTGCACATAGCTCCACTTTGAAACATTTTCTGGGCACTTTGGGATTAAAATTTGCATGAACTTCCTTCAGATAAATTTTTCCCCTAGAAGTCTATTTTACCCAGAATTTTGAATCACTCAAATCTGATCAAGTAAATGATGTTATGGTAAAATATGAAAACCGGCCTAAACAGGAAAACAGAAAGATTTCGTGTACCGAGAACCAGACAGTGGCTTACATATGATCCTACTTTGAGTAAATTTTTAGGCCACTTAGGATCAGAATTTGGTGATTCCTACTCTTAAGTTTTGTTCTCCTTGAAGTCTATTTTACGTATCCACTTAAATCACTTAAATCGGATAAGAAATGAGAAAGCTACGATCAAAATATGAAAACTCGTCGAAACAGGAAAACAGAGTATTTCCTGTACCGAGCAGTCCCTTTAATTTTTTCCAGATTTTGTGTTTTGTCTTTTTCTTGCCTACCTTTGCTACCAATTCACTTCATATAACATCTATAATTCATAACACTCAAGAAACATCATGGAATGCATCTAAAACCAACTCCATAACACTTAAATTGGTGCTATGTGGAACCCTTGAATTATTCCATGGACCGCATCATGGAATGCATCCAAGAACTCAACCCAGTCACCAATTCTTTTAAAACCACACGCTGATGATTCCATGCTTCCTTTACACCAATTGGGGCAAACTCTCATAATTCAACAAACATCTAGGTTTGTGTGACCTTACACAAAACCTGACCAAAGGAGGAACAATCTCCATAGAAATTGACCCTCTAAAACCCTAGACATCAAAAAAACATTTGATTCAAAGATAACCATACCTTAATCTTGGGACTTCTCCTCCTCCTTCTTCTTCCTTTCTCTCCCTCTTGGCTCTCTTCTTCTAAAAAACCGTGGAGCCCTAGCTCCTTTGGAGACCAAATGAAATTTGGCTTTGTTTTTTTTTTCATTTTCTTTATAACATCAACTTTTCCTTAATTGTAATTTGCCCTCATCTCTTAAATATTGAAATTTAACTTTTGAAATTCTATTTTCAATTCATCTCTAATTTGATTTTCAAAATTTTCATATCCTTTTGCTTGAAGACCATTATACCCTTTATGCTCATACCACCCTCTCTCCTGCTTCCATAATTTATCCTTTCCTATTTTAGTCTCCAAAAATACTACTATTATAACATTCAATCAGTTAAGCCATAGTTATCATCATCATCACCATCATATAAAACTCTAATGTTGTTACCCCGAGAAACTCATAATTATTGTAAAAAAATCATTAGGTAAAGGATATAATGATGATGATAATGCTTAAGAAAGGAAAGAAATCATTAGGAAACTCCCAATGTTGTTACCTCCTAAAAATTGATTGCTTATAGTAAGAAATTATTGGGAAAAGGAAATAATAATAGTGATTATCATACTCAAGAGAAGGACATATGTTGCTGATAATAGGAAATATGTTGCTGATGATTTTTTTTAATTTCTTTTAATAAGTGGAAATATGCTGATGATGATAAGCATCATCACGGACCAACTTTTTCACTGTTCCCACTTTTTCATCATTTGAAGAAGCTTTTCTGTCAAGGACAATCAAATCTAAGGACAGTCATAAGATGGTTAAAATAATGAAACCCATAGCATACCATATTAGGTCTCCTCATGCGTAACAAGTTCAGGATACAACAAACAATATAATTTCATATTTATTGAAAATTCTCAAATTTAAGGACCTATTAGTCAATACAGGAAACGTACATTGTTCATGCAAAAAAATGAATCCTATTTACTAGCTTTTCAAAATGAGTCAATGTCAAGTCTATAGAACACCTTTCCTTCCCCATTGTTGAGGATGTAATCCACAAAGACAACCACGATTTGGAAGTAGAATAGCACTGACAAATATCCCTGTAGGTGCAACAAACATCTCTCCTGAATTAACCGATGATCTCGGCTCTCATATCAAAGCCTTCAATATATGGCACCATCCTCGCCACCACAAGCAACCAGCCCATGAAGATTACTGGGTTGAAAAACAAGATTCTTCTGTTTCTTGAACAAGCATATGTCAATATTTTAATCATTGAACTTTCTGATTGCTAGAGAATACAGCGGACACTATAATTATTGAAAGATTCACCAACCTTGGAGATACTATATTTAGAAATTTGAGGTGAGTGCTAAGAGAGGAGAGAAGCGTCCACGAGAACAAATAAGTCAAAGCAGCATAGACAAAACGAACATAAGCGAGTTCAATAAAGATTATATGAAGACATAAAAACACAATTTCTAATTAATTCGGTCTGAGATGCGGGTGAAGAAGCGCTGTGAGTCACCGGGCAGGTGATCATATGCGATATCTCTTCCCATCTGTCAAACACGGAAACAAATAAGCACTTAACCATAAGTTTGCTCTGTCACACCTCTGGTTACATGTTGCAAGTAACAACACTTCTCTGCTACTCTTGTTATCCTTAGAACAGAAGCCATGTTAAATGAAATTAAAAGCTAATGTTATAAATTAACATATTCACACCACGAACACGTTAATGAAAGGCTAAAAAATTAAATAATAAATTTCTGGATTCAACTCTAGTTTTATTTTTATTTTTGATAGATCGGAATCTGCTCTTAGTTTTTAAAGGCACAGGTGCACCTAGAAACGACAAAGGCGCAACCTGATGCACCCACCTAAGTGAAGTAAGCATTGACATTGGATGCATATCAATTTATAAAGTATGATTCAAATCTAATTGAATGAATAAATGTATGCGATCGAGAGAGTATGCAATGCGCAATCTTGTAAGGGTGTATAAAATCTCTGTGTCATATTGAAACAATTTTGGAGATTAAATTAGAAAGGAAAGTTCTGAGCAAGGGGTATAGTATTAAAGAAGAATTTACAATTGTCATTAAGCAAAGACTATGAAAATCAAAATTTAGTTAGAGATGGGCCCTGATACAAATAGAATAAGTTACAATTTCAAAATTGAGGAGATGAGGTTTTAAATTTCAATTAATGGAAAGTTGATCTTAAAATTTTTGGAAGATGGAGGACTTAATTGTAATTAGAAGAAACTTGAGATTTTTAATGTGGGAGACAAACAAAAGTCATTTGTCTCATATTTTAGCTAGGGCTCACGTTTTTGGTGAGGAGAAGAGCCAAGGAGAGCCAAGGAGGCGAAGGAGGAAGAAAGAGAAGAAGAAGGAGGAGGAGAAGTCGAAAATCGGGTATGTCTTTGCTTAGCCATTAGTGGTGGATTACGGGACTTTGGCGGGGAGAATAGATACTCGCTGGTAAAGGTTTTGTCTGGCTTTATGAACCTTTGAATTGTTGGGGTTATGAGGAAATAAAAAACCCCCAGTGGGAAAGGAAAATAACCGTAATCATTAATTATGTGGTTTATAAAATTGTTGGGGCCTTTAGAGTAGGGTTCTTGAAGTTTCGCTTAGGGTTTTGAGGTTTGAAGTTATAACACTCATTTCAATTGTTGTGGAGTTGTTTTAGATAGGTAAAAGTACAAATTAGCAGGGTATATAGTTATAGAAGTTGTATGATGTTAATTGGTAGCGAAAGTGGCAAAAGAGCAAATACGGAAGAAAATAGTGACTGCTCGGTACAGGAAATGCTCTGTTTCTATTTGCGACCAGTTTCGTATTTTGATCATAACTTGCTCGTTTCGGATCAGTTTGAGTGATTGAAGTGTAGATAAATATCTTACAGGGGAAAAAGTCATGAAGGAAAATTACCGTGCAAATTGTAACCC
The DNA here is from genome assembly GCA_016808115.1 of Tetrastigma voinierianum. NCBI lineage: Eukaryota > Viridiplantae > Streptophyta > Magnoliopsida > Vitales > Vitaceae > Tetrastigma > Tetrastigma voinierianum. The sequence continues at coordinate 97,664 of JAEQBH010004914.1, read as the reverse complement.
TAAAGTCTTGGAAATTTACTCAAAGTAGGACCGTATGTAAGCCACTGTCAGTTCTGTCTGAAATCTTTCTGTTTTCTGTTTCGACCGTTGTCGTATTTTGACCGCATGGCTTTGCTGATTTCTGATGGAATTTGAGTGATTCAAGTTTCTGGTTAAAATAGACTTCTAAAGGAAAAATTTATATGAAGGAAGTTCAAGCAAATTGTAATCCCAAAGTGCCCAGAAAATTTGTCAAAGTGGAGCTATGTGCAGATTCTGTTCTGCCATCTAGATGTAAAACACAATAGCAATGGTATGTGGTTGAGGGCTTTAAGAGAAGAATTTTAAATTGAAAATTTAAAGAGATGTCATTGGATATATAAAGGACTGATCTGGAGAGTTTCGCCAAATTTTGAAGCTAGTTTGAATAATTTTTGAGTCATAAAGTCACATAGAGTATTGTTGGAAAAAGGTTGGCCAAAATGAATGGGTTTTTAGTCTTAAGGAGTAATTTGTTCATTTGGCTTTAAATGAATGTGTATAGTGGATTAAAATGGAAGTTATGATTAATGTATAGTTGTGGTTTTCTTGAAAAGGTGAAAGGACTATCGGGCCAGCGGGAGGTCGACGGGAAGCAAGCGGGATTGAGCGGTGAGCTGTGAGTGAAATATTTTGAAAATTTAGTTTTAAAAGTGAATGGTTTAATGTTAAGCGAAAGTTTGTGGAATGTTATGTAAATGTTAAGGCATATGGAAATGTTTTATCTTGCATCAATATATATATTTATATGTATAGTAAATATGTATGCATACGTTAAAGTATTATGAAAGTTTTAACATGTATAAAGAATAATATGTGTTTAATGATAAAGTAAAAGGATTTAAATGTATTTATAAATGTATTTTGAAGAAATGTTTTACGTGGTTACCCTAAACTCCTATGAGCTGACCCATGAGGCGATATCGTGAGGTACCTTAAGGCGTGTAAGGATTTAGAGGGTAAAGTTATAGGTTACTAAGCCGGGGGAGAGGAATTAGGTGGCCTCCTTTAAGAGTATCGCCTGCATTGATAAGGTGCTATATATTTGGAACCCTATGCAAGCGTGAGTTTCTCATAGCATGATGGTTATGGCCGGGATGTGATTATCCCTCCTTAGTCGATTGCCGAGAAACGACCGGTGTGTTTATTTCCCACAGGTTCCATCGGAAAGAAAGAAATAAAGAAAGAAAGTTTAAGGCATAAATGTTTAAGCCATAAGTAGTTTAATTGTATAAGTATTTATTATAAAGAAAGAAAGAAAAGTTTAAAGCATAAATGTTTAAGGCATAAATTGATTTAATATAAGTATTTATTATAAAGAAAGAAAGAAAGTTTGAGGCATAAATGCTTAAGGTATAAATGATTTGTTAATATAAGTATTTATTGCTTTGATATATATTGAAAATGTTATTTGATGAAATGTACCTCCTTTGGGCTCCTTTAGCTCATTCTTTTCACGTATGTTTTATTCATTTTAGGGACCAGAAACAGTCACGTAGATAAAGGACCCTCGTGCGATGAGTCGAGGACCTTGAGGGAGGCAGCCTTTGTGATTTCATTGTATATAATTTTTCCATACGTATATGTTGAATATTTTTATTTATGGATATATGTATAAAGTGCAGAAAAGGAACTACGTGGGCTTGATCCTCGATGGACGGTACGTGGCGGTCGGCAAGTCAGGCTCAAGCGATCTTTTGATAAAAACAAATGCATGGATTTGGTTTCAAATGTTTGATGATTGAAATGAATAAATGTATGTATGTATGTATATATTGTGTTTGATTGGGTTGTGGACGAGGAGTCTAAAGCGGAAGTTGAGAAGTTGAGGATGGGAAAGATTAGAAGTGTTTTTAAATGTTTTTCGCGGGTTTGTAAATTTGGGAAAGTGAAAACGGAGAAACTACGGCGATTTTTAGAAAAATCTAAGCGTTTGAAAAAGAAAAGAAAAGAAAAAATTTTACCACTTCGCTTCGCATTGTTACTACAAAGATATATTTAAAAGTTAGCCAAAGGGGTTCATTTCCGTGGATTTTGACGACATTTTGAAAAGTTTTATATCCCATTGGAGTGCCGGGAGGTCCCCTCTGGTTCATGAGGTTAATCCGGGTGTGGATCCTTCAATAAAAATTTAAAACTCCTAGCATTTAAAAAAAAAAACATGCAACAAAAAAAATGTAACAAAATTACATACATTTTAATAAATAATTAACAATATCAATAATAGAAGTGTTTAAGAAATAAAGTCTACAAGGCATGCCTCTTCAATAGTAGTGGTTTCCTTGAGCATAGGTGCACCTTTAGAACTATGGTTAACCATCTATCATTAACACTTAAGGATGCACAAATAATTTTCCTCTGAGGACAACTTGAATAAAGTTAAAAAAGTAAACCTTGGAATTCGCAAGCTATAATGACTTCCACATTTTGCATGTAGACAAACGGAATGATCGATACATAGGAATCTGAGCTTTGAATAGTCATCGGCCGATATCATTGGGGCGGTAAAATATTAAAGCGATTCAAATTTTAAAATCATGAAAAGATTATGAAAGGAAATTGACTAGTAATTATTTTCAGCAATTCATAATCCAAATTAAATATTTTGCAGTTATAATAGGCAAAGAACTTTGAAAAATGAATATGAATAATCTTATAGCTGACAGAAACAGAAAGATTGAGGTAAAGTCAACCCTGAAACACTCTAGTGTGCATGAAGATGTTGAAGCATACAATGAGATGATAGATAATTCCCAGTAAACAAAATATTAAAAGTCGACTCGAAATTAAAATAAGAAAGTACCATAAAATATACTGCCACACATTTACACCAAAACCATCTTTGTCAAATTGTCTCCAAATGATCTCCGGAGTTTTTGTATAATTGACATCCACCTGATACTAGCTACAAGAACTCATATGATTCGAGACCTTTTATACCAAGCTTATTTTCCTAATGGCAACCTAGCATTGGTTTCCATGTGTAAGTCAGCAGCATGCATTATGGGCCCCAGGCTTCGAAGCGGCTTAGGCTTTTAGGAAAGTTGGCAACTTCACATTGTATTAAAACTTGATGTCTCGAGTTTGTCTTCTCTATACTACTATCCCTCCCCAAAAGGTAACATGTAAGGCTCCTATACATTATGGACACAAATTCTAACCATTAAGACTTTTAAAAAAATCAATAACTTAACACCTAAAATAAACAAAGTTCGGTGCTTGAACATGAGAAGCTTGACAAGGACCAATATTTAATTTTAGTTCCTTTAATCATCATATCAATATGACCAAGCATGATGAACAAAAACAACAAATAGAACACATTTTCTAACATTCGAACATACAAAGAACCATCTTCTTCCAAGAAGATGGTTATATAATATATATGCATCTAATATATGTTCACATACTTTTGAGAAACAAAGTTATTTTGGCAGTGAACCAGCTAATATGTTAATAATGTAAAGTTCCTTTCCAATTAATCATAATTTTCTACCTCTTTACGAGGCCACAAAGTGATTTTTCTAAAAAAAATTTGGTAATACAAAAATCCATGCTATTCTGACAATGATGCTTTCAAACCCATTTGTTTACGTTGTTTAAAAGTTGTCATCCTTCTTGTATTTATCTTTAAAAAATGATTAAGATGCTTATTTACATTTCAAAAAAACAAAACAAAAAGGAAAATAAAATACTATCTTACAACTTCTGGATGTTTGTCATCAAAAGAGTTCTTGGTATCTTCTTTCCTTTTAGTGAAATGTAGATTAAGATTGAGATTGCCTATCATGGCTTCTAAGGGGCTACTTGATAGAAAATGAAGTCACGTTAACAAAGGCTCCTTGGATAAACTAGGTCAAATGGGCATTGGAGTTCATTGGTGCGTCTCCTTTTCTCCTAATGATGGAGATTAAAATTGGGCTTGTCTGTTAGAGCTTATGGGGCCTTACTTGATAGAAGCCTTGAAGTCATCATTGATGAGGCTCTATGGAAAACAAATTACAAATGCGTGTGGTGGCATTTTCAAGAACCATGAGTACTTGCCCTTCTTGAGACCATGAAGACAAACATCGTAGGTGCAACTCCAAGTCTTATTAAAGCCAACCGGCGTTAAGTAGGAAACTGAGGGTGCAGCTCCAAGTCTACCTTTCAATCTGAAACCCTGAAAGAGGCAATATCATTAGGTGTTTCTAACACAAATGGAGAGAGATAAGACATCATTATGGGGTTCCTTGGGGTGAGAAAGGGCCATGAAGATATGACCGAAGCACCAGATTATGGGACTTTCTAGATATTTGAGTCATTAAGTCTATATCTTGCCAAATACGGAAGCTAATCTGCGCACTTTGAAAAGCCACCCTTTGTGGGCATTGTTAGGGCTTTCCATTCGGGTTTGTTTTTGTTTTCTTTTCCTTTATTTTTACAAGTGGTAGTCAAATAATGAGATAAAATGTCAAGATGCTCGAAATGAAATTCCACATACAATTCAATCGATATGATAGTATGTTAATGAAGATGGTTTAGAATTTTCTATTTTGAATTGAGAACAACAAACATGTTCATATGAGGTTTTTATAATTATTAACTTTCGTGTAGAGTTAAAACATGTTACGAAACATGTTTTATATGTGCTTTCATTTTTATTCAATACAGCAAAACAATTATTGTTTGTGCAACCAACCAAACGCAATAAGTTCCTTGTTCCCTAATGGATGCTAGAGCACTCTATAAACCTCCCGCGGCAACCCATCAATAGCAATTTGTACATTACAAGAGAACAAATCACTTAACTTGATGCTTTAACAATGGCGCTTATTGAAAAATGTGCGCAGTCTCCCTTCCCACACAATGTTGATTATGAATAAAATACATTTATGAGTTAAGGAAAATATTATATAATTATAATACTATAGACAAAAATGAAAAACTAGAAACGGAGCTGGTTGTCAATGGCAGGACTAAAGAGTTTTCAAAGACAATGAGAGATGGTGACCATTAGAAATTGATAGGAGTGGAAAGAATTAGAGAGCTCACCAGCTGCCTGAGCAATAAGATTGAGTGGAATACCTAAACTAAATGACTTGACAAATGCCTTTCAACTTCAGCATAAAGGCCTCTTAGCTCATACAATCTTTGATTCAGGAGGGTAAATAATCAATTTCAAGAGATGATACTTCATGATCGATGATTTTGTGCAAGTCGAGCCATCATGTTTTTGTTTTAACATTAACAATAAAAGATAAGGACTAAAATCAATCTCCCAAACACCCGATGCAATAAGAAACTTCCATCGTGGGTAGCCTTAATTTTGGTCATGCGTCAAAACCTCAAATCCGGATTAAGTCCACCCTTTAAGTGTATAGTCTAACAATGGATAGAGCAAAAACAAAAACATGTCGTAATAAATAATAAGAATCGTAACAAATCAATTTAGTGGAAGTCCTCAACCTAAGAAAAGTATTGGCAATATCAAACACAATACTCAACTCGGATTCATGATACCCCGAATTATTTTCTGATCTAGTACCCACAATATCTAATCCCGCCCCTTCTCAAAATGGTCTGGTTGTCCTAAGACGGGGGTACTAAATCAAGACTCATAACCATTCTCGAACTATATAACAAGACCGGTACATAGCACAGCTTTAAGTAATTTCTATCGCTTATTAGACTACCAAATATTCTCGGGTTTTGAGTCCCGCGATCTCAATCTATGAAATAAATTGCCCGATATTAGTGGTAAAAACAATCTCACAAGTTTGAGATAATTCAATCATTTTTTCTTTTAAAGTAGAAAACTAGATATACATAATAAAAATCCTAAGAAATAAAAAAGAAGAAGTACACTACGATTTTGTTATGATATTTTATGTTTTTCGTATAATAAAATAGATTTCAAGTATCAAAGTGGCCTAAGTAAACCAAAAGCACATACACCTAAGTGCTAGGCACCAATGACAAGCAAAAAGAAGAGAGGAAAATACAAAACACGTACAAGTTCATTCTCCTTGGAGCTACAACCCACTGTGCTTCCCTCTAAATCGCTCTAAAATTACTCATAAAAGAAAACACATTAGAATCAACTCGGGTTTGATGTTTTTTCAAAAAAAATAGCAAACACCTCATTAAGTATAACAATACCAAACTCCCAACAAACTCTATTTATGATGAATACACATTATGATGGTTTTTGCTTGGCAGATTCGATGCAAAAAAAAACAAAAATACCTCTCGTTTACCGAAGAGCCCCACCCCCAGGGAAGCCAGAGTTAGGAACGCTATCGATTCTCCCTAGTGTCATCATTCTCCGACTCGCCCCAACCGACCAACTTGGAATCGAATACGCTGCATAAACTGAAGAAAAAGTTACATAAAGAGAGAGAGAGTGGGAGAGGCTCTCGAGCTCAATAAGGTACTTTGATGATAAAGAACTCCGTGTTTAGAACATTTGATTCCTACGCTTCGCCGCCCCTCTCCAGACTCCAGCTATAACGTCAATGGAAGTCCAAATCCAAAATATTTATTATTCATCAAATATGAAAAGTCAGATATCGCACTTTAAAATTCGAGGATGAGGTTTTTTAGTCTGAGAGACCAAGTATAAAGCCCAATAGCCCTCTCTCCACTCTTCTCTTCCTCACCCTCTCTTCTCTTCTCCTCTTCTCTCTCTCTCCTTTCTCTGACTCATCCCTACAGGTTTTGCTTTTTAAAAAACTTTAATCTCCTATTTAATATTTTATCCCTTTTTAAATCTATCAAATTTATTCTCATACTTAAACAAGAGAGCAAGAAGGAAGAGACGAGAGAGGACAGGTGAGGTAAGAGGAGAGAGGCAGGACTCAACATGCAAGGGGCACATGCAAAGTAAAATCAGGTGCAATGCATATCATCGAAGTTTGGTACCGATATAAGCTATTTAAAAAATTAAATTAAATTAATATGACGTCAAAATAATTTTTGGCGTAAAGCTTAATGCCGATAACGGAACGCCAAAGATTTGGCACGCGTGTTTACAACCGACGACGACTTTGATTCATTAATTGTCGCCAAGTAGAACGGCGACATTTTAATTTTCGCGACCACCGCCGCCGCCAACGGGCGCAAGATTTGGATTAGTTCAAATGTCGTCGTTCACAACGGCGGCATTTCAACTAATTCAAATGTCGCCGTTCGAACGCTGCAATCGGGCCGAGATAAGTGCTCCTGCCAGGCTTTTCCCATTTTCTCCCCTCTCGCTTTCTTTTCTCCCACTTTCCGCTCGTCCGGTCATACGCTCCCCGCGTCCCGCCACCGCTCCCGTCTTGCGGGTCACTCGCTTCTCCTCTCCTCCGTCCCCCGACTCAGTAGCATCTCGCCGCTCCTCACTTATTTTTGGTAAATTGGTGAAATGGATGTTTGGAATGTTTGTTAACGCTTTTATCCCCTAAATGCTTATGCATTCATTTGATTTCATACGATCAACAAATGCATTTAACCTGTATGATGATTGGCCGATGTAAGGTTTTGTTTCTTCCTGTTTCTTCACTTTGCCATGTTCTTCCTATTTTTAATTTGGTAGCTGGAATTGTCCACTTTATTACCTGTTTCTGTTTTTGGTCTATATATGTGAGCGGTTCACTGTTTCTTTAGTTCTTACTTCATTCACGACTGATTGTTTTCTATATCTTAAAATTATGTTATAGTGAAAGTTTGAGCCAATTTTTTTTTTGTTTGTCATATCTAAGATTATTATAAATACCTTATTATGTAAGCTATTTGATTATAATGAAAGTGAACTGCTTATTTATGTGGATGTAGTAGGCATACTATCAAACCACATAAACTAGATGTGTTCTTTTACGTATTTCTCATCCGATTTACTACCATTTTAATCACAATATAGGGTAAATATCACAATATAGGGTAAATTGAGGGAGATTATCAATCCTGTGGTCCTACACAAAGACCTAAATTAATGACTAATTTATTCTTCATCTTCCATCATTTTCATCAACCAAAAGCAAAGTAATAATTGCTTTTTTCTTTTTCGATATCAAGGTAACATCATGTTTCATTTCTTGAGTAAAGAAAAAATTAAAATAAAGAAAATCTAAAAAAATATCAAATAATTTAAAATTAGTTAAAATTTTATATATTTTTAAATTATTTAATTTTTACATTTTAAAATTACTAAAACTAGTTTTAAAATAACAAATAAAAATAATGGTATTTAATTTAATAATAGATATAAGAAATGGAAATTTTAGCTACTCTAATAGTTTTATTAGACAAATTCCAACTCAAGGTTTGTTTCTAGTTTAAAAATGAGGACACTTTGTTTGTTTTATTTATGATAAAGTTGATGTGATATAAGGATAATTACTTCATATTTAATTAATTTGAGACACTCACAGTCAATTATGTATGTTCCAACAATCTCGTGACATGCTACTATAATGACAAATATCGAGGAGGAAACAGATGTCAACACGAGGGAGCTTAAACCGTTATCGAAAGCCTGGTAATTCTATGAATGCATGTTTCCAATAATCGATTGATATGATATACTTAAAGACAACTATCGATAAACGAAGGTTCAAATTGTTCATTGTAAGTATCCCCTTAGGAGTGGAAAAGTTCCAACCTTATCCAAGACGGAGCGACAATAGTGTGTGCAAATGTTGAATCAAGTTAACACAACAAACCATCGAGGAAATCAATCAGATATTAGTGCTGCTCGAGTTGGCGCAACAACTGAACTAATCTCAAAGGGTGGTCATGCATATATATTTGTTCGCGATGAAGATAAATGTCGCACATTTGACTATGGTTGTGGGTTCAGTAGTGGTCCAATACCTGATAATCGGACCAAAATGGAGATGATGAAGACAAGGCGTATGAAGAACGTAATGATGAATATGGTGAAGATGTTGATGATGAACGCGATGCGGAGATGACGGGATGTCGGGGTCGATCGACACGCATCATTCTTTCGAGCTTCAACCAAGTTTCGAGGAATGAACAATGGATATATGTCTCCGGAGACAAGCAATTACACTTCAGGATGTATCAAATCACCCGTAGATGATGAGGTGGCATTGACGAGGCATCCTCGTTATTTCCACTACTTACCAACACCTCAATTTCAACATGTCGGAAACGAGAATGTTGTCATAGTTGTTTGGACTTCCACGGAAAAGTGTTTACTACCGTAATTCGAAAGTGGAGAATCTGTGAATTGGGCAGTTTTTTAATTCGAATTTGATTTGCAGTAAGAGGCTGCAAACATTTACTCTATTAAAGCACGCCAAGAGTATGTCTGTTGCATCCTCAAAAAATCGCTTGCTTTAAGATAAGAAGGTCAAGAATGTCACTATCCATGGAAGCTCGTGCAATGGTTGTCGTAAATACTTCCTTATTTGTTATCAACAAATATATCAGCCGTGATACTTGTGTCAACCCTTGCTTGAACCAGACTATCACCAACTAGACTCGAATTGGTTTCCACTATATAAAGGCATTAATTCAGCACAATTACATCAATTACTACGCTATCTCGTGCGAGTGATGGAAAAAATGGGATATCAAACATCATACAAAAAAAGGCGTTGGATGGAAAGCATAAAGCAATTAGACTGCTATTTGGTGACTTCTCTCACTATATACGAGTTGCCACGCTTGTCTCTCGCACAGAGCAAGCAAATCCTCGATGCGCCGTTGTTTGGAAAACATGTGAAACTAATATGCCAAACATCAAATTTCCAACGTACTCGTCATTCAAGCCATCCATTGAAGGGTTCCAAACATTGTCAGCCTGCTATGAGTATAGATGGTACACATTTATATGGGAAGCATAGCGTGCTATTGATCGCTACAGGGGTGTGACTAAATAATCAACTGCTTCCATCAGAATTGGCTATTACAAAGGCGAGAATACTCGAGTAGTCAGATGGTTCGTACGTATAAGAAATCGAGTTACCAAAGGATCTTAGAATTTGCGTTTATATCAGATAGACATCCAAGGAATCATGTAGCCAATGGTCGATCCTCATCTTGTCATTACAATCTACTCGCTTTCTATCACAGGATTTGCATGCGCCATTTCGCAAGAATTTTATGACCAGTTCAAAGATAAAATTTCAAGAATTGCCTATTTGAAATTAGCTAAGACAGAATCTGGAATTAAAAAGCATATGAATACAATTTGGAGAATTAATTCCGAAGCATTACAATGGCTAGAGGCGTCCCTTTCCAGTTATGGGCTCTTTCACACGACGGAGGTCGAAGATATGGTTTAATGACAACAAACATTTCAGAGGTATTTAATAGTGTCCTTAAAGGAGCTCTGCTTCCAAGAATCGCATTAGTACAAATAATTTTTTCCGTCTCAACAGCGCATTTTGTTGCAAGAAGAGAAGTAGGTGCTATTAGCTGCATTCCATCGAGTACCCACTCCGTGACGCTGATGCAAATCCAGGCCGTGTCACGTTATACGTCTGATGGAAAATGTCCTTTATGATCACGCAGCCGGGCCCATTCCATGTAAAGTCAAGGAGTGGGCCGAACTCATCGCGCCAACTTAAGGCGAAAAATCTCTGTTACGTGGAAAGACATTGATATATGGTGGCTTCCATGTAGCCATATCATATCAGCATGTCGCTGATCGCCGTGGTTGACTCGCTTGCTCAGAGAAGACTAATACACTACTAAGTCGCATTTGCGACACATGGGGCACCCCTTTTCCATCCAATATTCAATGAAGATGAGTGGCCTCTTTGGCGATGTCACCGTGATTATACCTACCTCGAAAGCCAATGCGTCGCTGAAGTGGACGCCTCTAAATCAACCCGTTGCATAATGAAATGATGTTGGGGTGGAGGGGAAAACTCGAGATCGCATATGGTCAGGCAAAACAATCGGGTCAAGCACCTAAGGTTCTTGTAAGAATATAACTCAAGTTCAAGAATGAACGTAAGAATATATGGAATGTAGCTGTCTTCTATTATTTATCATTTGTCCACCTTGTCAAGCAAGTGGTCCACCCGTGAGAGACTGTGAACTTTATGGGACCCGCTCCCATTATTTATCTTTGGTGATATTGTTAGTTATTGCTCAAGACATGGTTCCGTCTACGTTGTCTTTTCTATAAGACCTTCTTGTTATAAATCTATTTTGACTACTGAGCTAAAGGGGTGTGGCTTTCATTCGCTTTATAGCCATCTAAGTAAACTCGCTGGAAAATACTTCTAACTATATGTGTGTGTTAAAAAACATCTTGGTAAACCTATCCTTAATCGCTTTTAGCATTTGGTGCGTAACTTAGTACCAGCACCCTTTCTTAATGTATTTTATCCTGGGATTTCTATTATCATATGAATTTTGTGCTTTTGAATTTTAGGAACTTATTTTTCAATTTATGTGTTATGTGTTGCTTCCTTAGTTGAGTTATTTTTGCTGGTTTCAAATGGCAATTGAATTTATCACTTAAAATAATTTCTTTTTATCATTTGTGTATTTAGTTGTCTTTCTTCTGAGGTTTGGAATTGTTATCCTACCCAATGTGTTCCATAAGTAATTTGCGACACTGTTAAGCAGCACTCGTGTATTTTTCTCTCCTAAGTAATTATATTGGTGCGTGCCATGACTTGCCAAAGCGTTGGGTTACCTAGTGAAATTTTTTAAAATCTTGTGCACGCCCCAAATCCTTTTTAATGATTCAATAAATAAAAATGGCAGTAATGGATTTGGGAATCTCTTGTGTATTGATATCCCCACCCTCAAGGTAATGGAAAGATATCATTATAAATTACATTGCTCTACAAGCTACAATCTCCTTTTTAATTCTCGTTCCAATTTTGTTGAAAACCGCCCATAATCTCATGTGCCGCTATAAAATTTTGCTATAATTGTTATAAACGGTTGCATTGTGAGATTTTTCTTTCAGGGCAATTGACTGAAGCTGGTGGTTAAGGTTTTGATGATGAAGAAAACATAGCGTTTCTAAGAAGAGTTTGCATTGCATGACGATTTTGAGATAGAAGAAGTAGCTGCTGCCCCAGATGTAAAACAAGAAGGAGGGCAAAAGAAGTTGCCCTGTTGGATTGGCTTGAAAATTGCAAATTCAAATTTTGAATTCCAGTATCTTATTTCTTGTATTTAAGATTTTGAATTAAAGCCAATTACTAGAGTCACAGTAACTGGTCGTATTGGACAAATACTAGTTCATTGCTCTAGCAAATGTTAGTAATTTTTGTGCAGAATATAAGGGCTTATATGGTTTGAATAAGTTTGGAAAACTATTTTTATTTTAAAAAATATGGTTAATGAAAACACAGGACATATGTTTGATTCTCTTAAAAATAAATATACAAAAAATACACAAAAAAACACTACAATCAAATAACAATCAAAGTTTTGAGAAAACACACAATTGTGTTAACCATGTTTTTAAAAAATGTTATTTTGTTCTCACCGAAATACACCTTCATTTTTTTAGATCTTCTTTAGAAAATGTTTTGTATACAATTCTATGTATGAAAAAATTAATTATTTACTATGTTAATCTTTGATGACATGCATACAATTAAATTTTTTTAAAACTATTAAAAACTATCTCTATGTTGTCAGTTAAAAAAATATAAATATGAGAAATATGGACATTTCAGGTTGTAATATCGTTGGCTTTGTAAATATTCAGCTCATGGATTTAAAAAGAAGAGAACGTTGCAATTGAGACTATGGATGTCAAAGCGTAAATAGATTATAATCAAATACACATATAGTTAGATTGTATTATACATGCTCTAATTGCAATTCAAGAGTTAGTACTATTTATTATAAATCAATTATTATTAAAAATAGCTTCAATTTTGTTTTAAAACAAAAGGATAAAACACTACACCTAATGTCAAGTAACCTAAAAAACATCTAAAACCCATAATATCTCAAACCCTATGATGCTGAAATACCCTAAACCCTAATCGATGATAATCGAAAATTCCAAGATGAACATAAGCTTATTTTCATAATCCCCGGAGATTATATAAAATATTTATGTTTTAAAGAATAATAAATTGCATTTTTTATGTATTAAAAACCGCATTGAAATTTAGGAGAATATTGAAATTGTATTTTTTATGTATTCAAAACCGCATTGAAATTTAGAGAGAGCTAAAGTGTGTTTTTGTGTATTATTAAATTCGACACAATGGTTTGAACATCCGCATTTCATAATTCTAAGTTTGTCTTATTGCATGCATTGGCTAAAAAGCCAATTATTATACGACAAATTTAGAATTATTTATAATAAAATCTGTGACATGTATAAAAAAATTAAAACTATATATAAAAATAATAACATGTATCATCGAGTCCCATAAGACTCGCGCCTTTAATAGTTCCTTAGGACGACGCCAATAAATGCACCATTGAAAGCAACAGGATCCTCGTGGTGCCTGAGAGGACCGGTGGAACCGAGGAGCCGATGAGCCGGTAACTCAGATGGTTTGGCGTAACTGTGGATGAAGTAGTCAATGCACACGTCGAGTCCGAGGTCGCCTACCTGGAAGTTTACCCACTGCAAAGGGTCTAAAGACAAGTGTCATCGGTGGGGGCGGGATGGTGATGTGTCGATGTGTGGGGTATGGAATGTGAGGTGTCAATGTGTGGGGTACAAGGTGACGGTCAATACAAAATAAATGGTATGGAAGGTGAGGGGTAAGTATGAGAGGGTACCACAAAGTGAATGTAAACCTTGACTATGTAGGGGAACCAATGGCCACTATCTACACCATGACCTCCGCCCACTATCTCCAAGACGACTCGGTACCAACTCCCGCTCCCTCTCCCCTCTCCCCCAATTCTAACGGGTCAGATCCGTGGATCTAGTCGATGATAATCGGAGGTCTGGCTCCATGGCATGTGATGTGGATGCCTCCCAGTGTACCATACGATGCATGTTCTTCTCCATCCGCACCGACGGCACATGGTATATGTCGCACATACGCCGCGTAGCAAACGAGACCGATCGACCATACAACTATGGCGATCCGCGTGAACCAAATAAATAATTGTAATTACATACTCTATCGATTAAAATTACGTGAAAATATTTTAGAAAAACGCTGCATCTAACTTACTAACATCATACTACCGCACTGTAGTATGAAACCGCATCATCCCATGCAAATCGCGGGTGTCATAAACGCCATAATAATGGCACGCATACCACCGCATGTATGGATCCCTGAAGTCCATCCTACCCACCATAGGTGAAGTAATGATCCTCGCGATCACAGATCCCATGCTGCTATGTACTGAAAGTACGATATGTCGCCTAATCGCGCTGTGTCGCCACGCGCATCGACTTTATAGCCGATACCGCAAGAGCAAGTTCGAGGTATCTCCGATGCATCCTAAATCGAAACACGCTACTCCCACGACGCGACTCAACAAATTTCGAAACATACGAGTGACATCAGGCACTCGGGATATCCCGATCACACGGCATATAGACGGAAGCCGGGTCAACCACCTCTCCGACGTACGGCTGCCATAAGACCTACACATTAACCATTTATGTCAAATACTTTTATGTCCACAAGATTTAAATTACTACATGAACCATATACTTGTGTAACATATAATTACAACCATATACTTTTACATATAATTACCTCGATCCGCTCAGGCGGCCTAGCTGATCTCAGATAGGAGGAGACAATCCCAATGGTTACACCCGCAGTCAAAGGTACTTCCACCTACACCCCAACCAAGAGCCGGCTCGGGCTCTACCTCAAGATTCGCTCCTGGCGCCGAACGCCATGCCGACCGGGTAATCCATCGCCCATACCCTAGATACGACGCCATCGGCTATCGCCATCATGTAAGGTACGCGCCAATGGTGGTAGCCGGATATGGCGCAGACGCCCAAAATCAAAGTCGCCCACGCAAGCCTCTCAAGACCATAGCTAAGTATACAATAAAACACAAATTAAGCTGATCCCATTTCAGAATGAAAGTTTATGAAATTACAAAAATATATATATACATACCAGATGAGTATAGTATTAAACTACTAATACCACAGATCTACGGGTCTGCTCGGTAATGATATAACCCTCGAGCATGTGTGTAAGTATCAGACCACCCCACTATAAGTCACAGTAGCCGGAGAAAACACAGTGAACATGGACCGCCATTCTTGTCCCAAAACAAGAAGAATCCTACCGCTAATAAGAACCCACGCCGCACTACCCAAAGCGACCCCATCAAGATCGTGTCCCTGGTCGATAATCGCCGACATAAACACCACTTGAGATAAATAATCCTCCGAGGAGCATCAGCGGGTGGGGTGACTCCGAGCAGCTCACCGCATAACTCTGCTACATCGATCATACATGTCCCAGTGACGGCGGGTCTGTCGATCCGAAGGCCAAGGATGATAGCAACATCCTGTAGCGTGATCGTCATCTCTCCGACTGAGACATGGAATGTGTGGGTCTCGGGCCGCCATCTCTCGACGAGACAAGTAATAAGCGGTCAATCTATGATGATGTGGCCTAATCGGTATATACCGTAGAATCCTGCGCGGATCACGTGATAGATGCATCACTGGATCCATCCTCCACAGGCTGAGGAAGGCTCTCATCTGCTGACGAGGTCGGAGAACTTCCTGTAACTATAATTAACGAAATAACCATGTTTATAATTGACTATATATATAGATTAGAGAGTAAAACTGGAATGTTAATTCATGAATAATAAAATACAAACCTGCTCAGTGTCAACAAAGTGGGACCTGTGTCTGTCTTGTAATAGCAAGACAGATGGATCCAATGGATCACATTATAAAATTCTCCTCGAACGCCATATATATATATCATGGTCAGTTCAATACACTATACATATTAGTAAAACACATCAGGGAAAGAGTATCACAATAATTAAAGGAACTAAGGTTAGAAACTTTGGCTCTTGTAACATTTATTTTGTTGATATATCGTCATCATCTTGGAAACTATAGATTTACAACACACACACATATATAATATGCAAGAGCATAATAGAATCAAAATATAAATTCCCTTTACATGCAAAGATGTATTAATAATCTTTTCACTAATAAAAGTAATTCTAATTATTTTCTTCCAAGGTCTATTAATAATTTTGAAGTATAACAATTCTTTTAAAAGAAATGCGAATTGAACAATTATTTTGAATATTTTGAAAAAATAACTAAAAACCCTGACTACCTAAGAATATGTTTGATATGAAGGGAATAAGACTCTAAGCATCCTTCATTTATCTCTTCTTCCCCTTCAGAATATCAGTTCTTGAGTTTGAATGAGGATCCAGGTTTGTAATTCATCCCTTCAGTCATAGGGTTACAGCAGAAATCTACTCCAAGAGACTTCTTACCTGTTTTGTTTTCTTATTTTCCTCCTCTACTATCAATTTTCCTTCTTTTGTCATTCACTCTCTTCTATTCCTCATTTATCTTATTTATCTTATTTGAAATCCTACCTATTTTCTCATTTATCACATCTAACAAATTATTCAAAATATTTTTAGGCCACACAAATAAGATTAATTAAATTTTAGAAAGAGAAATAAAATTTGACAAAACTCCATCTCAAATTTTTTTAATCACGTACCCAGACAAGATCATCAACTTCCTTTAAACCACAAAGTTCAACATTCCAAGCACACCATTAACACATAAAAAGAAAAACTATTAAGACTCTTGTTTGGGAAAATAATGACACCTAACAGTAGACTTTACATTCTACTGGAGTAGCATGTGCAGGGTAGTGTTCAGGCCCTTCGCACTGTGTATTTAGTGCTAACTTGTCTTGCGGTATTTGCTGAAGAGTTTCTTCAGTCCTTCTATATTCAATAATTTGTTAGAAATAATTTGCTAACCCAAATCTGTGCTGGAATCTGTATTTTCTTCATGTGTCTAGTGTCTATCCTACAACACCCTGCAGTTAGTAGCAGGTGTACACAGTTTCTGGACTTTTATGCCAAACTATACATGCAGATTAATTTAATTTTCTTCTATTTTTTTTCCTGTTTCCATGCTGTTGTGAAGTGAAAGAGTATATCATGTGAAGGTTTTCTCCAAATAGGTATGGAAAAGGAAATTTTTTGATCACACCCCATCTTTGGCTATACACAAAGCCAGCCTTAATTGGGACCAAAAGGCTCCACCTTACCTCCCACTAAGCAGTAAAGAAAGATTATATAAACTACCTGTAGTAGTTTCCACAAACTTATCATTTTTCTTGTAATGAGATTGTCCTTATTTTGTGTTCAAAACCATCTACATATGCAGGATTGTACCATGGTTTAAAATAAGCCAAGTGAAATTTTTTTTCTCAGAAGGGCCAAAGAGGACATGCAGCCTAATACCAGTCAATCACAATAGCAGATAGAAGAACCCTCTTCCAATATTTTCCCAAGAAACAAAAAGAATGTGGGACACAACCAAACATCTAAACAACCAAACAACCAAACAACCAAACGACCAAATAAATAAATGAAACAAAGATAAATATTAGCCTAGCTCAATAATTAGTCCTCATGTGACGTTCTACAAATAAATAGAACCAATGCACAATTCAATAGATAAAAATATCTGATAACAAAGAATCAAACACAACAAAATAAAAATCGATACAACATCAATGTCTCAGTAAGAAAATCGCAAACTATTGAGCATCTACCAAATTATAAAGTTCATTCAGGACTTCCGTCATGCTACAACGTAAGGGAAACGTGGCTTAATGCTTCGACCTTTGGAATACATTTTTCTAATTATTTTATTCAAATATTCTGAAACCTCCATGTGAATAAGCATAAACAATAGATCAAAGAGAGAGAAAGTGAGAGTGAATATACCCAAGAGAGTGAATATCCCACGGACGCAGCAAACACGCTACGGAGTGTGGACGGAGTAAAGCAGAGGAGAAGAAGAGAAGAAGTGAGGGGGAGAAGGGGGCACGACGATCACAGAGGAGAAGGCAAGCAGAAGGAGGAGAAAATGGGGGAAAGCTTAGCCCGAAAGCACTTATTCGTCTAATTGTCGCCGTTCTAACGACAGACATTTGAATTAGTTGAAATGCCGGCGTTCAGAACGACGACATTTGAACTAATTTAAATGTCGCCTGTCGACTACAGAATTAACTGAAATTAAAACGCCACCGCTCACAACGGTTTAATTAATCAATCCCAAAGCCGCCGTCCCGCTAAGCACCAGATTTTTCAAATGTTTCGCCTTCAAGTGTCGACATTGCTTCTACTTCGGGAATTATTTTGGACGCCATATTAATTTTATTTTATTTTATTTTAAATAGCTTATATCAGTACAAAACTCTACATCATTTAGGATTTTTGGCTTCTCATCTTATTTTATTCCGAATATGTATGAATGCTATCACGATTTTAAAAGGGAAAAAAGAAAGTGATTTCATATTTCTCTATTTATTGATAGACTATATATATGATAGGAATATTTTTGTTCATAAAAAGCTAAATTATGATTCATAGATGATAAAGAAGCTTTAAACACAATAAATTTTTAAATTTGAAAATAAATAATTTTTTTTAAAATATATATTATTCATTTTATGTTATAGTTCATGTTCTTACAAGGATTCAAACTGATCCTCACTCTTATATATTATGTTATAATAGTATATGTTTTGTTCTTACTTATTTGTATATTGTGAGGATTCAAACCTAGATCCTCACAAATTTATTTTACAAATTTTATTATAATTCAAATATAAATAAATAATATATAATAATAATTAATATATAAAATAATTGAGTCTAAACAATATAATAATATTAAACAAACTTAAATAAATAAATAATGATAGATTAGTGTTATATCCAAAGTCCCAAACCAATTAGCTAAATAGTATCAAACAAATAAAATAACAACTTAATACATAAAACTTCAGTAAATGAAATTCTATTTATTTTGAAAATTCATCTTGCTTGAAGATATAATATAAGAAATAAATAAGTGTATAATTTTTGTTAATTATTTTTAAAATAATAATATTTTGCTATTAACACTAATTTAAGTAATAAAATTATTTAGACTATATTGATAATTTAGTTATTAAATTAAATTAAATTTATAAGCTACTACAACTTGTTTAAATAAAAAAAATATGATTAAATAAAATTTAAAAGATAAATACAAAAAAAAATGAAATTATAAATATTTAAAATATGATTAATGAGATAAATGAAATATATTAAATATTAAAACTATAATTTATTTAATTCAAATGCATTATGTAATTTTCCCATACAATATTTTTTAAATATTAATATATCATATAAATCATATTAAAAAGTTACATTTAAAATGTGAAAATAAAATAGTTAAAAAACATAGTTTAATATATTAATAATGTATTATAATAATAATAATTAATATTTTAAATAACCCTATAGTTATAAAATCAGAGATTTGACTTCATATTAAAAGCGTAAAATATCGAATATTATAGATGAATTATTGAAAATCTCAATTACTAGGCTAATTACTTGAAAAACATTAAATAAGGTTTCGTAATTAACTGAGCTAATCGGGTCAATCCGAACAAACCCACATTAAAGCATGCACAAAACTGTATGGCTAATTTAACCCTGCTTTATTCAACTCAAATTTCCATCACAACCTTCAAAAATCGAATTACAATGGGCTAATTCATCAAACTCAACTCATATTATTAGCTCTAATATAAATACTACATATTTGTTCCTTATTTTGATATTATGACCTACACTTGTTTTGCACGGTTTCAAATTATTTTGAATTTTGGATAAAAATAAATTATTTTCTTTTTAAAAAATTATAAATATAAGTTAAAAATCAAAACAATGTCCAAAGTCCAGGTCATATCAGCATACTCACTGACACTATTTTAAATTTGTATTAGGCCCTGTTTGATAAAATGAAAAAATTAAGTGCTGAAAAATAAGTGTTGAAAAATTACGCGAATTCTCATGCGATTAATCACATCAGAAAAACCGCTTAATAAGTTACTAACAATCAACGTCAAGATAAATATATTGTCTGGATAAATCAGAAATGTCAATACTTAAAATTATGTATTTTACATATTTACCATTATTACTACAAATTCATATAATATCTAAAATAAATAGAGTTTCTAATATTTTATTTTCACTATAATTATTAATTATTGTAAATAACATGTTTTAAAAATATGTAAAAATATTTATTCTAATAATATTATAAAAAGACATATATGTTTAAAAATAATCAATAGAATCTAAACTTTTAAAACTATCTAAACTAACCAATGTATATTTGTAAAATATTATATTATTTATAAAGGTTTTTTTGTCTAATTTATTTTCATTTAAAACTTTTTTTGTTGATCGTATTATACATTCCATGTTAAGTAGGTATTTACCTATTTATAATTTTTAAAAAATTTTTATTTAAAATTTTCAATTAAGAGATTCTTAAAATTTTGTTATTGAAAAATTAAGAGATTCTTAAAATTTTGTTATTGAAAAATTAAAAAGCATTAAATTTTTTTTATTTTTAATGGTTTGAATAGTTTCAATAGTTGATCAAATACGCCTTAGTTTAGCCCTCCCTTTCAGTTTTTTGCATGTAAATACAAGAAATAAAAAAAAAATAAAAAATAAATTACAAATGGTAAATAAAAATTTCCCAAATTATACCAATGCCTGCGATTTCGCGAATCCACGGGATTTGATTCAGTGCGGCCGCCGTCGAGAACGGCGCTGATTGCGCACCGGCCGCCGCCGGTGAACGCCGGTGATTGTTAGTTCCACCGCCGCCGCTCAACGCCAGATTTGAACTTAATTAAATGTCGTCGCTCAACGCCAAGAATTGAACGAATCTAAAAAGCCGTCGTCTGAACTGGCAAGAATTGCTCGGGGTTTAAACCTCGCTGGCTAGTGGCTTTTTTTTTCATTTTCCCCTTCGTCTCGCTCTCTCCCACTTCTCTCTCGCCGCCCGACGATCCCGCCGCCGCTCCGCCCCGGCGCTTTATTCTCTTCTCCTCTCGTCTCCTCCGATTGGCCCGATCCCTTCCAAATCTGGTCACGCCCTCAAGCCCCTCCTTCGCCCCCCGACTGTACCTGGCTCTCGCCGCCTTATTTTTGGTAATGGGTGTTTCCTAACTCGAAAAGAGTAATTAATGCGAAAAGTCATTCAAGATTTCGTGTGATCTTTGTTTCATATTATAATAATTTGCTAATAAAATTACTGTTTCTGTGATATTACGATATGTGGACAATAAATTTCCTAGAATAAGGGCTAGACTCGATTAGATATTTCCTGTAATAGCTTCACACACACATGTGTGTATGCATATATATGTATCCCTATTGTAATTTTGATATTAGAATGCATGAAATTTGTAATCATTCACATAGCACGGAGTGCTTAGAGTTCCGCTCTGCTTCTTCATATGTACCCCATTGTCATAGCTTTTCTTCTCCTTCATTTGTACTAACTCTTATGGTGTTAATCTCCAAACATCCTTTCTATAGACCTCGTTGTCAGTTGGTTATTATTGCTCATCAATTGCTCATAATTACGGCCAAGTCATCTTCTTCTAAACCGCATTATTAGCCTTAATAATCGCTTCAACCTATAAATGTCACCATCCTAATTCAAAATGACAACTGAAACTCAATAGCCACAATTTTCTCAATGGTCATGAATTGGGTGTCAAGACAAAGCAAGAGGAAGATGGGCCAGCTATTGGGGAAAGTTTCCATTCATAAGGACGATGGTCCTGCTTAAGGCATGGGAAGCTGAAAATTCGTGAATATGTCCATGCCTCGTCACGCATTCTTTTATATCCTCGTCGCCCCATTCTATGCTACGTAAAATCAAGAAACCAATTTCTCTTCCTTTAATGACTGAAATATGGGATGTCGTGACTCGTTCATATTCTAAGGGTGAGACAAAAGCTCAAGTGTTTATGACTTAAGGAACCGCATTTATTCTATTGGCGAAGGTTATCCTGTGGTTTAGTATTATATTGACTGGAAGGATTATGACAAGAATCGACTCCAAATTTAATGTAATACAACTGCAAAAGATGATCGAATAAAACAGAGGTTTTGCACACCCCATCCCGAGAGTGTACAAAGATACGACATCAGAGGGGGTGTATAAGAGCAATACTATGTCACATAATCGAAATATTTTGAGACTAAAATATGAATGAGAAATTATAGAACTCTAATTTTTTGTATTAAACTAAGGGCAATGGTCATTGGCTAAACGGATATGGGAAATTAAAATCAAAATTTAAAGTGTAGAGATGGGCCATAGTAGAAATAAAGTATTACAAGTTACAATTGTAATATTAAAGAGAGTTGAGTGACTAACTTATAATTAAGTCAAAACGGGTTTGTAGCTGAGTAAATGCAGACAAAACCACTGTCTCATTCGTCTCCAAAGGCTAGTGTCTGCTTATCGCGAGGAAGAGAAGAGCCAAGAGGAAGAGAAGGAAGAAGAAGGGAGGAGGAGGAAGTCCAAAGATCAAGGTATGGAATCTTTATTTCGGGGTTTTTTGATTTGAATCCTGAAAGTTTTTGATATGGAGATTAGTTCTTTCGGGTCTAGGTTTTGTGTAAAGGTCACAAAACCTTGATTTGTTGGGGTTATGAGAGTAAAACCCCAATTGATGTGTAAGCAAAACTTGGAATCATCAAATTACATGATGTAGAAGAATTTGGTGGACCTTAGGTAGTGTTCTTGGATTTTTCAACTAAGGTTTTGTGTTTTGATGTTCCAAAGCACCAATTCAAATGTTGTGGAGTTGTTTTTAGATGATTTCCAAGTTAGTTTTTGAGGTATTATGAATTATAGAAGGTTGTAGGGAGGAATTGGCATCACAAGTGAGAAATAACAAAATCAAAATATGGAAGTTGTAATGGTACATGAACAAATGGTCGTGTTCTGGGATAACCCCACCGTAAGAAATTGTACAGATGTTCAAAGTTGTAAATTCTAAGACAACCTGCTCGTTTTCCGTTTCTCTCGGTTCGGGCCAGATTGCCATAACCCTCATTTCTTATCCAATTTGAGAGATTCAAGTGGATATGTAAAATAGACTTCAAGGAAAACAAAACTTAAGAAGTAGGCATCGTCAAATTCTGATCCTAAGTGGCCTAAAAATTCACTCAAAGTGGGGCCATGTGCAAGAAAATTCCTGCATCAGCTTTGGACATAGAGTAGTCCGGGTTGTTTCGGACGTAACTTGAGTTTCGGTGCTCCGAATTGGGTGATTCCAGTTGGAATAGAACCCTTAGCACCTTAGCTTTAAAAGAGTAGTGAAGAGTGTGATCTAAGTCTAGGGAAGTACGTTAAGTTATGCGATTAATTTGTCGTCAGACTGCTTGAGCCAGGTTGTAGCAAAGGCGTGATAAGCTGGAACTGCTCGCTAAGGCTGCTAAAGAGGTGAGGTTCGAAACTCATTTCCAAATACTAGTGTATTATTATTATTATTATTACAACCTGCTTATTAATCGTATTTTATGGTTTCAATGCAAAACCATTTTCTAAGCAGTTAAATTTAGATATAAGTAAGCTAATGGTTTTGAGTTAAACCATTTTCGGAAAGCAAGCATTGGTTTTAAATTAAAACCATAATTAAGCAAAAAGTAAATGGTTTTGAATAATTAAACCATTTTTTCAAGTAAGAGCAAGAAAGCAAATGGTTTGAATACTAAAATCCATTTTTCAAGCAAAGTTGAAAATGTGCAAATTGCTTAAAGCCAGAAACCATTTTGCTGTTGTTGCTGCTGTTGTAAAGTTTCGAGAAAACAAGGCCTTCTAGTTTTAAGCAAGCAAACTGTCGTAGGTATTCCGTACATGCACGGTGTGGTGTTGGGGATTTCATACATGTATCAGAAGTTTCGTCAGTCGGCAAACGTAGGACATACATTATGCATTTAAAGGAGACCGTGGCACGCATGTGAGTATATAAGGTTATGAGCTCTAACTAATTATGGTGATGAAGTACACGAGGTCAATTCCCCACCATATTCACCGGAAAAAGGTGACGCTGGACAGCTGGGTCCTTCACCGCACGGTCGAAAGCACAGTTCCCGTGTTCACTAGGGTATGATAGCAAAATAGCCTCCATTGGTTGATGTTTTATAAGCATGATAAGCCGTTGAAAATCAACTATTGGTCTCGCCGCCTGTGCTTCCGGAGTTTTAAAGCAAACGGTCGAGCCCAAAGTTCCCGCTAGATTTCAAAATCATCGTCAGCCAAGCTCCCGGGTTTTATTTTCAAAGCATGCGGTCGAGCCATTCCTGCTTTTAGTGACAAAGTTTTGAGAAACTTTTAAAGCAAAGGTTTCAGGAAGGTTTTAAGAGATTCTTTCAAAACAAGATAAAGCAAGCAAGAAAAGAAAAGTATGAGAAGTTTTATAAACTTCTAAGCAAGCAAGAAATAAAAGAGTTTTACAAGCTTAAAGAAAAGCAAACAAGTTTCATAAGTATTAAAAGTTTCATAAACTTTTAAAAGCAAGCAAGGAAAAAAAGAAGTAAGCAAAGAAAAGTTTTGAAAACTTTAAAGCAAGGAAGCAAAGAAAGGCTTCTGAAAATAATTGTAAAAGAGAGTTTTATATTTTTAAGATGTTTTCCGAAAAGCAAAACCTTTATAAAAAGATATACACTCACTGGAAACATGTAGTCATTATTTTGTATTTTAAAACTATTTTCCAAAAAGGTACAAAGTACGCAAGACGGTGGAGTATAATAGGATCAACATTATCTCATAATAGATAAGTGTTGTGTGTTAATTATATCATGTAAGAACATACTTGAATTTATACATGGAACATATGTAATGTACATAGTTAGTATGACGGGAATGTGTTGGTATGTCAGTTGCCATATATTTTGATATAGTAAAATTGGATGTATACAGATTTGAATAGACTATAAAAATTGTCATGTCACGTTTTCACCGCTAAGATTTTACCAAATCCTAAGTTGAAAAATAAAAGAAAATTTTTTTATAGAGGTTTAGTTACAATAATAAGCCGCTTCAGCGATTTCTAATGCTAGAGGTAATGGGTCACTGTGGAGGGCTACCGCCCACGCCAGGTGGGTGGGGTGTGTCGCGCTCTAGTTGATTTAAAACATCCCATGCCGCGCCGCCCACCGTCCACCGCCCGCCACCCCCACTGTCTCCCTACTAGACACTTGTCGGTAGGACATGGTTTCAAAGAGCACCTCTTTCCCCTTTCCTCCTCATTTGATTTCAGATAATGCCCTTTCATTATGAGGTTTGTGAAATGAATAAACATCATGAAACCCAAGCAGATTAATGGATGAATGATTTATGGTGTCTTTTTAGTCTCATCTATATCGATGTACGGGAAAATATAGGAATTCGATTATCTTTGTAATCGATGGTTTATATCATTTCTTTATTCATTGGATAGGTAATTTTGTCCCACTGGAAAACCCTGAATCCTCGAATCTGAAACCTCCTAAGGAAACTTCACTACTCTGTCCCAAGCCCTCAAGGACTAGTTTATCTCATTTCTATTTATTTTTTGATCGATAAAGAGCAAAATATATTGATCAAAAAGTGTACACATAGGAGTATACAAGAAAGGCCCAGAGCCAAACAGAAGGCTATGAAAAAGCAAACAACAAACCAGCCTAAAAATCCAACAACCCAGACATAGCCATAGTATTCCAAATAAAAGTATCATGATAAAAGAGATATCCGTGATTTGAATACAACTCACCAAGTAGGAAGCTTAATCGAATTTATCTCATTTATTGATGATTGATCGTATAAGGCTGATGAGCGAATTTATCCACACAAAACAAAAAAATTGGTGGTAGTGTTTTTCATGGCTACCACTTAAATAGAAATTATCAAATGGGATGTCAGACTTGTTAAAGATATTCCAGTAGAATTTTAAGGATACTAATAAGTTCCACTGCACTAATAGTCTCTACTAAATCTCTTATCTCTACCTCTCATTACATCTAAGCTATCACTATGTCGAACCCTATTCCATCTCCTATCTCCTAGTCTACTTATTCAAAAAAACTAAAAAAAAAAAAAAACCTCATCTCCATGTTCAGAAACCAAACTCAAGCCTAATATTCCAAAGGTGGACTTGGCATCTAGAGGCTAAGATAAGCCACCTTAACTCAAGGTCTACTTATGGAAGAAGCTACATGTGGACCATAAGCCATGCTCGCTACTGAACTGGGACTAGAAAAGTTGATTTCATGTGAGAATAGGATTCAAGTGCCAATTTATTCCAACAATTCATAACAAGATAATAAAAAAAGGTAACATCCAAGTTTCTGTCAACCATAAATGATCCTCCTTTTAATTTTAGGGTCCCTCAATTCTCCACTACAAAATCTCCAAAAAGTCTAAAAGAACTCCCTTAGCAATTAAATTGGAAGGAAGATATGTTGGAAGAAATGAGATCCTCAAAGAAGAATGAAACTTGGGAGAGATAGTAAATTTACCCAAACTTAGGGGACACATATCTAAAGAGAGTATTTTGTTATAATATTAGAGAGGTATGCTACAAAAGGATAATTTGTTTAAAAGAAGCATTAAGAAATACAGAAAAGAGAACTATAGGTTGTAATGTACTGGTACAAAAATGATTTGTTCTTAAGAATAGGTTATTATGCTAATTACTCAAAAGCCTCCCAACTTGGGAGAAGTTTTGCTAGAAATATAAAATTTGGAGGAATTTTAAATTATATATATTTATATTTTTCAAGTGATGAAATCAAATACGAGAAAATTATTTTTTTTAGTATATTTAAATTCTATTTTTTGGCTTCAAACCGAGCTAGGCTAAGATTGTCCCTTATTTTAGTGGGTTGAATTCATCACCTTTCTTCGAGGCCAACCATGCCAAAAACCCGAAGAGTTATGCTACTGACAAAGTGCCAACAATTATAAGAACAGACTAGGCCTTCCTCCTCGGTTTGCTGAATTGAATTTATTAATTTATTACATGACCGGTTTGAAATGATATAAGCAACTTACTAGAGAGTACTTATCCAAAGTAAATAAATAATTTGAAACTTGCTTTCCACATATACTAATGATACTAAAGAGTTCAAGTAAATGTGAAATAAAAGCTAGATGTGTGTGTGTGTGTTGTAAATCCTATAGTATCCAAGATGAGTGACATTATATAAAAATAAATAAATTTTTGCTAAAATAAAAGTTTCTAACCTAGTTCCTTTAATTATCAGGCTACTTTTTTCCAAACTCGTGTTTTTACTAATAAGGGTAGTGTATTCGTATATCCAGATATATATATATGGCGTTTAGAGGGCTACATGTCACGATCCATTTGATCCATCTGTCTCGCTATTGCAAGACACAGTCCCACTTGTTGAGACCGAACAGTTTGCATTTTATTACTCATGACCAACATTCCATTTTAATTCTGAATTATATATATAGTGAATTATAAAACACAGATTATTTCATAATTATAGTTACGTGAGTTCTCCAATTCGTCGCCAGATGAGAGCCTTCCCTCGCCTTATGGAGGATGGATCCACGTATTCGGGCCCAAGGCCGCGTGATCCGCAGACAGATTCTACCAAGAGATATACCGGGACAGGGCCACATCGCGATAGATCGCTATTACCCGTCTCGCCGAGATGGAGGCATGAGACTCACATTCCATGTCCCAGCCAGAGATGACGATCACGCTTACAGATGTCGCATCATCCTGCCTCCGTATCGACGACCCGCCGTGGACTGACATGTATGCTTGATGGCAATACATGGTGAGTCGCTTCTGGTCACCCCACCACGATGTTTCGTAGGATCACCATCTCCATCGGTTAAGGTCAAGAAGCATCACACCAGACCTCGATGCCGATGAGGTCGCCGAGCGAGTGCAGGGGTTCTTATTATTAGCGTTGATAGATCCTTCTTGTTTCCGACAAGAAGGGGGTCCATGTTCACTCCGTGGCTCCCGCCACTCCGTGATTCGACGCAGATATCGAATCTATAGCCGGGGTGGTGCAAGTACTTGGCACAATACATATCGGAGTTATGTAGTAGTCACTGGGACTATATAGATGCTGCAGATAGTGGTCAGACACTCATCCGTATGTATATATTTTTTATTGTAAGTTCATAAAATTTCATCTATGAGATTAGATCGCTTCATTTATGTTTATCAGATACCGCCATGGTCTGCATAGAGAGGCTTCATGGGTCAAAATCTGATTGGGGAGATCAAAGATTACATCCAAAGGACTACCATTTGCGCATGCCTTACATGATGACGGTAGATGGTGTCGAGCGAGGGTGTGGACGATGGATTACCAATCGAGCTCGGCGTTCAAACGAGCTCAGAGGTCGAGGTACGCCCGTGAGCCAGCTCTTCCGCTGGTGGTGGTAGGTGGAGAGTACTCTTGACACGGTACTTAACCCATCCTGTCCTCCTCCTATACCGATCGCCAGACGCCACGCACTCTCAACCGTAAATTATACGTAGTATATATGGTTGTAATTAATGTGGCACAAAAGCATATGGTTCATATAGTAATTTCAATCTTGTCGACATAAAAGTAATTGAGACGCTAATGGTTAACGGTGTGTCTTATGGCATGCCCGCACGTCGGAGAGGCAGGTGGTCAACGCCACCCCGATATATGCCAGTCGATCGAGATTCAAGCGTGATCGATGTCACCACTCATATGTTTCGACATCGCTGGAGTGGCATCGCTCGGGGCTGTGATTAAGGGCTGGGCTTTCACGTGATCAGAGATACTCCAAATTTCTGGCTTCCTACGACCATTATTAGCTACATAGAGTCGATGCACGCTGGCGACACCGGGCCATTATCATGCATATATCATGCTCCGTACATAAGACTATGGGAGACACGATCCGCGAGGGTCACAAGATTCACCCCTTTGGTGGGTATGATGGACTTCCAGATCCATACACATGTAAAGGGTATCACGTATTACACGGCGCTTTATGACACCACTGCATAGAGATGATATAGAGGCTCATAATGTTTCAGAGTATGAATGTGTTGGGCGGTACGTTTGACCGACGTTTTTATAGGTATTTTACCTAATTTTAATCATTATAGTTTGTAATTATAATTATTTATTCTCTTCACTGCATCACGCTTATATATGGCTGACATAGTCGATTCTGGCCTCGCTTTTGCTACCGCCTGCTATGTGCGACATATACTATATTGCCAACCGGCATACAGATCGAGAAGGACACATCGCTGGTACGCCAGAGGCATCCACATCACATACACCATCTAGTCGACCTCCAAAGGTCATCGACCACACGGATGCACCATTAGAGGCGTAGGGAGAGGGAGGTAGGGGTACAGCGCCGAAGTTCGTGTCGGATGGTGGGCAAAGTCATGGTATAGACATGTACGCCGGCATACGCACACCCTGATGCGCAGCTCACTTACGGTTACCCCTCTCATACTTTTACCCGTCGCTCCACACCATAGCCCCACTTCCACACATCAATTCACCGCCACACCACATTTCGTATCCCCGCACATTGACCCGTCACCTTCCATACCCCCATACATTGACACATCACCATCCATCCCCCCACCCGATGACACCATACCAAACCCTTTACCTGAGTGGGTTAGACTTCCAGGTAGGCGCCCTCGACTCGACGTATGCATCGACCACTTCATCCACCACTTGACTCCACTCCATCGCCCTCGGTTCCATCGCCTCCCTCGGCGCTCAATACAAAGACAGATCCTCGTTGTTCTTCAGATGTTTATTCGAGGCGCCGTCTAAGAGAACTAAGAAGGCGTTTCTTCTTTGTGTAGACTTTATTGATACATGATTTTATTTAGTATATGTGATTTTTTTTATACATGAATCTTTGATTTTTCGTGTCATCGATTAAGGTTTTATGGTATCTTCAAGATCATAGGGTTTTTAGGGTCTAATGTATAAATCAGAGGGTCTGAATAAATTGTATTGCTATTTAACAATGCATGCAATTAGACTATGCAACCTAGGAGAGACGTTGCCGCCTCTACCATAATTAATTTGTTCACAATCTGCTGTAAATTTGACTTCAAATATTGCTATTCAACAATGTGTACATAAGGAAAAGGGAGGGAAATGGGAAATATCTAGATTTTATTGTAGGATGTCACAATCACAAGTGGGTTGTTTTCTCAATCACCCAAATCCCACACGGAAAGCCATGTGATTTGGTTTACATCCCTTACTATTCAAATAACTATTACCAAGCACCAACACCAACTCTCATTAGGCAGAAAAAAACAGCATTGCAGCATTGCACTCCAACACTTCACTCGAGCATTGCAGCTGAACATCCATCCTGTTCGCCTCATCCCAAAGCTCCCATCCTTTCTATCAAAAACTTTCTATCAATTAAAGACCACCTAGCTCATATTTCCTTGAATATTGAATTCTTCTACCATTTTGTTTCAGTCTTATTAGTATTTTTTATTACCATGGATGTTTAATAATGTTGTAATACTAATGGGTAAATGACTAATTACATGGGACTCTAAACTTAATGACTTGATAAATCCTACAACTAAGGATCAAATCATAATGGCAAACATTTTTTGATAATCAGAATGTTCAAACAAGAGGCGATTCAAGCTATTTGTATTTTTTTTTTTTGCATATTTTTTTTCGAGAAAACAAACAACAAAACCGCATTATTAAAGTGAGTTGAACTATATATATTTCCAATTACAATACACGCAGTATCCCTGAAACATTTTCATAATACATTTCGCTTATTGTGAATTTTTCGTGAGTAAAGCGTGAACTGCATGAGACGAACTCGTATGGCATCGCCCATGTTCAACCTAGCTGTCAACGTGGAAATGAAATTGTTAGCAAGTGAACAATGGCAACAAAGAATAAACAAAGAATAGATTCACATGATTTCTTGCAAATGCCATAAATAAAAACCTTTCTGGGCAAAACATATGCCATAGTCCTCCTTTGCATCTCTCCATTACCTAAATTCTCTTTGTATTTATCTTGATTAAGAAGATTACCTTGTACTAATGAATCAATTAGTAGAACATCAAAACTAAAATGATTACATGGTCCAAGCCCCACCAACTGACATTGGGAGTATCGATAATAATTTGCAAGTGAATTGCACCGATATAATAGTTTGGAGAGTATCAAGGTTTTCTCTATTCTGCATGTGTTTTTGTTTTCTATGAAAATATTAAAAGAGAAACTTAAATAGTGAAAATATTAAGATGGAGATTAACTTTTAAGGATCTTTCCGTATCATAAAAACACAAATTAAAACCCCTTTAGCTTTCCATACTTCTTTTTTTGCATGAAAATAGAATTGCCATAGATGGAAAAGAAAATTCACGGAAGAAAATAAGAATAATACCTCCTTGCGGGTTGGAAATGTTTTCACACCATTGGTCGGAAATTTTGGAAAATATTTGTCACTATTGTCAGAATTACAGCCTACAAAAGCCTTCTTTGATTTCCTTGGGACCTCAATAGCAATATTTACATCTTCTATTCGCACAACAACCACATAATGTAAGATATCCATCCTATATCATCCATTAAGGAAGATAGTCGTAAGAACAAAATGCACCATCGCTTCTCCTCGCAAATTGTAAATGGTAGAATAAAATAATAAAGGTATTTAATTAACAGAAATAAATTGCCATTTGAAATGGCAAAAGTAACTCAACCTGGAAGCCCAACATATAATTGAAAAATAAGCTCACCAAAAGCACAAAATTCATAAGGATAATAAAGTAATGCATTAAGAAAGGGTGCTAGTACTAACATGCGGGTGGTGAACGCAGCAATGAGGACCAAATGATAAATAATGGGAGCAAATGCAGACCATATTCACACATTCAATTCATCGAATCCTGACTCTATTCTACAAGAACGCCTGACAGGACTCACTGCTTGCACAACCCGTGACCAACATCGTGGTTTTCCCTCCCTAACATCCATTTCCCATTATGCAACCGGTTGATTTAGGATCGTCCACTTCCGCAGCCGCATTGACCTCAAAAGTTACAACTCATACATCATAAAGCCACCATCTTCATCATTGATAAAAGGGTGCCCATGTGTCATAGTACCTAATCGAAAGAGCTTAGTAAAATTTTCTACAAACAAACGAATCAACACGGGATGCTGACATGTCGATATGATATGGCTACATGGGAAGCCATATATTAATGTCTTTACACATGTGCAAAGTTTTTCATGTAAGACGCGATGAGTTCGCCCCCTGAATTTCCGGCATGGAATAGGCCTTCTCAGGATCGTAAAGGACAATTTTTAACGAAACAAATTTCGACAACACGGGCTCGGATCCGCGCATCAACGCACGGAGTGAATTGCTCAGCGGGATGCCAAGCAATCTATTAGCACCTACTTCTCTTCTTGCAATAGCAACCGCTTGAGACTTAAAAGGTCAACCGCATTCACGCGCCATCGAGGCCGAGCCCTTTGCAATGACACCATTAAATACCAAACGCTTGTCATTATTAACCATATTCGACCGCCAGGTAGAAAGAGCCCATAATCGAAAGGGACCGCCAGCCATTGTAATGTTTCTAATTAATTCTCCCAATTGTATTCATATGCTTTTTTGAATTTCCGCTCTTCGCATCAAGTAAAGCAAACAAGGCAACCAAATTCTTCAAAATTTTTATCTTCGAATCGGTCGCAAACAGTACAAATGACGATGTAACCTGTGTGATATGCAAATGGTGGTAGCCCAACCAAGATGAGGATCGCATCATTGCCGCCATATGATCTCCTGGATGTCTCAGTTCGATAAAATGCAAATTCCCGTTTTCGAGTACGTGGATTTCTTATACATGCCAAGAACCATCCCCAACTATCAGTATTCTCGCCTTCTGTAATAGAAAATGCCAATGGAAACAATTGATTATTTTTGTCACAACCTATAGCAATCAATAACTTGCCTTTATACTTCCTATATAAATGTGTACCATCTGGTACCATAACGGGATCGCATAAACGTTGGAACCCTTCAAATGATATTTGGCCACCGTAACACGCTTGGAATATCTCGTTGTTCGCATGTTAGTTTCACATGCTTTCCTGCAAACAAATGTGCCATTACCCGTGATTTGATCAAGCCACGCCTAAGAACAAACGTGGCAACTCAGATATGACGAGAGAAGTCACACAATCGTTTAATTGCTTTATGCTTTCCATCCAACGCCTTTGTATGATATTTGATATCCCCATTTTCCATCACACTCGCCCGACACTACAATGACAATGTGAATTGCAATCTAATTAATGTTCTATATGAGAGTTGAAACTAATTGGGAGTCTATTGATGATGGTCCAAGCTCAAGTGTTGATTGACAAAGGCATTGCACCCAAGATATTTGTCGATAACAAATAAGGAAGTATCTTTGACGACCATCAGACGGGGTTTTCCACACAAAGGACATTCTTCTCACCCTTCATAATCTAAACGAGCAATTTTTTTCGAGAATGCAACAAACTGCATACTCTGATGTGCGAATGGAGTAAATCTTGGCTGCCTCTGCAAATCCCGATTTCGAATTAAAACCGCTTCAATTACGACCTCCACTAATTACCTAGAGTATGTCGCACTCCATGGAGTCCAACAACTTGCAACAATATTCAGGTTTTCAACATGCTGAAATCGAGGTGTTGGTGGTAAGTGATAGGTAATCAGGGGATGGCTCATCCGATGTCTCATCATCTGGGTGATTTGATACATCACAAGATGGTGCTTGTGCAGAGACATATATCCCTTGTTCATTCTCTAAAGCTTGGTTGAAAGTCAAGAACGATGCATGTCGATCAACTTCGCAACATCCGCATCGCCCATCGATTCATCATTATCATCAACATCTTCACCATATTCATCACGCCTTTCATCCGCAGACCGTCTTCATCATCTCCATTTATCCATGGGCAGATCCAGACTGGACCACTACTAAAGCCCACAAATCGTGAGTCAACCGTGCAATCTGTAATGGTCGCCGAACAAATAAATCTTCATGCCCACCCACAGATTGTCTAATTGTGCTCTTGACACACACAACTTTAATGCAGCGCTTCACTTCTAATGATGTTGTTTGATTAGATCCAACATTTCAAGGCACACTACTATCATCCCAAGACCGGAAAAGGTTGGAACCTATTTCCATTTCTAAGAGGATACTTACAAATGAGTACTAATTTGAACCCTTCGTTGTCAATGGTTGTCTTTGGAGTATATCATATCAATCAATTTTTTGTTGCATTCAATCGGTATCTTCAAAGGCGCAATACAAGTTTCGCTCCCCTCATATTCGACATCTGTTTTAGTCCTCACTATTTGTCCATTATAGTAACATATCACGGGAATTGTTGAAACAGACATATTTGACCTGTACATAATGGTGTCACATGAATTAAATAATATGAGAGGTCATTAGCCCGAGACAACTTCAATAACTTTATCATAAAGAAAACAATTAGAGAGCCTTCATTTCAATCATTTATAACATCGATTACAATGATTTATAATTTAATATAGTATTTGATTTATTTCAACTAGAGGCCTGAATTCGAGTCATTAATTTGCAAGTCATCTTATAATGGTGTAGGCTTTGTGGCCTTATGGAGCAAAATATAATGCCAATGAGAAGCCATGAGAAGCCATTATCGCCATGGAGCAAACTATCATTCAAGCTTAATGCATACATTATTGAAATAGAGCATTTCATAAGTCTCAAGAGTTGTAGAGGATACGCACTCATGTTAGATAAAACACTTTGAAAGGAGAGATAGTAGAGATACCTAAAGGAACATACATATCTTTCCCATATTATTCAAAAATTAAAGCAACAACCAACCAACAAGCACATCTAAAATTTGTATCTAAGACATACCAAACCGCCCAAGAGACACATTAATTTCATACTACACCAAAATTTGGATCTAAACACTGGGAAGACTCTTATATTATAAGTTCTTTAGCTTCAAAGCATATGCCATCCGATATGTCCCATTTCGTTGGTCAACAACGTGCATTTCTTGTCTTGTGACGTTACATGACATCATATATTTGTCTTCAGAAATTGCAATCTCAGATGAAGGTATAGATGTTCTCCGTAGAAGATAATTCACATGAATCAGTTTATAAAAGTGAACTTCAAATTTTCTGTATATAAATACATGAATATTAGTTGGAAAAGCAAGTTCATGTTCAAGTTCATGCTATATCGTGTAAAGTAAAAGATAAATAAAATAAACCCCAATACCATTCTGGGATGGGAATAATAAACATCCAATTTCTGACACTGTTAAAGGAAGAAAGAGTAAGGGACAATAGAAAATATGAAACAGATCCCATTAACATCTTTTCCCATATTTTTTCCCAAATTCTCATAATGATATTTGCACTTTGCCCTATAATGAATAAATTAAAAAACCCATGTTTGGTCTCGCTTTTCTCTTTTCTTTCCTATTTTCAGGTAACAAGCAAAACACTTTGATATTCCATCAATATATATAGCAAGGTAAAAACAAAACCAACAGAACAAATTTAAATAACTAAAACGAATTATTTTGAAAGTCCCAGAACTGCTTTGACACTGAAGGCTGGTATTGTTTCTATGAATAATTAGACTAGAGATATGAGGTTGGGGTTTAGAAGATGACTTAGGATGTAATGAGGAGAAGAATAGGGATTGAAGAAAGGTGGAACTTATCGAGTATATCCTTAAAATTACAGGGAATATCTTAACAAATTCAGCATCCCATTTTGATAATTTCTATTTAAGTGAGTAGCCATGAAAAACATACTACCAATTTTTTTGTTTTGTGTGGATAAACTAGCAAGTCAACCTTGGTACAATCAATCATCAATAAATGAGATAAATTCAGTCGCGATACTTAGGTCGGTTGTATTCAAATGCTGACATCTCTTTATCATGATACTTTTACTTAGATATTACTCATGGCTATGTCTAGTTGTTGATTTTTTGGCCAGTTTGTTTGCTTTTTCCTTAGCCTTCTATTTGGCTCTAAAATTTTTCAGATAATTTCAGACACTTTTTTTGATCAATATATTTTGCCTTTTAGTCGATCAAAAATAAATAAAGAAATGAGATAAACTAGTCCTTGAGGCTTGGGACAAGGGGTGATTTGTGGGAGGTTTCAAGTTCAAGTTCAAGTTGTAATTGGGACAAAATTACCTATCAATGAATAAAGAAATGATATAAACCATCTGATACAAAAGATATTCGGAATTCTATATTTTCCCATACATCAATATGAATGAGACTAAAAGACACCATAAATCATTCATCCATTAATCACAAAGCCGTTTCATGATGTTTATTCATTTCACAAACCTCATAATGAAAGGGCATTATGTGAAATCAAATGAGGGAGGAAAGGGAAAGAGGTGCTCTTTGAAACCGTGGTCTCTCAACAAGTGTCTAGTGGGGAGGGTGGGCAGGGGTGGCAGGCGACAGCGGGCAGCGCGGCATGGATGTTTTTTAAATCAACTAGGAAGGCAAAACCCTGTTTTGTTCAATCATCTTTCTGCAATTGTATTACATTAGCTGGGTCCAATTTTTGTCATAATCCTTCCAATCATATAATACTCTGCCAGATAACAACCTTCACTTAATAGAATAAATCTGATTCCTTAAGTCATAAACATGAGCTTTTGTCTCCACCTTAGAATATGAACAAGTCACAGCATCCTATATTTCCTTAGTCATTAAAAGGAAGAGAAGTGGTTTGCTGATTTCTGTAGCATAGAATGGGGCAGCCAAGGATACCTATAAAAAAGAATGGGGCAGCCAAGGCATGGTTATATTACAGAATTTTCAGCTTCCCATGCCTTAAGCTTAGGACCATCATCCTTATGAATGGAAACTTTCCCCAACAAACAGCCCATCTTCCTCTTGCTTTTGATACTGACTTGCCAAATTGTGACCAAATTGAGAAAATTGTGGCTATTGAGTTTTCAGATTGTCATTTTTGAATTAGGATGGTATTTATAGGTTGGGTAGTTGTTAAGACTGTGACTCCATGGTTTAGGGAAGAAGATGACTTGGCCATAATTATGAACAAGGTGATGAACAACAACAACAACAACAACAACAAGGTCTATAGAAAGGATGTTCGAGATTAACACCCATAGAGTTAGTACAAATGAAGGAGAAGAAAAGCTATGCACAATGGGGTACATGTGAAGAACGTAGCGTAATCCCTAAGCACTGATAATATGTGAATAAGTTACAAATTTCATGCATTCTAATATCAAGATTACAATAGGATACATACATCCTACGCATACACATGTGTGTGTGTGAAACTATTTTCGTGAAATATCTGACCGGGCCTACCTACTCATTCTAGAGAATTTACTGTCCACATCGCCCATATCACAAACAATAATCTTATTAGCAAATTATTATAATATGAAACAAAGATCACCCGAAATAATCGAATGACTTTCAACATTGCTCTTTTTCAAATGGGGAAACACCCATTACCAAAAATAAGAACTGAAAGTGTGGAAAACCAAGCATTCGAGTCTGGGACGAAGGAGGAGCAGGCGACCACCGCTTTCGAGGACGGAGTAACTGAGGAGCGTAGGGGGAGAAGAGAATAAGCCGACTCCGAGCAACGCGTGGATCGTCGGAGCGGCAAGAGGAGTGGGAGAAGGCAAGACGAAGGGGGAAAATGAAAAAAAAAGCCCTAGCCCGACAGGTTTAACACAGCAGTGCCGCCGTTCGGAACGACGGCTTTTGAATTAGTTCAATTGCCGTCGGCGTTGAGAACGACGGCATTTGAATTAGTTCAAATGCCAAAGTATGAACGACGGCAATCGGGTCTGAACCCAAATGTCGACGCTCACGACCAAGAATTAACAGAACTAAAGCCGCCGTTTCGACGACGGCTTCGTCGAATAAAATCCCGCCGTCGCAATGCCTAAGATTAAGGTATAATTTGGGAAATTTTTTTGTTGCAACTGTAATTTTATTTTTATTTTTTATTTACCGCATTCGCGACAAAACTCCCCTTTTTCTCCCTTTATTTTGTTACAACACCCTTTTTTTTTTCCTCTTCTTTCTATTTTTCTATGTCGTATTTTCACGATCTTTCCGATACCCTATGAAAGCCCTAACCCGAAAAACCCTTTGAGATTCATTTATCCGATCTTCTCGATACCTGATAAATTTAAGAAAGCCCTAACCCGAAACCCTGAGATTCGCATCCGATCTTCTCCGGGATAATTTAAGAAAGCCCTAAACCAAAACCCATGACTCCACTCAATCCGATTCGATTGTTTTTTCCTTTTTGTTTGTCTCCTGAGGAGGTTCACCGATTTCCGGTTTACACGGATTTTGCCCGGTAAGTATCACGATTGTTTGGTCTTCTCGGGTTTTACTGCTTAATTTCGTTGGTTGTTAAATGGTCGATTTCGTGGTTCGGGTCGATGAGAAAGAAGACGAAGGAAGAGGTAGAGGGAAGATGTTTGATATACCTTTTACTTATCAAAAGAAAAAAAAAAGAAAAAAAGAAAGAAGGGAAATCAACTCGCATGCAGTGGCCTCTAATTATTCCTTCTTCGTATATCGCTCGTTGATTCAGTGGTCGGAGGTACTGCTCCGCTGCCTATTCCTAGTCTCGTGCAATTGATTTCTAAGTTTGATACAAGTTGAAATAATAATAATGAGAAAATTATGGAAATTTTTCTATAGAAAAACTTTCATCTTATGGTTCGTAAATACAAAAATTGCACTTAG
This sequence comes from Tetrastigma voinierianum, assembly GCA_016808115.1. NCBI lineage: Eukaryota > Viridiplantae > Streptophyta > Magnoliopsida > Vitales > Vitaceae > Tetrastigma > Tetrastigma voinierianum. Next base: position 58,779 of record JAEQBH010004914.1, on the reverse strand, counting down.
TCGACGGAGTCATTAACTTATTATTTGTTTGTTTTGGATCTTTGGCAGCAAAGAAAGTGGAAGAGGTAATTTAGAATCAAAATGTGGTTTTCTTCTATTTTTATTCATGTTAATGGAAAGGAAATAGAGGGTTAGACATATAAAAATGGATATAAAGAGTCAAATTTCATCCTGATTGCTATTAAGGCAGTGGTTTCGAAAGCAACCTTGAATCCATTAACGGATTAACACAAATTTCGTGAATATTTTCTTGTATAAAAATAGATTTAGTCTAGAATAGAGAAAACACAAAATGTTAATTAGAATTTTCTCTCGTAAGATTTTGACAATAATGATTCAGTTATAAATTTTTCAGACAAATGAGGCCTAGACAGCGAAATAAAACCTCGTGAGGAATGAAACTAACTCTAAATTTCTAAATTGATTTTTTTTTTCCTTTACTTGGCACAAGTTTTTTTGAGATCCCACTAATACTGAAGTTGCAACATTTACTGAGAGGGTTCAACATTTATTATTGGTCCTGCAAACATGGCATAGAAGTTATGTGCACTTATATAAGGAGATTGGGGGAGTTGGGAAACTTTGATCTTGCCTATTTTTCACTTATATAATTTGCTTTAGTAAAATATTCCGGATTTATGTAAATTCTATTTTGGTCGAAATGAACTCAACTCTTTCTTTCTCTATGTTTTTCCCGCCTACTCTTTGTGTGGGATCCATGTGTAAAGTTTCATTTGAAAGTTCCTTACATGTTTTCGAGTATGGAGCATGTGGAACTTGAAATTACTTTCCTTTTAGTCGAGATTGCATTACATGATTTTTGAAATCCAAGTGAGAAGCTTTCGAATTTTTATCCTTATAGAATGTGTAGACTTTCTCCTTTACTTTGAAGGATTAGACTTGTAGCCGCTGCCACTCGGTAAGTTTGTTACGCGTAGATCGCGGTGTGATATGTTTTAGTATGTCTCGCTTGTCTAGTTATGTCTCTTAATGTACAAACTCGAGGATTTTATGTGTCTGTCTATGTTCGTCGCAAGCTGTCAATATCTTTCGACCGTAATTTGCATTTGTGTGTGGGATTAGTGATGCACGTTGGGTTATATGTCAATAATAGCATATATGTGGTATATGTCGACCCCCAAAGTGGGAAAGAAGAAACAAATGGAACTGAAACTAACATAGCCAATTTCGTAATCCACCACTACAAGACCCCCTAGTGAAACTAGAAATCAACCACCTTACCATCATCATGCCGAAAATAATTTATTTTTAAAGATGGGTGAATTCATAATATCCATTTTGAATAGAACTGTGTTTTGTTAAAGTGTCGGATTTATGTTGGCAAGCCATACGGATAAATTGTATGTGCAAAATTTTTTCTTAAGTTGTGTTTGATACAGGAAATCTACAATCAGGTGTAGGCATTCAATTTGAACACTTTGCTGTTCATTTGCTTGGAGCATCCTGGTTTAGTAGATGAAATCCCTTTGAACAGATGGACCCAAAATACACATTAGAAATATTAGAGTAAAGCTCGTCATTTTTCTTTTGTTCTTATTTCGATTATTATTATTATTATAATTATCATTAGTAGTATTAGTGTTAATATATAGTTAATTTCCCTTTTCTTTTTTCTTTGTGTGACATTGAGAAGCAAACGACCTTCTTATGGATGCTTATAGATCAATGTCACATGAATCGCATAAACTGTAGTTCAAGTTAAATTATTTATGTCTTTCTAAAAATGCCTATGATAAGTATTATTTGGAATAACTTTTTGAGGAAACATTGATCAAGATAAATCAAATACCTAAATAAATTTCTTCGACATAGATTCTAACCATAGTTTTAAAAGGCGCTCTTAAGGGGTGTTGAGGTTCAAGGCACATATCTTCCAAGATATGTGACTTATTGGAGAAGTGTGCCTTGTAGATTATAATTTCATTTTTTTTTACAAACACTTTTATTCTTGAAATTTCTTTTGAAGTTTCTATAATTTTATTACTTTTTATTGAATTTTTATTTTAAATTTTCGAATCTTAAGCTTTTTATTAATACAATCATATTTGTAACATTGATTTTGTGTTTTCTCTAGTTCGTCTGTGGATCGGGGTTTGTTTGCTTTCTGCCTTGTATAGGCTTTGTCCCCTTGTATACGTCGCATACTTTCGTAGGGTGTCTCTATAGCTTCTTTTACGAATATATATACGGTTTATCCATAAAAAATATTTGTAATATTGATGCATCCAAAGCTCCAAGATTTCACTTAGGCACGCCCCTTGTGGTGTGCCTGGCACTTAAGCTAAGATAGTAAAGATTTTTGAGAAATTTTAAGTGTAAATTGCTTGGGGTTTGCTTACTATACTAAAAAGATGATTACACCAGTTAATACTAATTTATTTATGTAATAATGTTAGCCATTTCTTCACTTGGCATGCTATTTGTTTATGATGACGAATCGCGAGGTCAGATCCGTCCCTCCTCGATAATCATCATTGAAATCAATTGCGGTACGGGGTGTAAAGACGAATCAAAAGGAAGGAATATTAAGTGTGAACTTAGACATGCAAACCATATTTGTGTTCTGACAAGATAATTTGTCATAAATAAAAATATAACGATGATATGTTGTCATTTCTTGTTCAGCTCTAGTAATTTGAATAGCTCTTTCTGAAATGTCATGTGTTATGATATGTAGGAAGAAGAAGAAATGCTCATGCACAAGTTCTATGAATTTATAAACAAGCCGAGCATCAAAATATAGAGGTATTTTTCTTCTCCTAGCTTTTATTTCAATGGAGGATTTGCCACAATATTAGATCTGTATGCATTGATCTTAGTATTATTTTTGGGTGTTCTAGAAGAACTTTGAATTTATATCTTAACAAAATAAACTATATTTGATATTGAACTTTTGATATGAAAAATACACATACATCCAATCCTTTTCTCGTCTTTCTACTTTTCAATCTTTTGGCCTTTAGATTTGTTATGACACCAATGTCATGAGAACTTCAATCTTCTAGAGCTAGCTTGGTTGTGGGCGCTTGTTTTTCTAAATCCTCTTTTTTTGTATAGCCCCACAACCTTCCCTTGTTTACTCAGAGACTTTCGGGTTTGCCTTTTTGCTTGTTTAATGAAGCTTGCTTTTTGCCTATAAAAAAAAAAAGTGAGAACTTCAATCTATGTGAAAAAACCTATCGAACTTGTCAATACAAGAGTTTTCAGTGATAGGCATTTGGCATTACTCTACAGCAGTGATATATTCAACTGCATATAGAGCAAATGAAGAGAAGACAAGGTGAGACGAGGGACTAATGCTAGTTAGTCAGTGGAGTTGAAGTCATTTGCAATCTTAGTGGAAGAAGTTGGAGGCAAAGTAAGAGGAGGATTTGAAAGAAGCAAGATTCATGGTGTGTGTAGAAGTCTCTGGGGTGGTTTGCTTTAAGGCGTGAGTGTTGTAGACAAGGAAGGTGTTTAAAGGCCGGAGGAGGGAGGAAAAAATACTCGGGCTGAAAAGACGCATAAATGGAGCTAGGAGGTTCATTCAGGTTTTATGGTGGAATTGAGAGCTAAATCCCAAGAAAGGGGGAGTGAAGGATTCAAAAATCAGGATCGATGAACTTGGTGGGAGGGTTGTACAAATGGTTGGCAAAAGGTTTAACTAATAGACTTTAAAGAGTGTTGGCTAACACGGTCCCCAAGGTTTAATTAAGTTGTTGATTAGATATTAAGAAGCAATAAGAGAGCGATTCTTTGCACGTTTGACATAAAAAAGGTCTATGATCATGTGGATGTGTCCTTCTATGCTCGGGACGTTGGAAAATATGGCATTGGAGAAAAGTGGGTGTGGTGGAAAAGTGGTGCATTTCCATTGAGTAGTTTTTTTTTTTGTTTTTATTGATTATTGAATCATTGGTTTCTTTAGAGCTCTTGGGCTAAGTCACACGCCTTCTATCACCCTTATTTATTTGTGATTATAATGGAAGCTTAACCGAACTAATTGAGAGGGTAGTCGTGGAGGTTAAGGGTCGGAGAATCACGCACTGAAGCATGTCAGCGAAGTTTGCCTCTTTATTTAATGCTGCCTTTACATGCTGCTGAAGGCCGTTAAGCAACTGCAGAGATATCCTTGAGGAGGTGGTCTTTATAGATTGTAAGCCGCACTTAGTTATGGACAACTATCCTTTGGATAATAGGAATTTGGTTAGGTGTATTAGATCAACATTTTTTTAATTTTAAAAGTATTATTTTGGGACAAAACTCATTTTATTAACATGGCCAATCATTGTGAAATTTCAAAACTTTTTCTAGGTGTTAGTGCTTGTAAGCTATGTTTAATAGATGTCTACTTTTTTTTTTCTCTATTTCTAAAATAAAAATATAAGAGAAGATGATGTTCAAGTAGCTACACCCTTTCACATCTCTCGAAGCCAGGTAATCGACAAAGCTACAAATTTGTTAAGTTAATCCTTGGTGTTTGCTTTGATTGTTTTAGTTTTGAGTAAGTATTCGTTTAAGCTCTGTTTGGAACCCGGAAAGTACCAAGGAAAGAAAACAGAGAGGAAAGTAAAGAGGAAAAGTGGAAGGGATGAGAATTTGGAGGAAAATATAAAATAGTTTTACACTTAATAAATTAATTCTATATGTTTATTCAGACTCATTTTATTTGTTTATCTCTATTATATATGAATTAAGAAATTTAAAAATATGTAAAATTTCAGGAATTTTAATTATATTTGATTTTCTTTTTATATTTTCTACTGCGAATCAAAACACTTAAAATCATTTTCCTCATGTACCTTGAAATAGCCATGGGTTATTTAGCCGAGATCATCTAAGAAATGATCAGTTTCACTCGCCACAATATGTTCATGCTAATAAACAAGAAAAAAGTGAAATTAGAACCCCTAAGTAAAATTGCTTCTTGTGCCTTATTACTGCACCTAATAAATGTAGTGGAAGTAAATCAACTAATCTGATGTATTGGTTCAAATAAATGGAAAATGACTGGTCATATCAGAATATTAACTACCGCTCTCTGCATATTTTTCTTTCAAAATTCGTCTCTAGTTATTAGCTTTCTCTCTATGGAGGTTGAAAGTAACCGAACAGCATTTAGCCCCCTTTTTCAATGTCTCCAAAGAAAACTCGGCAAATTTGAATCAGATCCAAAGACAACAACCAAAAACCCTATTTTTCCTTCCAATTAAAAGCGGACCTTGAGCAAAAGCCCATTACTAAGTAACACCAACGATGCAAGAGTAGTTTTATTGCTATAGTCACTCTACTCCGTAAGCTCAAAAATAAGCTCTTATGTGATGCTAATGAGGAATCAAAAGTTCCAAAAGATATCGATGAAGTTAAGTTAGGCCTAAATGTTGGAGTCATAGCCATTGTGATTGTGATGTATTTTAATTAAACTTTTGCTTCATTTCACCAATGATTAGTATGAGGCTTTTAACCTGGCAACATAAAACTTTGATAAGTTGATATAGAATAGATATACCTATGTATATAATATGTATGTACATTACATAAACACAATTTATAGTTGGATGTGTTCTATTATGGTGGTATCCTAGTATTGTTTGGGCTTTAGTTCCTTATGTATCAGAATTTCCATGGATCATAGCTTTTGATGCTATTGCTATTGCTGCTGCTACTAGTGCCTATCACTGCTTTCGTTACTATATTGCTCGCTTGCTTTGCTACTATCCTTCCCGTATCACAATATGATCAAGAACTAACAACTATTAGCTGATATTTATATTACTGATACTACTAAGTCGGCACTATCACTAATTTTATCATCATCTCAATGATCACAGCTTCTAATTATCTTTATAAGTATTAAATGGAACTAAAACTCCTAATGAAGAAAGTACATTTGGTAACATGCTTGTGTAGATCTTCAGGCTTGATAGCATTACTACCCTCGATGTCATCTACTAGCTTGGTTGTAATAGATGAAACCTATTTGGAAGCACATAGTCAATCTAATCTGACAAACAATTATCAGCCCAAATGTCGATCATAACAATACCCTTACTGTCGATCAATGTCCTCAACAGTACTACCAAAAAGCTTTAACAAAAGAGAAAAAAGAACCATGAAAGTATATTAAAAATCCAGCAGACCTTAGAGAACGTTTTGATTGTGTGGTGAACCCTTGAATAGAGCCATCTCTGCTAGACCTAAGCGCTATCCGTCGCCAGCAGTATCGATCAGCACATCATTTTAGAAAGTATAAGTTAACGAGGCTGCATGGCTGTAATAGACGAGACCTATTTGGAAGCATGACCTATAGACACGGCCACTTCATAAACCGCGAAGCAGGCTCTCAATTCGTATACTTATAGCCACGGTTCGCGGGTCGACCTCACCGGTGGGATGGTTTATAGCCGCGCTGGCCGACATAGTCAGCGTTTGTGGTCGACCTCGATCATAGGATAGTTTATAGCCGCAAGAATTTTGGTTAACCCTGCTACAGGATGGTTTTTAGTCGTGGGTCTGCGGGTCGACCCCGCCATAGAGATGGTTTATAACCGTGGTTTTTGCCGACCCTTGTCATAGGATGGTTCATAGCCGCTAGCCTTATTTTGATCATCTAGCCAGAAATCAATAAAAACAACTCGCCGTAATAAACTTCAACCGTGGTTATAGTTTATTTCTATAAGCATGATTCGAAACGACCGCCACCTTAATTATTTGAATATAATATGGATATTATTTTTATCCGATATTTTCTTTTAATTTCGGGTCCACCAATTCTTGCAATCTTTTTTTTCTAAATTCATTTATAAAGCACATCTCTATTAAACATGTCAGAAATCTCAAACTTTGCATAGATATGTTCCCATATGGATATGTCAATTCAAAACGAATCAAAGGGGGAAAATGTAAACCCGTAATACCCGCTATAAAATCGAGAAAGAAAGGCAACAATTATAAATTATAAAGAGACTCAACTCTTAAACTCTCAAAATCTGATTCTATTAAGTGCCAAAAGTACATTCTATTAAAATGGTGAAAAGCCAAAATTCAAACTGGTTATTGAAAATATCTTACAATGTGAAGTAAATTCAAAAGAGAGTGATTCAAAATTCTCCTCGCTACGTGATCTCCTTCACCATCTAAAAGTCAAGCAATGAATTGTTTCCATTGAATAATCCATTCCAAATTCACACTACAAATACAAATGATAAATAAAAATTTGCAACGCAGTTAAAGTCTTCTGCTCGATTATCCGAGCCGGATAATTCCCGCCCGCAAAGAACCAACTTCGGATTTGCCATCACCCGAGTGTACTAAGTCACTCACCGCTTCTAATGCAAATGTTATCAAGATTATATATATATATTTTGATAGGCAACATAAAAAATATATTACAATAACAAACCCAGAAGCTTAATCCATATTTTAAAATTATATTCATCGATTATTGATTTTCCTTGATTCCCACCCGCCCTATACAGATCTCAGCGATGTTCGAATTTATGGATCCTGCATAGCCTTAGCCTGCAAAAGAATAAAACAAACTCAAGACTAGGTGGGCAGGCTATGTGTTCAATTGGTGTTTTTTTTCTTTTTTTTCTTTTTTTGTTATTTGCTTTATGTTTGTACTGGAGAGTGGCTCTCCGAAATAGCCTACTATCCCTTGTTTTCTCAGCTGTAATTTTCCTATTCCAGTAACTAAATTCAAGTTTTCCATCTGGACACCAATGATGCAAAGTAGTTTACTCATTATGAATACAATCTTACCTAGAAGCTCAAAATTTAAGCTCTTTGCAGGATCAAAGTCTGCTACCAAAAAGCGTCCGCTATGAAAGCAAAACTATTCTCATTCACCCTCACCTATCTGTTGAGAATTTGTAATCTAAAGTAGATGTTCAATGCTATTACATTCTCAATAAATGAGCTATGAATATGTTGCATGCTACTCCTATTTTATGTTTATTGTATAGTTGATCTAGCTATTTCAATCAGTTTAAAAGTACGATACATCATTTGATGTAAATCAAGAAGCAGATGGAGAAAGATGTTGATGAAGTAGAGATAGCACAAATGTAGAGCAAAACTACAATAAACAAAAGTATTAACTTTACTCATCCGCTCTCAATACAATTCAAGATGTTCCCTGTGAGACTAAGCAAATTAGCCATTATGCTTTGTTTTGTTGTTTTCGATTCCTTCCTCTCGCTCGTAACTTAGACAATCAAAAGCCCGGCCGTAAAAGGGAAACAGCGTTGATCGATCAAGGACAAACATGATAAATTATGTAACAAGTGCAAAACAATTTCTATGCCTAAATTACTTTACTTCAACCTTTCTTTTACAAAGTAGAATTTTAGCAATTTGCTGGTCCTAACCAATTCTTCAATCTCAGTTCATTGACAAAGAAGTTCAAAGACCTAATGATGTACTCGGGCAGTTTGTCTAATCAGAATCTAGTTATTTTGGTTAGTAGTTTTCTTTCAATCTTCTCATCAATGTACAATATTTCAGACTCTTAGACAAAAGATCCAATATGAGTACCGTGAGGTTGTGGAGAGAAGGGTCATGACAGGTTAGCCTGCAAACTCTCAAAGAATTTTTTGTTTAAAAAACCCTCAAATTAATGGTCTTTGTAACACCCCGTCTCCGGTAGCTTCACAAAGATACGATTAATCAGAAAGTGGCAAGTTATCAAGCTGTCATTAATCGAAATATTTGCAGACTAAAATATGAAATGAGAAATTATAGAACCCGTAATTTGTGGTATTAAAACAAGGGTAAAATTGTCATTTAGAAAAATGATAATGTAAAGTATAATTAAGTTGTAGACAAATACAAGAGACTTCAAAAAATGATCAAGAATATTTAAACGCCGAGACAACTTACAATTAAGGAAAGTCGAAGCGAAAGATAATTAATTAAGTTTAAATAAGAATTAATAAATAATAAATCGCCAAAATAATTCGCGTAAGCTGAAATTCTCTAGGATCTTGATGACGAAACTGATCAAGGCCATAAGCTGTCTCGCTGAATCTAAGATCTGTAAGTTTCATGACCCGAGATACCGAATATTTTACGACTTCTGCGCGACTAGCCAGAAATGAACCCGAAACGATTTTAAAATCTCAAAAACTAAGAACACTTAAAGAATATCCAATTGTGTGATAAATAAAATCGAACCTGACAAAATAATTGTTTCATCAAACTGACTAAGAGTCAATGTTTTATTACTGTGGGTCCCACCTAACAAAAAAAAAAAAAAAGAATCCAAGCTTGAGAGCAAAAGCATCATATATAAGAGCTGGCGATTTTTTTGAGTTTTATTTTTCTTTTTTATCTTCTTCTCGACGCTGAACTATCGCTTGATTCGCCGATAAACATTTGAAATGTTTACGCGAATGATGGCCACAAGGAAGACCAAAACACAAGTGATTTCACCCAGACCAGGTAATATTAAACCCTAAATTTTTAGCTTTTCTCAGATTCACGCCATTCTAAACATCTCGCACTTTTCTGACCAAGAGTTGCCACTTATCGCGATAAGAGTTTGACGCATGGACACCAAAATCTCTGTCATTAAACCTCAATATATAAAAATTTTCCTACTAGATATTTCTCAGTTCTAGCCGCCATATAAATCTACTGAATATTCTGGTATACCATAAATTCAAATTTCAAATTTTTAGCCAGTTTAGGAATTTGTAGGAAATTTTAGGAAATTTTAGACTATTTTCTACGTCCGGCCGAATTGGCGAGATTGCCGACAATGGTTAAAATTTCGTGATTTTATCCAACCGTTCGACATAATTTTCGAACAAGTAGTTGCTTAGACTATATGCAAAGTTCCCTTAGCCTTAATCAAGTCATATTTACGAATGGCATCAAAATCACATATTTTCCGGTAATTTAATCAGAAGACAAAGTGCGCAAATCACTGGCCAAGGCCGACGCGCGATCGAATACATCGAACAGAGCTGGTGCCAGCCGCGGAAAGTCATGAACTCGCTTCAAGTTTACAAAGAGGAGCTGCTCTAAACTCATTTTCCAAATACTAAATAGATATTATTATTATTATAAACTGCTTTTGCACTCCAGATTTCATGGTTTCGAAGTTCAAACCATCTTTCAAGCAGTTAAAGAAGAAATTATTAATAATTAAACCATTTTTCGTTATGTTGTGCCAAATCTGCTGAAGTTAAACCATTTTTGAAAAGTAAGTGTACCTATTTAAATCGTAAACCATCTTTCGCTAAAGCAAAACAAGTAATGGTTTTCAATAATTAAACCATTTTTTCAAACAAGTGTGTTGTGTTAAATCATTTTTAAATCAGAAACCATTTTTCAGCGAGCAAGCAAGCAAAGAAAAATTAGAAATAGGCCTTCCTGCCCTGCCAAGAAAACAGTCGAGGTATTCCACAGACGCAAGATCACGCCATAGATCTCATACACGCATTTTTTGCTTTGCCTCTGGCCGAAACTTAGACATACATCATGCATTTAAAGCGAGACCGCACCATTGCGAAAAGATATACAAGCATGAAATTTAACTAAATTACGCTGACACACTCAAGTCAATTCCACCATATCACCTAGGTGATGCGCACCGGCATCCTTCCACCCCAGACTGGGCCGCTCAGTTTCCGTGTTCACTAGGTACAAGAAGGGGGACAGCCACTCCAATTCATTGGATGCTTTTATAAAGATAATATACGCTTTTGAAAATCAACATTGGTTCCCTCTGCGCCTGAGAGTTTTAAAGAACCCACAGCTCCCAGCTCCTGCTTTTATTTTCAGCACGCATTGAGCCTAAGCTCCTCGTTTTATGAAAAGTTTTGAGAAACTTTTAAAGCAAGGCCATGAGCTGCTTAAACTTTTCAAACAAGATAAAGAAAGCAAGAAAAGAAATTGGTGTTTTATAAACCCCTGCTAGCAAACAATAAGAGCTTTTTTATAAGCTTTAAAGAAAAGCAAAGTTAGCAAGGTAAAGAAAAGTTTAAACTTTAAAAGTTAAAGAAGTACAAAAGGCAAAGAAAGAAAGCTTCGAAAATAATTGTAAAAAGAGTTTTACATTTTTGAGATGTTTTTCTAAAAGCAAAACGCTTTATAAAAGTATAGACTCACCGAGCTCGTTTAGCTCATTATTTTCCATTTTAAAAACTATTTTCCAGTACGTACGCAAGACGCCGAACATAATAGGTTTGGCCCGAAGACACAAGTGCCGCAGGCGAATATTATGTAAGAAAATACTTTGAATATGTATAATGGAACATATGTATGTACATAGAGTAGTTTTGTGAGAATGTGCGGTATGTCAAGTCAGCTATTTCTGATATAGTGTAAATCGGATGTGATGATTTGGGGAGATATCCTATATGCAAATTGTTATGTCGAAATTTTATAAAATCATAAGTTTAGAAAAGAAAATTTTTATAAGTATGCTTGGGGCAGTTGAATACCTGGCCATTCACATGAGTTTCTGAATGTTAGAGGTAACTGCGCCTGATTTTTCGAGCGCCGCCACTCGCCCGCCACCGGAAGGGTGGGGGTGTGTCAACACATCAGTACAAGTATTGGCAACCATGCATGTTCAAACTTAAAGTACATACATTATCAAGTAATTCAAAGTATTGAATAGTTGATATTTTGAAATTACAAAGACTATGTCGTAGAGGACGTAGAGGTCGTCCCTAGAGAGTTATTCCAATCCGCTTCCTCGAGTGTCCCGCAAGACTGTGAGAGATGAGCACATTGTTGGTTCCATGAATCAAATTCTCCAAAGAATAGGTCGTCGCTATTAGCCACCAGAGGGAAATTTCATGCTGTGGGATTGTTTACTCGCAGAGCAGTGGCACAGATTGCTCGGGATAGCAAGGCGACTGCAGAAGGTCGTAGCCTCCACCACAACCTAGAGAGGTTCGAAGAACCGGGAGGTCATCAGAGAGTACAAAATCGCGCTAAGCCATGACTAAAGGCGATCTTAAAGTGTACTCGGGTCGTGGTTGACCGAGTAAACAAGATTTATGGAGTTATGGGCTGCACGGATGAGCAAAGAGTCTTGTTTTCCAGTTGTCTAATGGAAGACAGGGCTAAAGATTGGTGGGATGTCGTAGAAAGGAGGTATCCTGATGGCATATCATGGGACCAATTTCAGCAAGAATTCACTGACAGATTCTTTCCTCAGAGTCATAAGGATTCAAAAATTGAGGAGTTCTTCAAATTAGAACAAAAGAACATGTCAGTGTCAGAATATGAGAAGAAGTTCTCGGAATTAGTTAGATTGGTTCCCTATATTCAGTTTTATTAGTCCTCGGGCGTAAAGGTTTTTATCGTGACTACAAAGACAGATCGTAGAGTGCATTTATCGCTGGTTCTCGTAATAGATTTGGGGACTTAGTAGAGGCCGCTCTCCGAGAGTCGAGCAAAGTACCACAGCCTATGTACTCGGAGTGAGTGCAAGAGAAAAGAGTACCAAGCACCACCCCAACAAAGCTCAGGACAGTACAACAGAAAGAAAAGTAAGAGCAGAGGTTATAGAGGCCGAGGTGTAGGTCGAGAGCCATCTCTAGCTCGTGGATCGCTGAGGCCCCGCTAAGGCAAGCACCCGTGAGTCTTCCTCCTATATGTCAAATGTGTCGAAACTAATAACTAAGGAGGTAGAGACAAGATAGGTGTTTCCATTGTGGCTGTGAAGGCCATTTCATTAGGGAGTGCCCTCGCCTGATTGGTGTCAAACATCAAGAGCTACCTAAATACCCCCAAGCATTCGCAGGATTAGCACACGTAAGTCGTCGAGGAGAGGTGTCCTAAGCAGAGGGGCCAACACAGCCGCAGGTAGAGGCGGTCGTGGTAGAGGCAGAGGCAGTGCCCCAGGGATACAGACAGAGCCCCGCACCCAGGCCAGAGTATATGCTGTGACCCAGCAAGATGCGGATGCAGCTCCAGATGTGGTTACTGGTATTATTTCTATCCTTGATCATGATGCATATACATTAGTAGACCTGTAGAGCTACGTGATTCATTTGCATCCAAGCTTAATTTGACCTGCTTTCGATAGAGACCCAACCATTAGAGGGTCATATGAGAGTTTCCCTCCACCGAGATCCTACTGCATTGCAGTAGCCGAGAGAGTGTGAGTTCGACTGAGGGACAGAGTTCCAACCTGACTAGTTTTAGGATATGAGGGGGACCCCCGATGTGGTTCTGCATGGATTACCGGTCTCGCCAGAGCCACATCGATTGTTATAAAAAGGGAAGTAAAGTTGCATAGACTAGTGGAAATTGAGGTAAGCTTGGGACACGCAGAGTTATCTTCCAAGATGATTCTCTCGCCTCAAGCAAAGACAGAATGTGTCACAAGGAAGCTGTCGTGGTTATCTAGCTTATGTGGTGGAAATGAAAAGAGGGGACTCTAGTGGATGAGGATTCAGCTTGTTAGAGAGTTCCTAGATGTATTCTGCATGATATCATGTAGGATTACCAATTAGCAGGCTGAGTTCACCATTGATTTGATCCCGTGAGCCCGTTCCATTCCTCCTTATAGGATGGCTCTGCGAGTTGAGGGGAGCTTAAGGCTGGTTGAATTGTTGAGTAAGGGAGATTCATTGGGTAGAGGCGCCCATCAATGGGGGCTCAGTTCTCTTCGTGAGAGAAAAAAAGAAGATGGGAGTTTGCGGTTGTGTATAAATTACAGGCAGCTGAATAGAGTTACCATCATGTCCCGGTATCCCGCTCCACAGGATCGATGGAGTTATTTTGATCAACTCCAGGGATCTCGAGTGTCCTCCCGAGATAGACTTAGATTCGGGTATCATCGAGTTGAGAGTGTAGGAGAGTGATGTACCTAAGGCGCGTCGGGACACGCTCACGGGCATTATGAGTTTTTGGTGATGCCCATTTGGTTTGGCTAATGCTCAGACGATTATGTTTGATGAGCCAGAGTATTCAGTAGTGGTGGATAAGTTCGTCATAGTTTTTATTGATGATATCTAGTGTATTCGGGTAGTTCGGGAGGAACATTCGAGCACAGTTGTGTAAACCTGAGGAGGCGGCAGTTGTATGCGAGTTGAAGCGAAGTGTCGGTTTTGGCTTGATAAGGTGGCATTCCTGAGTCAAATGTGATCTGGTGAGGGGAGTGAGTGTGGATCCCGAGAAAATAGAAGTTGTAGTAAGTGGAAACCGCGAAGAATGTGTCGGTCGAGCTTCCTTGGTTTAGCGAGGGTATTATAGGAAGTTTGTTGAGGGTTCTCCCGAGATAGCGGCCCATGACTAGTGTGAGGAAGATGTTAAGTATCTTTGGGTAGATGCACGTCGAGAGTTTTGCGGAGTTGAAGAGTAGATTGACTTATTTCAGGTTAACTTTTACCGATGGGAAGGATGGATTTGTGGTTTATAGTAGCTTCGGTGAGGCCTTGGTTGTATTTTGATGCGAAACGATAGGGTGTGCATATGCCTCGAAACTGACTAAGAAGCATAGGAGAATTACCACACACACGACTTAAGAGGCTAGCGGCGGTGGTGTTTGCACTAAAAATATGGAGACATTATTTATATGGTGTTCATTGTAGGATCTTCTGAGATCGTAAAGTCTTGATATATTTTCACCCGAAAAGAGTTAAAACTGAGACAAAGAAGATGGCTTGAGTTGATTAAGGACTACGTTGTACTATTGAGTACCATCCGAGGAAGAGCTAATGTCGTAGCGGATGCCTTAGTAGAGCGACCCCGGAGGATTCTTTGTCTCGTATGAGATCGGGTTATCTTCCACTTGTTGGTGGATGCGAGAGCGATGGGGGTGATATTGGAGTTGAGGATTCGGGGAGCCTTATTAGCCACGTTTCATGTTAGACCACTTCCTAGTGGACTAGATTCTAAAGCGGGCGGATCACTTGGATCGCGGATGATTAAGCTTATGGAAGAGATAGAAAAGAAAAGCGAAATTTCAAATTAGAGATGATGGCATGATAGTGAAAGGACGAGAGAATTAATGCGTGGAGTATGGCGGCTGAAGAGAGACATTATGGAAGAAGCTTTGTTCATCTGCGTATGCTATGCATCCGAGTAGTACCAAATGTCTGGGGACTTTGAAGAACATTGCGGTGGAATGGGATGAAGAGAAAGAGATTCTGGTTCGTCTCCGGATGCCTAACTTGTCAACGGTGAAAGCGAGCATCAGAGGCCGCGAGGAAGATGCGAGTTACTCACTGTTCCGATGTGGAAATGGGAAAGATCCATATGGATTTTTGTAGCAGGTCTTCCCGCGGGACTCAGGAAGAAACATGATGCTATATGGGTGATAGTTGATCGATTTACGAAGTCTGCTCATTTTACCGAGTTAATATTATTGAGGATTCATTGGAAAAGTTGGCCCGATTGTATGTGGGCGAGATAGTGAGACCCGGGATTCACAGTTTGATAGTTTCGGATCGAGGGCCCGGGTTCACATCCTGGGTTTTGGCTGGTTGCAAACGGCTTTAGGTACTCGCCTTCATTTCGGCCTGACATTTCATCCTCGAGACGGATGGTCGATCAGGAGAGGACTATTCGAGACGTTAGAGGATATCTTGAGAAGCTTGTGTGATGGAATTGAAGGAGTTGGGATACTCACTTGGCCTTGTGGGTTTGCCTACATGATAGCTATTAAGCCCGGTATAGATGGCTCCATTTGAGGCGTTGTATGGCGGGAAATGTAGAGCTCTAGTGTCTTTGGGATGAGGTTGGTGAAAGAAGACTAGTAGGTCTGAACTATTCTGAATCACTTGAGGAGAAAGTGAAAGTTGTTCGTGATAACTTGAAGATAGCAAGAGATAGACGAAAAGTTATGCGGACAGTAAGTAAGCTTGCGGGTTTGAGATAGGTGACGAGTCTTTTGAAGATTTCACCTTGGAAAGGTGTGTTGAGATTTGGGAAGCGAGGAAAGCAGTCAGGGTATGGGACCTACGAGATTGTGAGGCAAAGTAGATTCGATGGCACTACAAGTTGAAGTTACCAGGAGGTTATCAGGATTCATGTTACATTTCCATGTATCGATGTTGAGAAATATATCCCCGGATCTTGATGTATTGAGAGGCAACGGTCTTGATTAAAGGAAAATTTGACTTATGAGGAGATACCTATCACGGATTGTAGATCGCAAAGGAGCAGTGTTGAAGCAAAGTGATTAATTTGGTTAAAGTCTTATGAAGAAGAATCATGAGAGGGAGGCGGCCCTGCTTGGGAGCGGAGGCTCGGATGCGCCCGTCAGTACCCTCAACATTTTAGGATGAGGTATGTTCCCTTTCCTTTCTTTGGAGTTTAGTTTTCATTTGAGGGCTGAAATGTTTTCTGAGAGGGAGGATTTTGTAACCTGCAGGTCCCAGAGAGAGAGTGGAGTACATGACCTTGTAGGGGTGTATAAGAGTACCAAGTGTCTGCTTGAAATATTTTGGAGACTAAAATATGAAATGAAATTATAGAACCGTAATTTGTGGTATTAAAGCAATGAGGTAAAATTGTCGTTTAGAAAAAAAAGGATATGTAAGGCATGTGATTAAGTTAGAGATGGGCGTAGTAGGAATTTGAAGTTGGATTTGCAATATTTAAATGCTTGAGGACAAATTGTAATTAAGGAAAGTGGAGGGGGTGAAAGTATAATTAATGGAAGTTTAAATAGTAAATTAATAATAATAAATTGAATAATTCGAGGAAGTTTCGAAAAGTGAATCACCGGATGGCCAAAGCAGTTACTTGTGGATTAAGTTTATGCCATGAAATACAGTGGCCTAGAAAAGTTTCGTTTAATTCGAGGAGCAGTCGGAATATTTCACGAATTCTAGTGAGTTTAGAGTGAAAGCGCGAAAGCGGGATTTTAGAAAATTAGAAAAATATGAATACTTAAAAAGAATATTGATTAGGATAAATAAAATTGAAGCCAGACCAGGAAATAATTTGTTTGAGAGTGAAGCAATTTAGAAGTGGAATAAAGGACGTGTGGGTCACAACACAAAGAAAAAAAAAAAAAAAAAAGAATCAAAAGGGGTCGGCAGTGCGTGGACGGTGAAGGCAGAGAGGCAGTGGCGATTTTTTGGGTTTTGTTCTTTTTTATCTTCTTTACCAGTTATGAAATCGATCGTCGGATTCGTCGGGATAAGCGCGGAAAGTCTTTCTGCAGCGGCGAGATTCGCGACGTGAGTGCAAAGCAGCGAGGATTTGCGAGGTCGGGTAAATATCACGGCCGAATTTTAGTTTTTGCCGGATCTACGCCCGTTCTAGTGGCCGTACTTTTGGATGGTGGGTTAAGTTCTTCTACTGCGATAAAATTTGCGCAGCGTGGACCTTTAATCTTGGCTTTTCGTCGAGCTGAAGAGGTAGAAAATTTTCTCTTTTGTATTATTTACGACGCAAGGAATTTATATAATGAGCTTGGAATATTCTTGAAACCGTAAATTCGATCCCAAAATTTTTGGTGAGTTTAGGAATTTTAGGAAATTTTAGGAAATTTTGGGATTATTTTCCGGACGATCAGAGAATTTGAATTGCGAGGCTTTGTTTTTCGGACGATTTGGTTAAAATTTGAGTTTTATTATTTGTCAGAGATAGCTCTGAGAAATGTTTTAGGGTGTTTTTAGGTATGGAGAATCCTTTAGTCTAGAATCAAGTCATATGCACATGAATGGCGTTTGGTAATATTTTACGAAAATTTTAATTCTTGCTTCTAGTATTTGTGTAGTTGTCTTGTGTGATGCAATAAATCGAGTGTGTAGGCTAAAAGCAAGGCGGGAAAGTTGTGGAGCGTATTGAGTTTGTGACGAGGTGAGTGTTACAAAGCTCGTTCGAATCTTAGTGTATTATTATTATAAAGCGTTTTTGCGGCGCATTTGGTATTTCGTAGTTTTGAGTTCAAACCATCTTTCAGCCAATAGTAAGTAAATGGTTTTGAATAATTAAATGGAATTTTGAAGCTAATAATGAATGGTTTTGAGTTAAACCGTTTTGAAAACAAGTAAATGGTTTCTAAATTGTAAACCATCTTTGTGTAGTAAGTAAATGGTTTTGAATAATTAAATAATTTTGAAATGACAACCGAGAAAATGGTTTTAAATTATAAATGCATTTTCAAAAAAACAACGAAGCAAAAGAAAAATTAGTGAAAATAGTTCTTACAGTTAAGCGAAAAGCGGGTCGGTATTAAGTGTGCTGGCAGTGGTGTTAGGATCATCATGCATTTAGTTTTGCACGGTTGGCAAACTTAGGACATACATCATGCATTTAAAGGCAGTGAGCGCGTGTCTGAAGTATATAAGGTTATGAGCTCACAACTAAATTATGGTGATGGCGACCCAGGAATTGGTCATATATTCCCTTTAGGAGAAAAAAAGGTGATGGACCGAGTCCTTCCACCCAGAAGCACGGTCGCCCTAGACCAGTGTTCACTAGAATCTGATGCGCCGAAAATAGGCGCCCGATGGTTGATGTTTTATAAAGCGCCAATATACGATTTGAAAAATCAACCATTGGTTCCAGTCGTGAGGCTTAGGAGGATTTAAAGCAAGCGGTTGAGGCGGGGCTCGTTTATTTTCAAAGTGCGGTTGAGCCAGCTCAGTTTTTATGAAAAGTTTTGAGAAACTTTTAAACGAGTTTGTGAAAGGTTTTAGAGGCTTTTCAAGCAAAGAGATAAAGCCAATAAAAGAAATTTGAGAAGTTTTATAAACTTCTAAACGAGCAAAACGATAAGAGTTTTATAAACTTTTAAAGAAAGCAAGCGAGTAAGCCAGCCCAGTAAAGAAGGTTTTAGGAAACTTTTAAGCAATCTAGTAATGGCTTGAACACGGAAATATTGTAAAAAAGAGTTTACATTTTGAGATGTTTTTTCAGGAAAAGCAAAGCTTGATTTTATAAAGCCTGTAGACTCATGAGCTCGTTTAGCTCATTATTTTCCATTTAAAACTATTTTCAGTGCAGTCTGTGAGCTATTTGGAACATAATAGAGTTTAATCGACATTGTACAAGTCTTTGTTAGTAAGAATATTATGTGAAATCACTTTGAATATGTATAATGGGCAATATGTATGTACGTAGAGTAGTTTGTGAGAATGTGTTGGTATCTTTAGTTTGCCATATTTTGGATATAGTGTAAATTGGATGTATCTGAGTTGGGACATGTCCTATATGCGGATTTGATATGCTGCGAAATTTTATAAAATCCTTAAGTTTAGAAAGAAA
Source organism: Tetrastigma voinierianum (assembly GCA_016808115.1). NCBI lineage: Eukaryota > Viridiplantae > Streptophyta > Magnoliopsida > Vitales > Vitaceae > Tetrastigma > Tetrastigma voinierianum. Next base: position 39,585 of record JAEQBH010004914.1, on the reverse strand, counting down.
AATTTTTATAGGAGGGGTTTTACAGCAAGCAATACGGCTTAGAAACTTCATGAGTTTCTAGTCGTTAGAGGAGTAGCGGTTGGTGATTTCTTTGGAGTGGCCCGGCACGCGCCTTTGGAAGGGGAGGGTGTGTCGATCTTTAGGAGTTTAGGCTCTCGTTGGTCAGATTCCTTCCTTAACTACATCTTTCGTATTTGTGATTTTGTGATTGAACTTTGGAACGGACCGGATGAAGGTGGTCCCGAACCCTCCATTAGAATTTGAGCTATAAAATGGATATGGTTGTTATCATAGTGGACAAAATTCGTGACTTCTTAGGCAAATAGACAACTTTGATAGAAGCAGGAAGCTTGACCGGCCAAATGTTCAGAAGGCAATGCATCGAGAAGGAATTTATGAGATGGGTATTGAGAAACTCACGGTGGGAACATGTTACTTGTGCGGAGATTAGCATACGGAGTCTTCCATGGCTCATCTCGAAACTGGCTGACACGAGGGGAAGTTACAAGGACGAGGAAAGAGGGAAGTGACAAGGACGGCGGCAACACGATTAATGGGGCCGGGGATCATAAGGAGGAAACAACAACAACACCGCAAGGATGGATGGAAAGAAAAGGAAGAAGCGGAGAAAGGATAAGTGTTTTGGTCTTTATGATGTTAAATTTGTCTTTAATGTTGGTTTCATAGGCATCGTGCACTTGAAAGTTATTATAGTATCTGTTCTTATCAGTTTAATATCTTATACGTGAGCCATTGGTTCACATGATATTAAATTAATTTATTAAGGGAGAGGGCTCATCACAGTAGCTTCTTCTTTGGAGTCCTTAAAGATCCCAAAGTAACAAGTGCATGAGAATTTGAAATTTGAAAAATTAAATGTGAGTGCACAGGGTGAAGCGAGTTTGGGCAAATGTTTGAAACTAATTATCAGCCCGATGGCGTGCGATAACGTGTTATGCATCAAAAGAATTAGAGAAATAAGAAAAAGACAAAGAAATTACGAGGAAATTACGATGATATCTATTTACGTCTTGATTAGAGCTGTTATAGGTTTATAGTGAGAAAATTTAAAGCGGCTGCATGCGTGTCATTAATAGTGAGAGGTGAAAGCCTTTACCTGATGAATGACGACATTATAATCAGTGAGTCATTATGGTCATTCGAAAGTGCGTTGCACTACTTGTATGGCCACAGTGGCATCCTCTTATTTGATGAAATTTTTTTCCCTCTGGTGTATTCTTAATGTTTGGAATTATATGCTTTGTTTCACGAAGAGTATAGGATTTAAATCTTAGTCTTGTAATGTTAACCATCATTCTCTAGTAGCTTTATAGTACCTTAATTGTCCAGAGGATATCTCTTGTTCGAGAGAGATATAGGGCTAATAAAATTTAAATATTTTAGAAAAATAGAATTATTTTATTTAAAAATAATATAAGGATAAATTGTAAAATTTAGAAGATAATATTGATTTGCGATTTAAAACATTCTAGAGGTGTATGAAAGAGAAATGAAAAAATTATAAAAGTAATAATGGTAGAAAAGTCTTTGTAATAAATGAAAGTTGTTGATAATAAATGTCTACTTTAAATAAATGTCCACTTTAGATAACTAAGTAAATTCTAGGATATAATAAATGATGTGAAAAGAGAAAAATCAATCTAAGTTATAATATAAAAGATAAAAAATACGTTTGGATAATATGTGGAATCATAAATCCATATTAATTTCATAACAATGAAATCTATGAGAACGTAGATATTTGTGTTAATTTAGCAAATAAAACCATCTTCGAGTTTCGAGTTGTGGTGAGAGCTGTAATCCACTAGGGTGAAGCACGAAGCCCTGATTGTATTCGGCGCGTCATCCCCGAGAACCTTAGGCAGGTTAAAGCGTCCTACCAAGGAGACATGTTCATTTTTTTCTCTCTTTAAATAATTTAAATGGAAAATTAAAATAACGCCTTCTTAAAATAATTGTTTAGATTTTTGTGATATAGAGGTAACGTAAGGTGTTGTTTTCATGGTGATATAATGGGATTAGGGATGATCAGTGGTTGAGATTCTCTCTTTATACATTGAGGTGACTCCACATTTATGATATTTAGGCTTTTTTTTTACTAGAAAAGACGTTCCATAATTCATCCCTCCTTCACAGCTCCACCATAACCTACCACATTTCCTTCATTTTCTCCTCCCACATCAAGATGTGAATAACGATCTTCTATATCAATAGATGTTGAAGCATAATGGCCATAAATTTTTTACCATGTTCAAATTTTGTAGGTTTGCCTATAGTTTGCTTAGACAAGGAATGAAGCAAATAATAATCAATTTAGAAACCTTAGCAATTAAAGCACTGGAGAAAGCAGGGGATTTTTAATTCCAGATCAGAAAATCAGCAGGGGATTTTTAATTCCAGATCAGAAAATCATAAAAAGGAGCATCATATTCATAGAAGAAACAGCAGCACTAACTAATTCAAAATGGAATATAAATTACATGGACCTTAAAAATAAAAATAAATAAAGTCTAGATTTTTCTGAAATCCTAGAAATCAACTTGGATTCTTTGTCTTATATTGAAAGGGGAAAGTGACTTGTCACTCAAGCCTCCTTGTGCACTTCAACTAATTAAAATCATTTAGACTCAATATTTGTTGAATCAATGAAACTCAAAACGAAGAAAATCAAACACATCAAACTCATTTCACGTTCAATTTAGAAACCAAAATTCTAAATAAGAAATCGGATCATAACTATATCAATGATCGAAGACACGAGAATGAGCTTGCATTCTTGTTTTCATTCATTTAACTATAATTAAAACAACGATTTTGTTTGGTTGCGCAGAAAATAAGGAAAAGAAAATAAATTTAATAGTTAGCGAGCGTGTGGCTAATCCCAGGGAGTGTCAGTTGACCCCGTCAACCAACGGAATATTCAAAAAATGTGGGGTGACCAGACGTCTCTTTACGAAAATCGAAGCGGTGCCGTTTTGTGCAGAGAGCTCTCTTGGAAAATCATCGCGCATTTACGTCAGCGTTCACAAGGTCTCTTGGGCCCATACTCTGATACTCAAATACCATTGATATCATCGTATGTCGTAGTTAAAGAGTCAAAAGTTTACTCTTATACAACACATATTAAAATTCTAAAATTCTAATACATGAATACATAATGATAACAAAGCCCTGACGAGCTTTCTTCTCAAATGGCTCTATGATGGCGATCTCCTCGTCTTTCACGTACATAAGCTTATGTTCCTCGATAGGGTGAGCTAATGCTCGATAGTGGAATCCACACTCAAATAATTTCTTCTGCCTAAGTTATATCTGATGCTCACAGTAAACACACATTCAAGCGAATCGTGATCACTGCTTGAATGTCTGCACGATCATTCGTCGAGTCACCGACTCCCCACACTTGCCTAAGCCACGTATGAGAAACATTATTTTCCAGAGGATATTTGTTTTATATTTGTGGACAACCCTCAGATAAGTAGTGGAGGCGGAACTCCCGGAGTGTTATATTTAGTGGACTACCCTCGGAGTGTATGTCGATTAGGCCGACTCAGACCGATTGATATTTTATATATGGACTACCCTCCGATAATTATAATGGACGCACTTCAATAATTATTATTCTTAGTAGTCAACCCTCCGAAACTATTCTCTCAAGAATCACCTCATACATTCACTCCTATTGTTCTAAGGTGCCCCAGTGCATAGGGAATGCATGATGTCGATTCCATTACAATTCTATAACACATGAAAATATATAATCATGTATATATTCACATAATTTAAATCACACAAACATGTCATGTAATTTCACAATCCATTATCTCAAATATTAGCTCACGTGGGCTAATGATCAAACACGAGCAATTCAACTTGAATTACTCGACCAAGCAGTTTACCCTGAAAGTTTTTTTCATGTCACTATTCATATGAGCAGGTAAAACCCTCGGGTTTTACTATTCCCATCCACTAATCAATTCATCGGTTCACTTTAGGGCGAATTTCATGGTCATTCGACCTCACACACATCACAATACAATTTAAAGCACACATTTCACCATGACCAACCCAGGCAACGTGGGCCGATCCGCAATTTGTCGCATGGAACCTAAAAATTCAACACCTCGATTCGAATTTAGGCAGATCAAGCGACCCTCACGACTGTCCAACTCAAGCATCATAAATACACCTAAACAAAGTGTAAAACTCAAGTGGATGAAACCCCTACCTCCAGGATTTGTCAAAAACTTAAAAAGCAGTGCCCCGTCGTAGGTCTCGATGCATAGAAGCGGCTTTGCTTCTTGTCAATAATTAGAGCGGTCGATATGCTTGAAGTAAATCAGAGAGAGATCTCTGCTCTCTCAACTAAAAAAAAATTATGGAAGGCTCACTGTCCATTTCCTTTTCTCCCCCCAGCACGTTTCTCTTTTCCCCTTTTTGAAGAAGATGATCATATTCCTTATTTTGTCTTTTTCTAACTTAAGAATTTAAATAATGACCATTATGTTCATAAGCTTGGATTTTCAACATTTTCTTATTGCTATCTGTCGTTCGTTTTAAATCGTTTACCTCTTTCGTGCGGCGTAGTGTAACATCTGTACATGTTATAGTGACTTCTCGTCTCATCATATGTCTTTTCACGGCACTCGAAGCATGATGCCCCACAGAAAAAGCGTCTTGGTCAGGCTATCTCGAATTCTGCGAAATTTACGTCTTGGTAGATTTGAAGATTCCAATGGTGAAATCCGTTTAGATCATCGAGATCTAGATAATAAATTCGATTACGATAGAAATTACGATTTTGTCATTTTTAAAGTGGAATTTCTCGGGTCTTATTCTCCTCCTTAAAGGAATTCCGTCCGAAGTGCGGACAATCACCAAATCACTCACATCGTATGCAATGTACGAGTATACCGTGCATGTAAACTCGTCATTTAATATTAAGCAGCCAAGCGCGCGTACCTTAAGTACTAGCGAAGAGATATGTAGCCGTATCGTGTCTCGCGCTCGCGTTGACTCCTCCTCCGTAGATGCAGCCACCAGCACCCTCACTAGCCTCCTGCGGTCTTACGACTGGCGCAAAACCCGATCACGGTATCCAAAAAACCTGCTTGGTCCTCCTCGAAGGTCATCGATGTCGACCTCGTCTGTCCCCGATCCCTTTACATGTTTGGATGCGGCGTATACTTCAGGCATGGAAGTGAAACACCTCATGGACACCTGACATGCTGGGCGGTAAAGCTAATCGGTACGCAATAGTGCCTATCCTCTCGAGTATCTCAAAAAGCCTAATGAATCTAGGTGATAGCTTCCCACGCTTGCCGAACAGGTATCTCTCTTGGGCATCACCTTGAAACGTGATCCTGACCTCGAACTGCAGGGTCGACGTCGTACATCACATAGCTCTTCTCACAGACACGGCGTGAAGGCGGCCCCAATCGTGTCAAGCTCACCTCCTCAGGGGTGTCTCCCAATCAGTCGGGACCCCGGGTGATGGAACTCTCTCCCACCTCAGTCGAGATACTTGGTGATCTACATGGCCTCCCATACAATGCTCATATGGTGCCATTTGTATACCCTTTGATAGCTATTGTTGTAGGCGAATTCACTAAGGGCAATTGCTCCTCTACCGCCCAAGACCGGAGACGTATGCTCGCGGCGTGTCCTCCCAACACGTATATAATCCAGCGCGGCGTGTAACCTACCATGACCACACTTTATTGTGTAAGCGGCTTTGACCTTACCTAGGTCCTGATCGTGACAATCAATGGACGTCAGCATAGTCCGTGTCGCGAATGACATCCATATCACGAGGCCCTTAGCCGTACCGACAACGCAATCACGATTCCCGAAGGGTATCGAATCTCGGTCACTCGGCTCACATCACTTTCGGCTAAGTGCATGTGATAACGTAGTGTGTTTTCATCTCGGCTTGACACAACTCTTGGCTTACACTTTGAGCCTCTTACATTCATACAGAAATTTAGGATATCTCCACGAGTCTCTTACACCACAACTCGAGATTCATGCCTTAAAGTTAATGACCCCACTAGCACATGACCTTTAATTTTCTTCCTTCCCTAATTCCAAACTATGAGTCTTCATTGAGCGTGGTCCCCAGACAAACTCGACCCATACTCACCAAGAGTGGTGAATATTGTCTGGAGTGCACCCACACCGGAGGCTCAGCGCGATGTTCTGGTGCACCACGAGCCTTGATGATGCCATCTTGTGACACCCAATCCCAGGTCAGTGACATAATGGCCACTCCCGGCTGTCTGTCTTCTTTGGGAGTGCTTAATATAGCACCTCGAAAGTGAAGCGTTCCTCGGCCAGGTACTATAGCTAGCTGGGTTTTCCAGCATCCCCGAGTCCTAGGATCCTGTGCAGGGGCGGCCAGTCTCAGTACTGATCCTGCCACGGTCACGAGCTGCCGTGTGAAGGCGTAAGTCTTACTTGCTCTTCCACAGAACTGAAGGTGATCCTCCTCTTGCTGCCAACACATCAGGAGGTGCTCCGAGCATCCTCGATCTCTCTCTCCATGGTCAGGGTCGTCCCGACCATGGAGTCCATGTCCGTGGCGAAATCTGCGATCACGCCTCGAATGGACAACCGGCTATTCTCGAATCTCTGTAATACCCGGCCCGATCCCGAGAAACTACGTATCTCGAAGATTGACATTCGGTCTCTCCCAGCTCATCACTACCTCAGCTTCTCTGGAGTCGGCGGACTCTGATGCGACACCACGTGTCCCAGAAATCTCACCTCGATGGCTGAAACTCGCACTTCCCCCAGACTTGGCATTACAGCGATGGTCTCTTAACAAATTTGTAAAACAATCCTCTCGAAGTGATACTTATGCTCCGCTCGGCCCGGGAGTAGATTAATTGTCATCCACGAAGACTACGACAAGCTGATCTAGATAAGGTTGGAACACCACATGCATGAGGTCCGTGAATGCGTGGCGCATTCGTCGATCAAAGGGCATCCGCAGTAAACTCAAAGTGCCCCCGTAATGCGTCTATGTCTTGGGGATGTTGTCTCCTAACCCTCAATTGATGGTAACCGGTGCGAAGGTCTATCTTGGAGTAGACTGCGCTCCTCTCCCACAGCCCGTCAGATAAATCATCGATCACCGGTAATGGTCTGGAATTCTTGATCGTAATCTGTTCGACTAACCATTAATCAATACTGATCTAAGGGTCTTGTCCTTCTTCTTTGCAAATAGAGCGGACGGCCCGTAGTGAGTGCTCGATCTGACCAGACCCTTTGTCCGATGGCTCACGTATTTGGACTGCGAGTTCTATGACTCGTAGATGCCATCTATGCGGAGTCATAGGGATGGGTGAAGTACGAGAGTGTAACTCGTCTGAAGTCTTACACCCTGCGTGGAGGTAGTCCGGGTAGCTCATGCGGAAAACATCCAAATACTCCTGAAACTGCTCGAGGTAGATACAAATTACGGTCTCCACCATAGTCCTCTGAGGGGTAAGGCTCGTACTTGACCGGTAACTATCCACGACACACGGACTCATTATCTTTGTACGGGGCAAAATATCATGCTTGCCACGGAAATACCACCTGAAGTATCGTTTTGCGTGTAGGCGGTAGCCTCCTGGCTCCTTGATCGATACTTGCTGACCATAATTTATCTCGGTGATCCGTCCAGGGATGACATCGAGACTACGACATGTCCATGAGTCCTCGAGGCCCACTGCGGAGTAGAGTCCACGAGATCTCGACTCGCAGCCTCGACATATCATCCTATTCTCACCTAATCCTGGGGAGAACTCACTACAAAGGCTCCTCTAAGATCTCACAGGAGTTCTTGCCCATTTCCATAGTATTTGAGCCCCTCGCTCTCTCAAATTTGGAACACGGCTAGTCTAATCCTAGTAGTGTCGAGAGGTAATCTCGTAGCCTCCCAACACCTTCTCACGTCTGTATGAACCAATGGTCTTCCCACGTGAGATCTTCCTCCCCATGTGAATGTCGGAGGATGATGCCCCCAAACTCCCGGAGAATTTTCGGACCTCCACGACTACCTACTCATGCTTTGTCACGATACTTGTATCGCAATACCTCTGACCTCAACAAAGGCACGCTTATCAAAGATTGGTGGTGCTGACCCGTACCTGTGGACGCCCTTCGTCTCGTCCTCTGCTAGCCCGTCACACGATTTCAAGCGGCGGGTTAAATACGTCTGATTATCTACAAGGCATAAGCATGACCCAGATACCTTATTCGCTGCGGAGATGGGTGTATATTTCCAGAGTCCCGTTTCACAAGCAATGCAAGACCATTTATCGATATATTAAATCATATTTATTAACAAAAAATTTTATTTTGAAAATTTCATTTTTTCAAAAATTTATCCGCTTTTGTTTGATTTTATTTTATTTGATTTTCAAAAAAATTTATTTAAATATTTTTTTGAAAATTTTTGGTGATGAGCAGTGTTAGTTAGTGACTCAAAACGTCTTCGGGTCAAACTAAGTCAAGTGAGTCGGGTGCGCGAAACACAATGGCTGTGACCCGGCCCGGCACGCCCGGTATTTCGCCGACACGCCCGGGCGGTGCCATGGTCGTAGCCCGTATGCGTGCAGCATAACACGCACTACCCTCCTGTAACGCGAGTGCCGCCCAGCGCTGCGCTCTGCTCGGCGCTGTGGCCTGTGGCCCGTAGCCCGCTGCGCTGCTGGCGGGTGTCGTGGGCAGGCTGCGTATTTATGTCAGCGTCATTTGACGCTCTCTTAGTCCGCGATACAGCCTATCATCTTGCAATACAACCCAGTGACGAAGCCACCTCGGTCCGCGTCTGACTTGTGTATTGCGATACCTCGGCTAACGACTGTTGCGATACAGTTTGTCTCTGTCTGATTTTCCCCATCTTTGCAATACAATCCAGCCACCTCTTGCAATACAATTTCTCCTTAAACCAGCCACCTTCCAGCCCACCTAGGTTGCAATACAAACCTTGTCTTGCAATACATTGGGCAGTAGCCTAGTCTTTCACTGCACAAATTTTTTTTTTTTTCATTATTGTTATTATTATTATTATTATTATTATTATTATTATTATTTCAATCATTTCCGACTCTTTGAAATACCAAACATAATTCATAAAATTTGTTATTTTTTCATTTCCGAACCTTTCGATAAATTTATAAAAATTTATTTTATTCCCTTTCTTCAATTTTACAACATTAAACCTTAGAAAATTATTTGTTTCACCTCTAAACCAAATAAATTGATAAAATTTATTTTATTTATTTTCTTTTGATACGGACCATGTTGTCGAAAATTTTCTCAAATCACGATCTAACACTAACTTTAGTGTTTAACCTCGAAATTTATTAAAATTTTAATTCATTATCCAATAAACCAAATAAATTTATTAAAATTTATTTCCTTTTTCGATTTTACTCATTGTAAACTCTAAAATCATTTTCTAAAATATTTTCTAACACATTAATGTGCTAATCACTAAGCACACATAAATAATCTCAACACATCACAACCATGATCACACATCATTCATGTTATGCATATTTTTCACACAACATTTCATCAAATCACACAAAACATACTAAACACATGCGTGCAGTGTCCTAGTTTTATCCCGTGATTTCCTAGGTAATCTCATACCTAAACTTAACATCGAACCACACCTAGTGGTGATGGATACCTAACCCGAGCTCCTAGGTATTGGTATCACCGCAAGCTCACGTCTGCAAGTTGGCGCTAAATTCGGGGTGTCAGATTGACTAGATTAACCGTGGAATATTCGATGTCGGGTGGCAGGCATCTCTTCTGAATCGGGGCGAGTCTCGCTGTACGAAGGCTACTGCTGAAACCATCACTACAATCCCTGATCGACATTCACAAGATACATATGTAATTAAAAGCGGCCTCTTGGGCCCATTCTACAATACTCATCATCAATATAAACCAACTATATCCAATAGTTCTAAAAAGGTAAAGTTTTACTCTTACTCCTGACACATATTAAAATTCTAAAATTCTAATACATGAATACATAGTGTCGCGAAACCTGACTGACTTTCTTCTCAAACTCGGCCTCTATGATAAAGTTAGTCTCTCGTCGCTCCACATGGCGAAAGTATGTTCCGTCGACGGTGTGAGTTAATGCTCGAGTAGTGGAATCTCCTAAAACGGGCTACTCTCCACCTAGTGCATATGCAATGCTCCAAAGTAAATGTGACACATTTCGGGGTTTCGGAGGGTTATCTAAAAATGATAATTATGGAGGGTAGTCCACAACCCAAAAAAATATCAATCGTCGGAGATGGCTGATTGATATACGCCCGGAGTGAGTATAGCAATAATATCAATCGTAAGACGGCCCGATTGATATATACATTGGAGGGTTGTCCACAAATAAACATAATGAATTCTCATCGGGGCTTGGCGAGTGTGAGGGAGATCGAGTGAGGACTCAGTGCGAGATGATCGATTAGACATTCCAGAAATAGGATCATGCATTTGCTTGAATGTGTGTTTTATTGGAACATTGCATATACACTTAGGTGAAGTGGCCAGCAGGGTGATTTCACTACTGAGCATTAGCTCATCATGTCAGGGATATTATTTTCACAGTGCGGGGCGTGTGAGAAGACGACTCATATCACTAAGGTGACTTTTAGAAGAAAGTCGGATCATAACAGGTTATAATGTATGACATGTATTGAATCTCTAATTTTAATATATATGTTCATGTAAGAGTAAAGTGAACTCTTGAAACTGTGGATATAGATGTGTGATAGTATTGGTTTATGGTGAAGTGACGTTTTAATGCTAAGTACATTATATTGGTTGTTTGGAATTTGGTTATATACGGGTTTTGTATTTGGGTAGAGCTCCGTATAAGGGACTACGCGATTTTAAGTGAAAAATGTCGGGTTATCCAACATTCACGAGTATTCCGCTGGGTTGGCCAGACTGATCAACGGACCCCACGTATTGGGGTGTCAAAGCAGTATCGAGCAGGTATGCGAATACTGGGAGCTCGGGTTTGGGTATCCATCACTACTTGGTTGGTTTGATATAGAGTATAGGTATATGAAAACCTAGATAATGAGGGCTTGGGCTTAGGCCATAGTCGTGTAAGAACATGCACCGGTGTGGATTCGATGTTGAGTTTAGAGTATGAGATTACCTGAAATCACGGGGCGAAACTAGGGCCATTTGCATGCATGTGTTTAGTGTATTTGTGTGATTTGATGTAATTTGTTGTGTGAAGGATGATTATAACATGAATTATGTGTTGTGAAATGTTGTGTGCTTAGTGATTAGTACATAGGAAAACTTTTGGGAGTTTTACGATTGAGTATTCGCGGAAGAATAAAAATAAAATAAATAAATTTTTAGAAATTTGTTGAGTCATTAGGATAATGAAGTAATTTTAATAAATTTGAGATTGAACACTTAGGATTTAGTGTTATAGAATGAGGCTTTGAGAAATTTTATGGACATTTTCAGAATTAAATGAAAAAATTAATAATAATAATAAACAAAATGAATTTTAAGCAATTTATTTGGATTTTATTAATGAGAAAAAAAAATATATATATATATATATATATATATATATTAGTATATATATGTATATAAAGGTGGAGAAAAATTTTTCTGATGTAAGCTTGGAAAAGAAAGTAAAGAAAATAAATTTGTAAAATTTATTTCGTTATGAGAGAAGAAAATAATTTTTCTAAGATTTTAGTAAGTAAAAAATTGAAGAAAATGGGATAAAATAAATTTTTATAAATTTATTTGAGTGTTCAAGAAAATGAAAAAAAATATTAAATTAAATAAAAAAATCAAATAAAAATCAAATAAAATTGGACAAAATTTTCGAAAAAATAAAATTTTCAAAAATGAAATTTTTATTGATAAAAAATATTTTAAATGCATAATTAATTGTCTTGCCTTTACAGCAAATGCAAGGGCGGTGTGTATACACTAATTTGTAATGTATGATTAGTGTCTCGGAAATTGTGTTTATGCCTTAAAGATAGTGTATTGAGATTTAAGCATCATGTTAATTGTAGATGGCTAGTAAGAGGGATGAGGACGTAGAAGAGCGTCCATGGGAGTCTTTGGTTAGGCACCACTAGGCCATTTGGCCAGGCCAGTGTTTGATGACGGGCCTTTGTAGAGGAAACTATAGGTATTGTGGTGGCGGTATAACCGCAGAGGCTAGTATAGCGGATAGTCGGGGAAGTCTGGTAACCTCCAAGGTTTGGGCGCATCATCCTTCGACATTCACGGAGGAGGAGAAGAGGTCAGGTGGTGTGACCATTGGTTCATGCAGTCGAGAAGGTGTTAAATTTATGGAGTCCTGCAGCTACGAGATAGACTAGTTGTGTTTTAGCTAGAGTGGGAGGCTGAATATGGTGGAAATGGGTAAGGACCTCTAAAGACCTTAGAGGAGCCTTTGTATGTGAGTTCTCCCCTAGGGATTAGGGCAAGAATAGGGATGATATGTCGAGGTTGCGAGTGGAGATCTCGGGGACTCTACTCACGGTGGACGGATCGTGGACATGTCGAGGAGTTCGATGTCATCAGGATGGATTGGTGACGACTTACGGGGTTGATATCGATTGTGGCGTAGGAAGGGTTATCGCTACCGCAGCGGGACCGGTACTCGTGTGGTATTTCGGAATGACATGATGTTTGCCCCTGTCTGATTATCTGATCCGGTGTCGGGGACGGGTTAATTGGGTTAGCTGCGAGCCTTGCCACTGGGACGGAGAGACTAGACTTAGATTTACCTCGAGTAGTGTGCGAGTATGTGGATGTTTTTCGGATAGGCTACGGGGCCCCACCTCCTGGAGGTTGTAGACTTGGTGTCGAGTTGCTGGTGCTTCACCCGTCACATGACTCGCGCAGGATGGGCGCGATTGAGTTACGAGGGCTCGAGTCTAGCTCACGGAGCTGCAGACCAGGGGTTCGCGTTAAGTAGGAGCACTTCACCATGGGGCGCTCAGGTTCTATTAGCGAAGAAGAAGGACAAGACACTTTGACTGTGCATTGATTACAGGCAGTTGACCAGGGTTACGATCAAGAATCGGTACCCGTTCTGGGATTGACTTGTTTGATCGGTTGAGGAGCGCGAGTCTACTCCCGAGATAGACCCTTGCTTTGGTTACCATCGATTGAGGGTTAGGGAGATAGATATCCCTAAGACAGCGTTTAGGACGTTATGGGCACTTTGAGGTTCTGTTGATGCCCTTTGGATTTGGCGATGCGCAACGACATTCATGGATCTCATGCATAGGGTATTCGACCCTATCTAGATCAGTTTGTCGTGGTCTTCGTGGATGACATCTTGATCTACTTCGGTCAGTGGGAGCATGGTATCACTTGAGGATCGTGTTCACCGTTGTTGAGACCATGGGTTGTACCTGGATTAGGTAAGTCTGAGTTTTTGGCTTACTAAGGTGAGATTTTAGGACAGTAATTGCTTTTATCAGTGTCAATCGACTAGAAAAGGTTGAGGTAGTGATGAGTTGGGAGGGCCAGAATGTCGTGCCCAGAGATACGTAATTTCTTGGGATTATTTGGGTGAATTCAAGAATGGGTGAAGTTGTCCATTCGCGGCAGGATCGTAGGACTTCGCTGGGACATGGACTCTATGGTTGGGACGGCCCTGACCATAGAGAGAGAGATCGAGGATGCTCGGAGCACTCGGGATGCGGGTGTTAGTAGCAAGAGGGAGGATCAGCCTTCTTCTAGTTCGAGGGAAGAGAGCGAAGACTTACGCTTCCTGAGTTTCGGGACCGGGGCAGGATTGGGCATGTGAGGCAGATTGCCCTTTCAGAGACGAGGGATCCCGGGACTTTGGGACGGTGCGGAGTCCGGGTTAGCGCCGACAGGGTATCACAGTTAGTTCCTGCATAGTGCGGTCGGAAGGAACGGTTTGGTTGAGTGCTATCTGGCTTCTCAGCGGCCTGAGATAGGCCGAGAGGGCGGAGTGTGGAGTCGAAGTCGAGGGACGGATCGAGTTGCGCCAAAGGAAGCATAGTGGACCTTAGGGTGAAAAGGTAGACATATTGGTTGTTGATGTCGGAGACTAACATGGATGAGTTGGCGGCCATCGGGTTGTCGATGGTGGGATCTTAAGTAGGGTTGTCATACGGAAGCCACGACCTTGGATTTGAAGCTAGGGTTAAGGCCTTTAGAAACCGGGGAATAGATGTTCTTTCCTAGGGTGTAGGGTGAGAGTTGATATCTGGTCGAGGATTATGAGTGAGAGATCTAGGATTACGCTCATGGTAGACCGGGATTGGGTGTCACGATGGCATCATTGCGGTTAGGTGCCGCGGTACGAGTCATTCACCGCTCTTGGTGAGTGTGGAGTTGAGTTTGTCTTTAGGACTACGATCAGTAAGAAGACTCATAGTTCGGTCGGGGAAATGAAAGTAATTAAAGTGTGTTGAAGCGAAAGCGAAGGGGGTCATTAATCCCCCCAGGTGAGAATCACGGGTTAGGGTGTAAGGGCTCGAGGAGGAATATCAGAAATTTGCATATGTATGAAGGCTCAGTGGCGAAAGAGTTATGTTGCCCGAATGGCTGCGGTCGGTATCATATAGACTTAGGTTGAGTGATGGAAGTCGGGGTGACTCGAGATTTGGACTACCTTTGAAATAAGCGACGGGTGTTTGTTGGCTAGCAAGAGCTCGATATATCGGACTGTCATCACGTGTTTATAGACTGGGTTGACCGTCCATGTGTCGGCGTTGGCTGGCCCCAGGAAGAGTCGGCGTTTCCACACAGAAGTAAGAGGTTGTGTAGGAGATTACTGCGGTGTGTGGATCTCACGGTGTTAGAAGGGCTGCGGCTGCGAAGCATCGTCTGGGTCTTTGCAGTAGATGAGCAATTGCCACTGATCGCCCTCTGGCTTAATGGAGAACGGTAGTATGCGGTGGCGCAACTGGCGGCGTGTATGGAAGGCGTGAATCGCGTTATGTTGGGCGGGTGATTTCCATCGCGGGTCACTGATATGATTAGAAGACACACCTAGAAAATTGTGAGCGATGCGGCTTGACATCTTCTCCGCGACTCGGAAGCGAAGCTGAGGAAGGCTATCGCGATATCTGACGTGACGCCGAGTTCGAGGTTGGGGATCACGTTTGCACCTTGAAGAGCATTACTGAGAGGAGTGAGTCCGGTCGGCAATGAACTATCATAAAGTTCATGGGCCTTCCGGGCTCTTTCCGAGAGAATAGAATGTTGTTCACGATTCAGCGTTCTTAGCTGGCATGTCTGATGCCGCAGCTCGCGTCTCCCATGCTCGAATCTTCTCGGATCGTCATCATCAGGTGAGGCAGGAGGTAGTTGACGATGGGACGAAGGAAGGACGTGTGCATTTTGGATGGTGGGTGATCCCGGAACAACCGCCTTGGCAGGTGAGGGTGGTGAGAGTGTTGTAAGCGGCAGCGTAGAGTGGAGGAGTCAGCAGGAGCGCGGTGCAGTGTGGTGCCACCGCCCCTTCTTGTTTGAGGATGAAAATAAATGGTGATCGTTTAATAATTAAATAGCGAGTTTATGCATGCCAGAGATCTGCGTTGCGTATGCGTGTTGAATATTATGATTGTCTGAATTCCGGGGCCGAAATTCACACAGGAAGGGGAAGAAGAATGTAGACTCGAGAAATTCAAATTTCGAATAAGAGGCAAATCGTATTTCATTACAAAGTAGCAATTTCGGGTTAAAAATCCGGAATTTATTCTCTGAATACGGATGGCCAAACGATTTCACTGGGTTGGAATGCGGTCTTTACGGAAATCTGGCTAGCGCATTAAGGCCGTCGGTCGAGCTGGCTGGAGATGGCCTTGCGTTTTCAGGCTATCACGTTTTGGAGTCTTGCGTCACTTTGACACGATGCGACGAAAGTCACATGCCTGCAATCTTCAATCATCTTATGGTGAAGTGGACTGGAGTGATGGTTTGTATGGAGTCAGTTGTGGTTCTGTGGCTGGAAAGGCGTGAAATCAGTTTGTTTTGGAAGGATAGTGAATGAGGACAGATAATGGACAGTGTTATGCTCTTACAAATTCAAAAAGCAAAAGAAAACGTGAAATGGAAAAAAAAAAGAGGCAGTAGCTCCAGATTCTTAATTTTAGAGAGAGAATATCTTGCTTCTCTCTAAAATATCGGGCGTCCGATAGTCGGCTGATCTTCGGGACAAGAAGGAAGGTATCTCACAGCGGAGAGGGAGCCGCGTGGTCTGCGAATTTAGGGAGTTCATGACAGAGTGAAGTTTCTCACTACTTGGGTTTTACCTTTATTTAAGTGTTTTCAATGTTCGGTTGGTTTGAGGCCTTGAGCGGCCGTTTGATGGAATCTGAACTTGGGACCGAATTGGAAATTTTGAAACCCATTGGCCGTCCATCATGAGCCGCATTTTGTTAGGTTGATTAATTGTGTAATTTATGAAATAAATCATGTATTGATTGAATGAGGCCGAGGAAATGTAAATTAAATTAAGATTCACTAAGTGAATCAATGATTGTTGTTGGGAATAATGCATGAGGTTCACTATTCGAGAATAATCTTCCTGAAAATAAATTTTGTGAATTAGTAATGTTTAGTCGAGTAATTCAAGTAGAATTGTTTGTGTTTGATTATTAGCCCTGCAGGCTAATTTTGATGTGATGAAATCTTGAGAATTACATAACATGATTGTGTGATTTATTTTTATGGAATATATGCATGTTTATATATTTAAATGTGTTATAGGCAATAATGGAATTGACATCATGCATTCCATATGCCTTCAGGACACCTGGGACGGTAAGAGTGAGTGCATGAGATAGATCCCAGAAAATTAGGTTCGGGTTTATCAAAGTAGTAATTATCGGAGGGTGGTCCTGCAAAAATAATATAATCGTTTGGAACTGATTGATTGATATACATCGGGTTAGCCATAAATAATATCAATCATCGAGGCGGCTATGTGAGCTAATTTTGATGTGATGGGAAATCTGAAATTACATAACATGATTGTGTGATTTAATTTTTATGTAAATATATGCATGTTTATATATTTAAGTATGTTATCTTGTAATGGAATTGGCATATTGCATTTCATATGCCTTGGGACACCTGGGACGTTAAGAGTGAGTGCATAAGTGAGTCTAAGAAAATTGGGTTCGGAGGGTTGTCTAAAAATGATAATTATCGAATTAGTCCATGCAAAAAATATGTCGTTGGAGGCAATGGTGATATATACATCGGAGGAGTAGCCATAAATAATATCGTCGTCGGGGCAGTACGATTGATATATATCGTCGGAGGGTTGTCGCGAATAAACATAATAATTCTCATACGAGGGCTTAGGCGAGTGTGGGGAGTCGTGAGGACTTCGGGTGCGAGATGATCAGTTAGGCGGTCAAGTAGGATCATGCATTTGCCCAGATGTGACATTTTAGACATTGCATATGCACTTAGGTGGAGAGTAGCCCACTTAGGGTGATTTCACTACTGAGCATTAACTCTGCTGTCGAGGATATTATTTTACGGTACGGGAGCGTGCGAGGGAGACGGCTCATCTAGGCGAGGCTTTAGAAGAAAATGGGATTGTAGCTTTGGGTTATAATGTATGACATGTATTAGAATCCTCCCAATTTAAATATATGTGTTGTATAAGAGTAAAATTTGAACTCTTGAAACTATTGGATGTAGTTTGGATATAAAATATTGTGATGAGTATTGGTTTGTAAGGCTCAGTGGTCGTTTTAATCATACCTTTGTTATATTGGATTGTTTGGGGTTATGTTATATACAAGTTTTGTATTTGGGTAGAAGTACAAGGAGACTGCGATTTTTGTGAAAAATGTCGGGTTACAGAGCATTCCCTTGAAGTATTCCGCGGGTTGTAGGGTAAAGTGTGAGGACCTCGGATCGAGTGTCACCGGTCAGTTGACAACCCCGTCGGCCGCGAAGTGCTCAGTGAATGTCGGGTAACCCGATGACCCTCACGAAGCGGGCCAGTCTCACTTTAATATAATCTTAAATAAAACACATGTACTGTATAATCGAGCTGTCCCAGTGGCGGATTTTAATCATAGTTGTTATATTGGATTGTTTGGAATGAGTTATATCTGAGTTTTGTATTTGGGTAGAGCTCCGTACAAAGGGACTACGCCTCTTTTTGGTGAAAATGCCGGGTTACGGGGCGTTTCCCGCGATATTCGTGAGGTTGGCCGGGTAGTCAGCGGACCCTCGGGATCGAGGTGTCGCGGTCAGTTGACAACGTCGACACATCAAAATCGTGATCTTCGAGTAACGACCTACGTAATCGGATGATGCTGTATGCGAGGGCTCTGCCCGTAGTACATCGTGCATCCCGATCATGCGATCCACGAATATAAACATGAGTAAAGCGGCCTCTTGGGCCCATAATGCAATGCTCATCCTGATATATATATCGAGCTATATCGATAGTTTTGAGAGTTATCGTTACTCTTATACAGCATATATTAAAATTCTAGAATTCTAATACATGTAATCATCAAAACCCAAGCCACAGCCGGCTTTCTTCGCACGACTCTCTAGGATGGCTAGTCTCCTGCGAAACGCTCCACAGTACCTGAAAATGTATCCTCGGCAGTGAGCTATCACCGATAGTGGAATCACCTAAATGGGATTACTCTCCCACTTAAGTGCATATCTGCGATGCTCCCGATGAACATGCATTCAGTGGAAGTGCGATCTGCAGTGTCTGCATGATCAACATGCCCCGAGTCTCCTTGAGCTCCACCTCCACACTACTAAGCCACGTATGAGAAACATTATTTTGAAACAAAGATATTGATTTTTTTTTATTATTGTGTGGGACAGCCCTCGGAGTATAAGTAGTGCTCAGTGTTATATTTAGTGAACTACCCTCGTGTATATCAATTGGGTCGGCTAGGCGATTGATATTTTATATGGACTACCCTCAGATAATTGTATAATTAGTCGACCCTCAGAAACACTCTCTCCATAAGTACGTCTCATCGCTCACTCCTATCGTTCTAGGGTGCCCCAGTGTATATGGAATGCATGTTGCCAATTCCAATTCAATTCTATAACACATGTAAATATATATAACACGATATACATTTACATAATTTAATCACACAAACAAGTTATGTAATTTCACAATCCATTACACCAAAAATTAGCTCACTTGGGCTAATTATCAAACACGAGCAATTCAACTTGAATTACTCGACCAAACACATTTTCACACAAAAATTTATTTTCGTGTCACTATTCATGTGAACAGTGAAACCCTCGGGTCACTGTTCACATCCAAATACCCAATATCGGTTTCACCTTGTGAAAGCCGGGTGTCTAGCCATTTTGGCCTCCATACACATCACAACATAGAATTGTTTCACAATTTATACAATTCTGAAACCCTAAGCGACCCGTGCACGATCCACGGACTACACAAATAGGTTCAAATTTCCTAACAATTCGGTTCCAAGATTTGGGAGCGATCAAGCGACCACTCCACGGCCTCAACTCAAACATCATAAATACACACTTAAACAAAGTGTAAAACTCAGTAGGATGAAACCCCTGCATGACACCTAAAACTTCGGTCAGATTGATATCGAGTCAACTAGAAAATCTACTCTCTCGTATTCTGAAACCCATGCACAGGTAAAATGGCCACTTTATTTGCATCAACACTCATCAAACCTTATACCCAACTATGTTCCAATAGTCAGTATGTCATTACTCTTAATACAAATAAATATTAAAATCTACAGATTCTAATACATATTATCTGAAACATAGCCTGACCTAACTTTCTTCAAAATCGGTCTCTAAGATGGTAGTCTTCTCGAATACCCCACATGCACGAAAAAATGTTCCCTCGACAAAGTGAGCTATCCTTTAGTAAGTAGAATCACCTAAATGGGTTACTCTCCACCTAAGTGCATATGCAATGCTCCAATTTAAACACAACTCAAGTAAATCTGTGATCTGCTTGAATGTCTACGTATCAGTTTCTAGTATCTGCAGTACTCACCGATTCACTCACACTTGCCTAAGCCATGAGAAAATAATCATTTTCAAAGAAACAAAACTTGTTATTCTTGAAAATATCTTATCGAAGTGTCGGTAAAAATATGAGACTACCCCTCCAGGCGAATTGGTTGGTGAAGCTTTACAGCTTGATCATGGTCCTCATCAGAATGATGCATTGGCCCATCTTCAACCAATTCTCGGAAAATCATCCTGTAAAATTCCTTTAAAAACCATGTTCGTTTTTCAGAAAATTCATGTCATGCACTACTAAATTCTAGGTTACCCGGTCATGTAAATGCATTATGCATTTCAATCATTTTTATACAATATATCAATTATACATATATTCACAAATTACATTCACACCACATGTACAAGGATCAACCATCACCAAAACTAGCTCACTTGAGCAATTTACAATATCATCTCCAATGGCCTACACACACAATTATATTCCATATAATTATGTCCTTATGTTAATACATTAAAATCATGTTTTAACCTATATATTCCTTTGATCCTGACTCGAAGCCATTCTTTAATTTCTGATCCATTCACACTTAAAAATTCGGCTCAGCGTGGGCTAGTGTGAATCTGAGCAATTCAATTTGAATCACTCACTCCGAGCCTGATTTATTTGCCAAATTATGAAACAAACACCCTGACATTTTCTGATCTGAGTTGTCCAAATAGGCTCCAAAAATTCTCCAAAAATTTCAACAATTCAGTCCCAAATTTTGGGACCGATCAAACGACCGTTCAAGGCTTCAAACCAACCAAAACATTACAAAACACTTAAATAAAGTGTAACTTCAAGTAAGATAAAACCCCTACCTCACGGAGTTCAAAACTAGAGCTTTCTAGTATCATCACGTGTTTCGTCGCGTAGATCGACTTTGCATAAATCGTGAAAACCTACGGTCCAATTTTTCGTAGATGCGAAAAAACGAAGAAGAAAAAATAAGAATTCCTCTCAACCTCTCTCTCTCCCACTCGATGCCTCCTCTTGCCTTACTCATTTGATTTTTCCATTTATTATAATAATAATAATATTATTATTATTATTATTATTAATGTGTATTATTTTGAATACATAACTTATATTACCTCATTAGGGTCCGTTTCTCTCGAAAATTTTATTTCTTTTTCCAGTTCAATTATTTTAATGAACTTTAACTCACGCCATTTCGACGAGAGATTTTGGTAAAAATCCGTCCACTGAAGAATCAGCGACGGTTTATCACCCAGAAAATCGTAAAATATTCTGTTTATCTCAGAATTCTACGAAACTTTTCTAGGTCACTAGATTTCGCGAGGCAGATTTAACGGCCCAGCGATCCCGTTTTGTCATCTCGAGAGATCGAATAAATTCCGGTTACGATCGAAATTACGATTTTCTGCTTTTGAGGAAAAATTGAATTTTCTGGGTTTATTCTCCCCATAAGCATAATTTAGGTCCGAAATTCAGCACCTCGCATCACTCATATGCATATACTGCAGCCTACTGGCATTTCGAGGCCAGAGTATCGGGTATGATAGCCGTCTCGGGTCACAATCATGACTGGCAGATGGTATCAGAGCTCATCCATGTCAGAATGACATGGCAGAATGACTGTCGTATCGACCCGACTCTCATACTAGATCATAGAGGAAAAATTTCCCGTCTGATAGGCTTTTCCAGGCCCTAAACCTCACAGCTGAGCTCGAAGAAGGTTGATCCTCCTTTCTCTTCCCATAGGCACTCGCATCTCGAATGCCTTGTCGTCACCATCTCTATGGCGGAGAGTGTCCACGACCATAGAGTCATATCTTATGGCGGAGGCCCACAATCTTGCCGAATGGACAGCAGGTCCATTCTCGAACCTCTATCCTTGGCCTTATACGTGGCCACATAGTCATCACCAAGCGTGCCAGCTCGATTGAATGCGGCCATGTACTCCATCAACTGTCTTCGTTCCTGCCTCGGCTCTAGGAACTCTTGGGCCTTGCATGTCTAACGATTAATCAGGAAAATACTTTACCATGAGCGACTCTGGAACTGCGCCGTGTCATTGCCTCACAGGTCTCACAGGGTCTATTGATCCGCCCCACACTTGGGACTCACCTGTATTTGGAGCGTAGCGATCTTGGGTACGCATCGGGTAATATCCATAGCCTCGATACCATTCTCTGATATCACGGAACCCGATGGTTTTGCCACCATCGGATCCCTACTCCTAAGCGTCGGAGGATGATGTGACTTAAATCTCACGGGTTACTCGTACCTCCTTGACTCTGTTGCACTGGCTATGCAATGAGTATGAATTGCAATCCAACTGACCTCGGCCAGTCTGGCTGGTCAAATCTTTGGTGGTGCTTGGCTAACTCTGCTTCAATGGGCGAGCCTCGTGCTCGCCTCGACTTTCCATGTACACATGTCAAATGGCAACAAACTTTATTTAATCTCATTTCAGTCGAACTAGTAACACACATGCCAATTACTAATAGACTTGACATCTATGAACTGACCCGTTCATCGCCTAAGTGGAGCTACTTGTCAACCACTCCTTTTATTTATTTCAATAAAATTCAACACTTTCAGGTTCATTTCATTTTACGAATCCCTAAGGTTATAGTTCCTAACCTTAGCATTCCACTTCTTCCTATATACATTATGTCATGCATATAATTTTCCGCGCAATATACGCAATCACACTTCCCATATACATCATACGAGTATAAGTTTTTCCTGCAATGTGTAACACACAATCACGTGATCCGCAGACATGGAACACCCTGATGCATGCGTGGTTCAAACGATCCCATGAACTCCTAGGTATTTGTGTACCTAAACTCCGTCTAATATGACACTAATATCAATTTCACGCAATAGTAATGGCGGCCCATGTCCCGTGATTGTCTAGGTAATCACATACCTAACCTAACATCGAGCCACACCAAGTGGTGATGTTCTTAAACCTTAACCAACCTGACGGCCTTGACCCCGAATCCTCGAGCCCTGGGTAGTCGTATGCCTATCCTCGATGCAATTTGTGAAGTGGTATCATAACCATGCTATGACACGCAGGGCTCCCGAGTAATCGTTTACCTAAGCTGCGATACCAAGGCTTTGTGAAGCTTGTATCAGGAACTAAACATGGATACACCAGCAGGGCTCTCCCAGTGTCGTTTACCTTAGCTGCGATGCAAGCTGTGGCCCACACGAGCCACGGTGTCGGGTTGACTACTCGTCAACCTGCGGAAAATCTATACGTCTTGTATTACGAGACGTATACCTGAGTAAAAATGGTCACTTGGGCCCTTGTATCAACACTCATCAAAATATACCCAACTATATTCAATAGTCGAAGTTATTTCATTACTCTTAATACAAATACATATTAAAATATATAATTATAATACATATTATCCAAAACATCAAAGCCACAACCCGAGCTTTCTTCAAAATCGGTCTCTAAGATGAGCCGTCTTCTCGAACGCCCCTGTACCTGAAAAAAAATAATCCCTCGACAGGGTGAGCTATCACCCAGTAATTGGAGATCACCCTAAATGGGTTACTCTCAACCTAAGTGCATATGCAATGCTCCAATTTAAACACACACTCAAGTAAATACGTGATCTACTTGAATGTCTACATGTCGTTCCCATGTCTCTAGTCCTCAGGCTCACTCACACTTGCCTAAGCCATGTATGAGAAAATAATCATTTTCAAAACAAAACTTGTTGTTCTTGAAAATATACTACGAGTGTCGGTAAAAATATGGGACTACCCTCCAAGGCAAATTGGTTGGTGAGCTTTCCGAAACAATCATGGTCCTCATCCGAAATGATCTGTTGGCCCATCTCCCAACCCAATTCTCCAGAAAATCATCCTGTGAAATTCCTTTAGCAACCATGTTCGTTTTCGAGAAAATTCATGTCATGCTGCTCACCTAAATTCTAGTTCTGGTGCATATAAATGCATTATGTCATTTCAATCTGTTTTATACAATATAAATTATGCATATATTCACAAATTACATTCACACCACATGTAATTTAGCATGGATCAACCATCACCCCGAAACTAGCTCATGACAATTTACAATATCATCTCCAATGGCCTACACACACAATTATATTCCATATAATTATGTCCTTATGTTAATACATTAAAATCATGTATTAACCTATATATTCATTTGTATTAACCTATATATTCATTTGATCCACCAACTCAAGCCATTATCTAATTTTTCAATCCATTACACAAAAATTAGCTCGCGTGGGCTAATTAACGAACACGAGCAATTCAATTTGAATCACTCACCCAAACACACAATTTATTTCATAAATTATGAAACAAACACTGACGGCCCCTGAGTCACGGATGTCCAAATGAGCTCAAAAATTCTTCCAAAAATTCTGACAATTCGGTCCCGAGTTTTAGGATTGATGGCAGCGTTAAAGTTTCAAGCCCGTAGAAACATTACAAAACACTTAAATAAAGTGTAACTTCAAGTAAGATAAAACCCCTACCTCACGGAGTTTGCCAAAACTCCGACTTTTTGGTATCTATGCGTAGCTCTCATCTTGTAGATCAACTTTGCTTGTATTGCAGACGAAAACGCCTACGGTCAGATTTTCGTAGATACGAGAAAAACGAATAAAATAAAAAAAAATAAAATTCCTCTCAACCTCTCTCTCTCCACTCGAAGCCTCTCTGCCCCTTTTCATTGATTTTTTTCCATTTTATAATAATAATAATAACAATAATAATATTAATAATATTATTATTATTATTATTATTATTATTATTATTTTGAATACATAACTTATATTACCTCATTTAGATTAAGTTTCTCTCGAAAAATTTTATTTCTTTTCAGTTCAATTATTTTAAATGAACTTTAACTCCTCCATTTCGACTTACGAGATTTTCGTAAAATCTGGAACTTTGAGAATCAGCGACGGTTATCACCCGGAAAATCGTAAAATGATACTGTTTGTCTCATAGTCGTGAAACTTTTGTAGGTCACTAGATTTCATGAGGCGAATTTAATGTGCGATCCGTTTGTCATCAGAGATCCGGAGAATAAATTTCGGTTACGGTCGAAGTACAATTTTGCCATTTTCGAAAAATTTAATTTTTCTCGGGTTTACACTACCTCACGGGTTTGTCGAAACTCCGTAAATTCGGATACCCACGAGAAGCCCTCGGCGAGTAGAGCCAAGCTTTCAACTTTGTCGTGATTAGGCCGGTCGAATCGCTAGAAACCTGGAAGTCTATCATCTCACTCACAAAACTCAATCACGGACCTTCTTTGCATCCTCTCCCTAGTTTTCTTTTTTCCTTTTTAGTTGTAGAGACGACCTTGCTGAACTTTTGTCATATTATCGGTCGACTTTCGAATTAATGACATCTGTGTCCACTTCTTTCCCAGGTTTGACACTTGACACTATCTCGTCAAAATTATTTCATCATTTTCTACTCATGCCACATAAGTAACATTAGTACATTTTATAAGTGACCTTCGTCACATCATGTCGTTCACGACGAAACGTGATGCCTCAGCGTACAAATTAGGTGTCTTGGAATTAATGAAATTGACATTAGCTAGATTTGAGGCGATTCCATGGCCCGAAATCCCAGTTTAGATCATCAGGATCTAGAGAATAAATTTTGGATTTTTGGCCAAAGTACGATTTTCTTGCTTTAATAAATTGGAATTTAAGTCTTACAAAACACACATTCAAAAACAAATGCATGATCTAGCGAATGTCTGCACGATCAACTCATCCCCGAGTCCTCAGACTCTCACACTTGCCTAAGCCACGTATGAGAAACATTATTTTCAACGAGGATATTTGTTGTTTATATTTGTGGACAACCCTCGATATAAGTGTGGCCAGGCTAGATGTTATATTTAGTGGACTACCCTCCGATGTATATCAATTGGGCCCACTCCGACGATTGATATTTTATATATGGACTACCCTCAGATAATAATTATAATGGGCCTTTTAGATAATTATTATTCTTAGTAGTAATACTCATTGTCTCTCGAATCCTCATGCACTCACTCCTATTGTTCTAGAGTGCCCCAGTGCATATGGAATGCATGATGTCAATTCCATTACAATTCTATAACACATGCAAATATATAATCATGCATATATTCACATAATTTGAATCACATAAACATGTCATATAATTTCACAATCCATTATCTCAAAAATTAGCTCACGTGGGCTAATGATCAAGCCACGAGCAATTCAGCGGATTACTCGACCAAACACCAGTTTACCACAAAAAGTTTATTTTTTGTGTCACTTTATTCATATGAATAAGTAAAACCCTCGGGTTTACTATTCTCGTCCACTCATCAAATCATCGGTTCGTTTTTGGGAGCCGGAATTTAAATGGTCGTTCGTGCCATGGCGCATCCTGATACATTTTCACTTTACATTTCACGAAGACCCGACCCAGACAGCGTAGACGATCCTTGGTGTCCCATGGAGTTTCTAAAAATTCAACACACCTCGGTTCCAAGATTTGGAGCAAGTCGGCTTTTTCAATCCTCACGGCCTGATCAACTCGAGCATCATAAATGCGCCATGAGTGTAAAACTGAAGTAGGATAAACCGCTCACGGAGTTTGTCAAAACTCTGAAGTGGAGTGTCACCCACACGTAGGTCTTGATCATTAGAGCGACTTTGCTTCTTGTCGACCAATTAGACGGTCGGATCATAAAGTAAATCACAGAGAGTCTCTTTTCTCTCTCAGCTAGAAAAAACAAATCTGAAATTTCGTTGTTCGTTTATTTTCTTCCCCACGTTTCTCTTTTCCCCTTTTTGAAGAAGAAGATGATCTTATTCCTTATTTTGTCTTTTTCTAACTTAATAATTTAAATAATGTAATTTATGTCCACTAGCTTAGATTTTAGACGTTCAGCCAGTATCTCGGTAGTTCGTTTAATCGTTTCTCTCTTTCGTATTGCAACATGTATAACATGTGTACGACTTTGACGTGAGTATTGAGAGCGTGTTGACGTTGTTCATTATCGTCTTCGTCACATCACATGTCTTTCTGGCGCTCGAAGCGCGATGCCTCGAAAAAGCGATCTCCAACTCCAGTTTGAATTCTCACGAATTTACGTCTTGGGCCCAGATTTTGCGAGGCGATTAGCGGTGAAATATGTTTATCATCAGATTTAGAGAATAATTTTTATTTTTGACCGAAATTACGATTTTGCCATTTTCTATAAGTGAAATTTCGGGTCTTACGAGCATGTCCGTTTGGGTACAACATATAGTAATGTTTTGGATTTTATCCTATATATATACAAAGGCCACCTAAATAACCAGACTTAAAAATTGATAAAATTTATTTCATTTCCATCAATTTAAAAGCAGCGGTAATATGTATATTTTTAATCACGATTTTTTATTGATCCTTGCTATAATTATGCTATCATAGAGTGAGATTTTCTAGTAGTGTCATACTTTGGGGAACTTTCAAAAATAATAAGAAATTTAAAAAAAATCTTAAAATTGTAGTTTGAAAAATAATCACAATAATTATGTAGTTTTATGCATCATCATATTGACTTTAAAATTTTGGTTTTGGGTTTTGAGTCAAAAAGCCCAGAGCAAACCCTACACCGATTTTGGTTTCTACTTCATCAAAAATTTGGTTTCTTCCCCCACAGTGCCAAACACCGAATTTTGTGCTCAAGTGGAGTTTTTCTCTTCTATTTTTCCTCTATTACAAGTTGTTGTTTGTATTTACAGTTTGTTTGGGAAAGGTTTGGTCAGTGGACGCTGAGAACAATGGGAAGTCAAGTGGTCCTGGATTTTCCTTTTTTGATACGTAATTAGTGCGGTTTTTTATTTTTTGGGTTTTTTGTTGGAGGAGAGAGAGGAGGAAAATATGTGATTTTGGTGGGCGTTTGTTTTTTGATACATCTTGTAAATAGGCAATGTTAAGTTGTTATTTTAAATTTTCTTTGACTTTATTGATTAAATTTTTTAAAAGTTCGAATATAAAAAGTGAAAATGTTGGCTTTTATTCAGAAAAAGTCATTTCATAATAAGAAAAACTGTCGTTAATAAATGAAGAAAATTAGCGATATCTGTGCAGAATTACAACATAAGGGTTTGGGATTTGAGGCGGTCTCATCAGGCCGGGTTCGTTTATTTTTCGATTCAGCTTATGCCGTTTAAAAAGTAAACGGGGCGAGACGGAGATGGAAAATTAAAATAGCCCTGGATTTTACATTTTATTTTTTGTTTTTATTTTTAATTTTAATTTTTTATATTTGCTTTTTATTTTATTATATTAAAATTAATATTTTCATAAAATAAAAATATTATGATTTTATAAATTATTTATTAAAAAACATTATAATTATAATAATAATTTATATTAAAGTATAAAAATAAAATAATAAAAAAATATTTTTAAAATATAATCAGGGCGGGACTTATTATTATTATTTTGGATACATGGTTCAAACTGCTTCATTTGGGTCCGTTTCTACCCCGAAACAATTTTTTTTTTCAGTTCACTTCATTTTAAAATGAACCCAACCTAAGCCATTTTAGACTTTTCGATATTTTCGTAAAAATCACGTCCCTTAGTCCTTTACTTGACTTATCATCGAAAATCGAAAAGTTTACGCGTCTCGAATTAATGAGAGCTTTTCTAGGTCACTAGATTTCGTGAGATGAATTTAACGGCGATAATTAGTTTTGTCATCAAGATAAGAAATTTTCACAGAACTTTCATGACATATGACAATTTATTATTTTTATTAACATTTTGTCATTTTGAAGATTTCTAATTTTATCGGGTTTCTGATAACAATACCTAAACTCGTCTCGGATTTGAGAAAATAAACCCCAGGCAGATTAAAGCAGTCAAATTAAATTAGCAATGTCTTGCTTAAGAAGCGGCGGAGACAGGCAAAATAATATGTCCAAACTACCATTTCTACTCATTACCATTAGTTAAAAAACAAACAACTTAATACTTAATCTTTATTAAATACTATTATTAAGCTCAAAAAAAAAAATTATATTGACATTAAGTAAAAAAAACAAACACACCACCTTTATTTACTATTGGGATGAGATGTAGTCGGTGGTGTGGTGGGGTTCATATTGTTGTTAAGGAAAGAGGAGAGTTTGGTTGGGTTTCCATTTGGAGGAGAAGTGAGGTGGGCGGGACTCGAAGAAGGGATGAGTGAGTGGGTTTGGGCTCTAGTTGTGTGTGTGTGGAAGTAATTTTATGGCGATTCGATGGGGATCCATTTTTCCAGTGCTTATCCTTTTTTTTTTTACTAATTTTTTTTTTAATTTTGATCCTTCATAATGATGTGTGGAAGATTTATACATATTCACTATTGAAAATATGGTGATTTTAAAGAAATTTGGAAGTATTATTTATATAGAGAAAATTTTATTCGTTGAATTCAAATTTTAATTATTTCTTGTAAATAGTTTATGTTGAGCCTTAATGTTTTGGAATGGGATGATCCTTTGAGCTAGGTGAAGCTTAATTTTGTAGGATTGTTCAATATTTTAAAAACTAGACCGGTTGTCAACCAATGGGTTTACCAGTCCGGGTTAACTTTGGGTCAGGGTTGAATTGGTGGTCCGTTTGGCCTAATACATTTTTTATTATTAAACATTGAACTTACCAATACACCCCTGCTTTTGTCTTTGATTTTTTTATATATTCAGATTTCATAATATTTTTTAAGGTGTAGTTTGTTTTTTTTTTTTAACTTAATGTTAAATAGAACATTTTTTCAACTTAATGCTAAATAGTATTAAGTAGTATTAAGTATTAAGTTGTTTGTTTTTTAACATTAGATAGTGAGTGCTACTAACTCTCCTCCTTGTTGGGAAAGTATGGTGTTTCTTGTTTTGAAATATGACTTTTTCTAAATAGAAAAAGCCATATTTTTTTACTGATTGAAGAGAGATTTTCTGTCTTCTACTCTCATGTTGTATTATTATGATGTGATTTGAGTTGGAGAGGAACAAGATCTCCCCTCATTTTTCTTTCATTTCTTGCTTTTGTTCTAATTTTGTTTTGTTTTTGTTTTTGTTAAACAAGCCCCTTATGTATCAATGTATGTGAGTTGATTAAACTTCCATTTTGTGATTGATATTCTTTCCTATTTTCATCTTATTGGTTAAGTTTAATTATCTTAAACACCTTGTTATTGTCTTCTTTACTCGATGTACTGCAAATAATAGCGAAAAAAAACTTTTGTGGTTATTTGTTTATGGTTTGTAATTTTTTCTAAAAAACAAAGTAAGAAAAATAAAAATAAAATATATTGATATTTTTTTATGATGTTTTCATAAAACATATCTTAATTGTTTTATGATAATTTTTTTACTTATTTTTTAAAGTTATGTTAGGAAAAATAAAAGATATTTAAATGATCAAAAATAATCAAGTATAACAAATTAAAAATGGGTCTTCTTGCGTATTCACCAATTTAATAGTTTTAAGGCTAATTGTTATATTTTCATAGGACTTTTATTAAATATGAGGCACATCACACCATGAAGCATAATTCCCCTTTTTTGTTTTACATCAGTGTATTTTGAATTAAAAAGTTTTAGTACTTATAACGGACATCCATTATACTCGTCTTATTACCACTTGAGCTAGATTTGAAGGCAAATTAAACGCTTTCTTAAAAACTGGAGTTTTGAGAATAATTTCCTTGAAATTTATATATATATATATTAAAAATCATAATCTTTCCTTGAAAATAATTTCCATTATAATATGTATTTACCTTCAAGTCATAAAATACTTGAGACCCCCATCCCTATGTACTGTTTATGTCCGTAAGCATTCTACCACTTGAGATAAGGATAATAGATAACTATAATTTTAAGTTTAAAGTTAAAAAAACTAGGGTTTGTAACTATGGTATAAATCTTAAAAAAAATTTATCATTGTTTTCGTTTCAAATGCTTAACTTTAATTTTTTTAAATGATTATTTTTTTATAATATATTTATGGTTAGAGAGAATATATAAGTTATTTAAAAAATTTATATGATTATCTTAAAATAATAATATATGAGATTTAATCATTAGTATTTTAATTTAATGTTTCTATCAAAATTTTATATACCATGATGTGCCTTTTAGCTTCTTACGTTAAAAAAAAACAGAAGAGAAAACATAAGGGAACTCTCCACTCCACTCTCCACTCCTCACTCTCAGTCGTCCTAGCTGCCTCTTTTCTCCAGTCACCCAACTCCACTGCACCACGGATCGTTCATGCCAGTTTCCCCGGAAAGTCTAGGGTTAGAAATCCAAGAAAGTCCACACTCATCGCAGCATCAGCTGGGATTACAAATCTGGTTCATCTTGGTAAGAATGTGAAAAGTTTTGATTTTAGTTATTTTGAAGAAGAATCTCAGATTTCTCTTACAAAAGTTGATTTTTGTTGTTGTAATAGGTAGAAATGGAGTAAGAATACATTGAATCGGCTTTTTTCTTCTCTAAGAAGACTGAGTTGACTCTGAATATCAACCGAAACATCGGACTGGCCGAGTTTTTGAACCCTGCAGTCCTGACTCAACTCAAATACTCTTCTCCTATCCATTTCTTGAGCTCCCTTCTTTTAGTTTCTTCTTATTGCTGCTTTGTTTCCTTCCCTTCTGTTTTTCAACAAAACCAAATTCCAAAAAACCCCTCCAGTTCTCGTTTTTTGGTTACACTGCATCAAATTATAAGCTTTTCCATTCTGTTGTTTCTCATTTCCCTTCTGTTTTCTCACAAAACCAAATCCCAAAAAAAAACCCATATGTTCTCGTTTTGGTCACACAGCATCAATTGTTGCTGACTTTTCCTACTTCCCAATTGTTTTCCCAAATCCAAATCCAAGTAACAGAGATCGTTTTTGCCGTTGCTGGGAAAGTTTCAGAGTACTTGGTTGCCCCTATTGGACGCCAACTCGGTTATCTGTTTTGCTACTGCAGCCAAGCTGAAAAACTTCGCAACCAAGTTCAGACGCTGAGGACGGCGAGGAATGATCAGCAAATAACTATTGATGAAGCCATCAGCAAATAACTATTGATGAAGCCACCAGAAAAGGGGATGAAATCACACCAGCTGTTCGAGAGTGGCTGAATCGGGTTGATCAGATCACAGGGGCGGCAGAGGCATTTGTATTGATGAGGGATGATCAAAACATGAGCTGTTTGAATGGGTGGTGTCCTAATCTCATCTCACGTTATCAGCTTGGCAGAGAAGCACACAAGAAGGCGCAGGTTATAGTTGGGATCCAAACAGCACGCAATTTCCCTGATGGAATTTCATACAGTGTCCCTCCACGGAATGCAACGTGTATAGATGTATCCTGGACTCAGAGACTTGAAAAAAGATGAAGAAGGGATTGCCAAAATTCAGCAAAAAACTGCAGAAATGTTAGGCTCCCAATTTAAGGGGAAGGATAAATCCACAAGAGCAGATGAACTGAAGCAGAGACTGCAGAAAGAGAAGGAACAGGAGAAAGACAAGGAGCAGAAGAAAGAGAAGATCCTTATTATCTTGGATGACATTTGGAAGGAAATTAATTTGGAGAAAGTTGGAATTCCTTTCAAGATGATAAGACAATATGCAAACTAGTGTTGGTTTCTAGAGACGCATACCTATTATGCAAAGACATGGGCGCGCACAGAAATGTTTTCCAATTCAACCTTTACAAAGAGAAGAAGCTTGGCATTTACTCAAGCATATAGCAGGTGATTCTGTGGAGTGCTCTTCAAGAAGTGGTTTGTGCAAGAGAGAAGTCTATTGCTATGATCATTTACCGTCACACTATCAGCCCCTTGCTTGGGCCAAATGGTGTCGATGGCTTCCATTATTGCCTCAATAGTCGGATTAGTGATTTTTACATGGAGATAACCTTCCACTTTGAGAGCTCTGTCATTCCATTTATTGGTCGAATTGCCCCATCTGATACTTACCGCATTTGGAAACGTGGGTCCAATCTTCGTGCTGATATGACACTTGTTGGCTTTGATGGCTTCCGCATTCGAAGGTCAGACCAAACACTTCTCTTTCTTGGGGAGGGCTATTCTTCAGAAGATGGTAATGCATCTTTGGCTCCTGGTTCCTTGATTGTTTTACTCTGGGAAAGAAATCACAAATGCTTTGGAGGGCTGGTGCTCAGCCAACTGGAAGCAGAAATTGCTCATGAAGTGATGTCTCAAACTAATATGTATAGGCCAGGAATTGATGTTACACAGGCCGATGAAAGGATAGCAAATGGTGGTGACAATGAAGACTATGAAGATGTATTGACAGCTGAAGAGAGGATGCAATTGGATTCTGCTCTTCGTATGGGCAACTCAGATGGTGTCTGTGAAGATGAGGATGCAATGTGGTATTGATAGTTTAGTTTAACTACTGACACCACATAGCACATTCCTGTCAAGGTACTCTGGAATACTGTCTTGAACTCTTCATTTTGTGGTACTGTTATTCCAATATTTTCTCCCATATGTTTGCCCCATTTTTTACTTCGGAGATTCTTTGGACATCTTTTATCATTATTGTGCTGATCACCCCTAACTTAGTTTCTTCATTATAAATTGTTTATCTTTCAAACTAAAACGCAAGAAGCTGCTTTCAGTTTATATTTCTCTATTTCTGTTGGAATGTAGGATCCAAGAAACACTTTAGTATTAGTTTATATATCTCATCTACAATAATTTACGTAAGTGTCTACTGCCGTTTGTAGTTATATTTTCTGACACAAAAAACTTTGAACTTTGGTCTTGGATATTGTTTAGAATACACAAGATATTCATGTGTACCTCTATTTACTGTTGCAATAAATTTAAACTTTTCTCTTCCCATAGTGGTATTGGAGGTCCCCCATGAATGAGCGGAAGACCATATGGACTTTTGTTGTGCGATTACACTTTTTTTTTTCTGTATTTTATATACAAGAAAAAAGAAATAATGAAAGAAATCCACATTCTATAGGGATCTGTAAGCAGTTGGCTAGCAGATATTTCAATAAATGCATTTATTAGAAAATGGTTAATACCATTTAACTTCGTCATCAAGCCATCACATCATCAGATTTACAATATGATGCTTGTAGTTATGTCCATAGTATCTATATCTTCTTGCCATAAACATGATTACATATTTTGCTGTATGAATTGTTTGAAATGAGTAGAAATGCCATTAAAAACCTGCCTGAGAACAGTTCCTTAAAATTACCTGTCTTCAAACTCAGTGGAAATTGTGATTAAACATGCCTAGTGAGAATAAGTTGCTGGAATTGCTGCATCTAAATTCCTTCAATATGGAGGTTCTAACATGTCTACTCTTATAGATTTGCATTTAAAACCTGTGCAAGCATACAACAGTTTTGGAGTATAAACATATTAGGAATCAAACGAAGCACATACAAGTGTGGTTGCGTCAGCTTCAGCTTTTTGAATATTTAGCATACGTTGTTGATTTGTTCTCCATCATTTAATGGGTAAATGGTTTCCAACTCCGTTACATGATGGGAGATAGTTTCCTCAGTAGGGTCTTAGTACTATGGTTTCTATGCTTGCTAGCAAGGATGCTGATATTTTTGCTTAAAGAGGCACATTCTCCTTGGTGCATTGCACTTTTTTGGGTTTGCGCTTTTCCTGATTTTTCCCTTTGTTTCTAGCTTTCTATAAAGGACTTCCTAGCCTCCTATAGCCCTTCATTTCTAAAGCAAAATTCTTTCAAAAGTTGGTTGAGTTAATTTTATTGTTTTGATCCATTAATAATACCAATATTTTGCATACAATTACTCACACACACACGCATATATATATATATGTATTGTTATTTGAGTATAAAGAAATAACAAATATCTCAGTAGTCAAAAAATTTGTTGTCAACCTTATAGATCCTCCAATTGTTGATTGTTTATGTTGATATGAAATAAACTCACTCTAATCTGCCATTACTATTTTCATTTGAATACTTGGATGATATGCTACTCATTACGCTACAATGGACGAGATTTTACGTCGCGATTTGTAATCTGGTTTCTGACTACATATTTTCTTTTGTTTTTTAGATAGTAGGGTATATCATTTTGATAAAATGTTCTAATGTCAATGGATAATCATTAGTTATAGGTACTTTTTTTCTAGCTAATTCATGATGCATATTTCATACTCTTATTGTAATTTTCATAACCACAACCATGTGAACAAATTTAATGGTAAAATTGAGATGCCCATTGCATACAATTTATTTATTGTTTAGATTTACCTTTTGTCCTTGCAGTTCAGTAATCTTTGATGGTATCTCTTTATTAAGGTTCATCAACCGGGGTATTTTGAAAACTTCTTAGAAAAATAAAACTGAAGTTTTGGAAGCATCCCTTCTCTAATATTTTATGTTAAAAGGATAGAATCAACAT
The DNA here is from genome assembly GCA_016808115.1 of Tetrastigma voinierianum. Lineage (NCBI taxonomy): Eukaryota > Viridiplantae > Streptophyta > Magnoliopsida > Vitales > Vitaceae > Tetrastigma > Tetrastigma voinierianum. Next base: position 4,064 of record JAEQBH010004914.1, on the reverse strand, counting down.
ATTAGGAATCAGACGAAGCAAATACAAGTGTGGTTGCTATTAACACTACTACAACTATGTAAGTTCAGTATATTGGATGAAGTTAAATTTGGCCAGAACGATGGAGTTGCAGTCATTGTTGTAACTCATTGTGTTTTGCTGATGCATTTTAATTAAACCTTGCTTCATTTTGACCAATTATTAGTATGAGGTTGTTAACTGTTAACATAAAACTTTGATAAGTTGATATAGTATAGATATCTGCGTCTTATATAATATATGTATGTTTCAAATCTTGTGTGGTGGTATCTATTATTTGATTTAGGCTTCTGGTACATGTAGTAATGTCTTGTAAATTTTATTCATCATAGCTTTTGATGCTATTGCTATTGCTGCTGCTACTAGTGCTTGACACTGCTCCGGTTGTTTCACTTGCTTTTGTTACTATCCTTCTTGCATCATTATGACCAGTGGAACCAACAACTACGAAGTCGGAACTATCACTAATTTTATCATCATCACAACAATCACAACTTCTAATTATCTTTTTAAGAATTAAATGGAACTAAAACTCCCAATAAGGAAAGTACGTTTGGTAACATGCTTTATGAATCTTCGGGCTCGATAGCATTCTTGCCCTCACGATCTTAGAATGTAATAGTTGGCTATAATAGATGAGACCTATTCGAAAGCATGACAACCGAGTTATTGATAAGTAAACAATTATTATCCCGAATGCGATCACTTAACAATACCCTTAATATCGATCAATGTCTGTGATACTAACAAAAGCTTTAACAAAGAGAGGAAGAACCACATGAAAGTATATTAGGAAAATCACAGGTGATCTTAGAGGATGATTTGATTGTATTAGGAGTGAACCCTTGAATAGAATATTATCTACATTAAGACCTATGTCTATGCATGATTGATGTCATGGATGAGTACATCATTTTAGAAAGTATAAATCAACGAGGCTGCATTTTTTCCCAAGGTTGATATTTAAAGATTGTTCTATAGTTATAAGACTATCATTATTATTATTGTTGTTGTTGTTGTTATGTTGATATGATTATACGATGATGATGATGGTGGTGGTGGTGTCATACTCTCTGATGAGTGAGTTTAGTGGAGCGATTGCGTTTTATTAATTGCGTGCCTTGCAAAATTAGCTGGCCCGTATAGGGTCTTTTTATCTTTATTAAATCTTTTCACTCAAAGCAGTCCTTTTGTTCCTCTAGGTTAGTTTTAGCATTCCCTAAGTTGTAATTTGGAGGCGAGAGAAAAGCAAGCGTGAGGGATGGAAATTGATTGGAGGGGTGCCAAAACCATCTGAGAAATTAGAGCGTGGCAGGAAGTTTCGGCGATCAGTGAAGATGTGGATTGTGCGAGAGGCAAATCTATTGTTAGATATTTGTGTAGGCGAGTTGGAATTATTGATAAGAAAACTCAATAATCAGGATGTGATTATATACATGCCCTTATTCTTCTTCCAATATCCTCTATTACTTAAAATCATCGATATCCGTCATAATCTTGAAGTAAAGGCTTTAACACATAGTTAACATTGATGCCTCTAACATCATTTTTCCATATAAATTACAATATAAATCTAGATCGAAGCCAAACCCTAAGTCTATTGTCGAGGACCCGATTTTGTGCAACATTGGTTCCTTTTTTTTTTCTTCCTTAAAAGAGGAAGGGGAATGCGAGGGAGCATGTCTAAACATGTAGCTGAAATGAAAACTAAAAGCGAGACTAAGGTGGCGTTTGTTTTTGACTTATCTTGAAAGCTATTAGAACTTTACTAAACATTAAATTGATATTTTTTAAAATTTTTATGAACATTCTTGAAATTTTTTAAAGTTACGAATAGAAAAAAGTGAAAATATTTATTTATTCGAGAAAAGTATTACGAAAATAAGAAAAAACGTCATTGCCCCGAAGGAGAAGGGTTAACAATACTCACTATTAGGGATGACACCGGGAGAGTTTGGGACGAGGCGACCCCATCTCGGCTCGGCTCGTTTATTTTTTTTAATTCACAAACCTATCTCTTTTAAAAAATTAAATGGGGCGGGACGAGATGAGAAAATTCTCAAACCCGTCTCATTTACATTTGATTTTTGTTTTTTTTTTATATTTTTTTATATTTGCTTTTTTTTTTATTATATTAAAATTAATATATTTCATAAAAAATAAAAATATTGAGCCCTATAAATTATTTATTAAAATATTCTAATAATAATAATAATTAATTACATTAAAAAGTATAAAATAAAATAATAAAAAAATATTTTTAAAATATATTCGGGGTGAGATGAGTTGGGAGTAACAATACTTGAACGTCGAGCAGATGCCGGATTTGGGAAAATAGAAAAACTGCTAAAAACGGGACCAGTGAAACTAAACCGAGTCCCACATTAGAGCAGACAGAATCGAAATAATCCGCCTGTTGTCATCATATATACTGTTGTGTAAAAAACAAACAACTTAATACTTAATGTTATTAAATCTTATTCGGCATTAAAGCTCAAAAGTTACAGTCGACATTAAGTGAAAAAACAAACGCCAACCAAAAATAGATAAGGTATCAAAGCGTATGTTGTTTATATAGTGAGGTAGTGTTGAGAGAAGGTCGAGGATGTGAAATTTTGCCTGCACTTATTCTGCAGAACACGTAAGGAAGGCGAAATCAAAACTCACATTAAAGAAAATTTCAAAAAGACTAAAATCTTAAGAAAAATACCGAAGTCTAGGAGAAATCTGGGGATTTGTCCATCTCTCGGGTAAAATATCCATTTTCAACTCTCTCTCTCACACACGCATTGTCTCTTCTAAGCTTAATTTGTAAGTCTTCTGAGTTTATAAAGGTCCCATGAAACTCATACGGAAAGATGGGGACTTTTCCTTTTTCAAATGCTAAATGCAGTGCCTCTGTATCTACCTCAAAGATAATGTGCAGTGCCTCTTTATTAATATTTTCTTCATTCATAAGCTTTATAACATTCGGGGTATAGATAAGGTAGACCCGCCCCACCCATAAGTACATCCCGATGGCGTCGGTCCCCCTTGAAGGCTTGTTCCTTTCTCTCTCTCTCTCTCTCTTCTAGTCTAGGTGATTACGAGATTGGTTCGAATAACTTAATCACTCGGAAGAAAGAAGATTATAATGAAGGTCGTTGGATTAAATCGAGGAGATATGGTAGCTTTGTAAGGGGCAAGAACCAAGAAGAATTGAAAGCAAAGGTTGAAGATGAAGAGTTATTGTTTATGTGGGGTGAAGGCTTCCAGAATCCGGATCCAGTAGTCACAATTCCTTATCCCTTTGTTTCTAGCTTTCTATGAATGACTTTCTAGCCTCTTAGCCCTTAATTTCTGGAGCGAAACTCTTCTTTCAAAAGTTGGTTGAGTTAATTTTATTGTTTTGTTATTATAGTTAATTTATCTTTTTTACGTGTATTGTTGTTATTTTATATTGCTATGCCATTCCATTTGATAGATATGTTTTAATGTTAATGGGATAATCATTGGTTATGGGTATTTTTTTTTTCTGGCTAATTCATGATGCATATTTCATACTCTTATTGTAATTTTCATTACCACAACCACGTGAACAAATTTAATGGTAACACTGAGATGCCATTGCATACAGTTTTTTAAGTTGTTTTTTTTAGATATACCTTTTGTCCTTGCAGTTCCATAAATCTGTCATAAATTAATTATCTTTTATGAGTCCATCAATCAGAGTATTTTGAAAACTTCTTAGAAAAATAAAACAGAGTTTTGAAAGCATCCATTCTCTAATATTTTATGTTAAAGGATAGAATGATGACTTGTGGTTGTTGCTTGCAAATTGGGTTAATTTATTGTAGAGGATTTGGATAGTTGAAGCACTAGATAGGAAAATTTTCCATCAAATTTGATATTCTTGACTTCTTGTCAAATCTATTTCTTAATCCAGTAAGGCTTTGTTTAGAACCCAAAAAGTATTAAGGAAAGAAAATAGAGAGGAAAAATTTAAGTAAAAGCGCTAGTGTTGGCAAAAAAAGGAAGAGAGTTTGGATGACGGCTCCTCTTTGTTT